>CM053753.1:85548575-85582383 GCA_028658305.1 Pachyuromys duprasi | reverse complement strand
GTGTATTAGAAGGCTTTTAAGAAGGGGTGCCATTCTGTTTCTTCAAATATTGCTTTAAAGAAACATAATGTGTGCAGGATCACTATAGTTTCATAACTTAATTGGTTTTAATAACAAGCACAAATAGTCCAGGCAAACCCTGCACTTAATTATGAAGATATAGTTTATTTAAAGTGGTTACACTATTTCTAATTAGTTTGTTTAAAATATGAAAGCATTTCCCCAAAATCTATGAATGAATTAAATTGGTTTTGTTTATTCAGTATCATAAACCTGTGATATAGGCTTGTATATTTTTGTTTCTGATGCCTTCCTGGAAATATTTTCCTAAAATTCATGGAAATAAGGAATGTGAGTAAATTATTATTGAAATGAGTTGCCTAAATCTACTTAAAGGAAAAAAACAACAACAACTCACAACAAAACTTCATCTACCTCTTAACTTATCCTTAGTGCTTTGTAAACTTACCTCCTTGTTTCTACCTACCATGCTAGAGCCTCCTTTCAGGCTTAGAAAAGATTAGAACTGTGCATTAATCAATCAATTTTACCATATCTACAAAGCTCCTCCTGCCTCTCCCATACTGCCTTTAATTAAAGGCTTTCTAGGCCTAAAGGAAACAGAAGGTGCCATTTTTACGAACTTCACTAATTTTTCTTCTTTCCCCTCCTTCTTGTCAAAAAACAAGGGTAATATAAGATGCCCCGTTGACTCACTCTGTGTGAGCGGGAGGATGAATGTTGAGTCCAAAAGATGGATCCTTATTTTTTTTTTCTCTCTCTGTGTGTGTTGTTGTTAAGTAGTATTGATTATTGAGCCACATGCTAGAAGATTAAGAGGTGAGAGGTTATTTTGTTTAGTATATCTGAAGGAAGGTTTTTCTGTAGATTCTGAGTTTAGGGTCTTAGAGGTCTGAATTTAAGGGGTGCAGCTAGTGTTTGTTGCTTTGAGCCTCCATATCTTCTGGGGACTTTGGCTTTCATTACTCGGATAAAAAACATAAATTCCCCGGGTCAGGTACTTTATTTTTTATTCTTACACAGATCTGAAGGTAACAGATGAATTAATGAAGGCAACTTTTATTTAAGTGACTAGCTTGAAGTAATAAAAAACTGGAAAATGCAAAAAAAAATGGATTTCTCCAGTAGAACTATACATGAACTCAGATGTTTTTGTATCTTCTATCTCTTTGGTGGGCTTATGGTAGTTTATGAAACATAAAAATAAATTTGAACCACAAAATCAGAAACATCCAATGTTGAAAACAAGGTGAGTAGATCTTCGTGACCAATTCCTGTCAGATACACACCTCCCAGGAAGTTAGTGCCTATCTGGTCTTCATTATCTTCCATAGCAAACAGTTTCATTGTTATGAAATCCTGTCCTTTGTTTTTTTGCTTGTTAAGAACAAATCTGCTACTTGGGTTCTCTGTCCCTCAGCTTCAGTTCTAATCTGTGGGATAGACCACACTAGTGCTCATTGAATGGCTGCCTTTCCGCTATCCTGATTTCTTAAATGCATATGTTTTATAGTTCTCCAGACTTGGAACTTTTCACTCTGTTCTCTCTGTGGGTTCCATCACCTATGCCGAAGGCTCCCAGTGGATTTTTATAAGTGGATACAACTTCCATCTTGCTCATGTGAATGCTCCACCAACAGCCTAAACATAGTTCACGGCCAATTCAACTTCATGTCTGCACCAAGAAAGTTCATGCTTTTACCTTGTAAACATGACGCTTATCAGCTGTCCCTTCAACATAATCTTTTGATAGTGTCCCTGTTTGTTCTATTTTATGTAAATGTGTACAATATTTTTATTAGTTTACAATTCAGTAAATGCTGGTATATGGGAAAAAAACACAAGCCTAAACTTAATAAATATTAGTCTTTCTTTGTACAAAACAACCGAGTTGCTTGATTTTATCTTCTGGCTGTGGGGCTGTATAACATATTTGAACCCATACTATATAATATTATATATAATGTTCTTCACATACTTAATAAGAATAAAACTATAAAAGGGATAAATATTATATATCATTATTATCTAGTAAACTTTGTATTTAAATACAACTCATTCAAGATTTTGATTGATGGAAATTTTTTTTGTATATGTAACTTACGTGCTATAGATTGTAAAATATTTCTACATTTTAGAATTGTTGATAGGGCAAATTAATTTATTCATGTTAAAAACAGACCCAATCTGCCTTAAGTGATTGTCAAGAACACGTCCATTGTTGATAACTAGTCACTGCATTGCAGAGTAGAGTTCTTGCCTAACTGGAACTTTGTATTATTTACCCAGCAACAAGGAGCTCTAAATCTTTTGGGTGGAATGAAGTTACGGAACTGTAGACTTCCCAGTAACAAAGTATCATCTCAGAAATCACTTGCTAACATTAAGGGGGGAAATATCCTTTGATAATGGCTGCATCAGATAGTCACTGCTTTAGCTCGGTAATTAAACCTATCCTCACTAGAGTGGATGTCTAAGAATGGGAAGATCACTGTATGCTACAGCACAGCTCCACTTTTATACAAACCATCTTTGACTTGTATGCAGTCAAACTTAAGACCCAACATACCATGTACAGAATAAAATATCTATTATTATTAGACTATGCAGGTAGAATAACTAAATGGTATGGCATCATGCTGTTTCTGACTTTCAGATGGTAGAGAAAAATACTGTGTGAGAATCTAGAAAAAGAATATGGTACATATTAGCAATTCATCTACTGTGGAAACAGCAAGAGTGAAAGTATTATAGGAAGATCATGTGGTCTAAACAAGTCTGGAATGTGCTGGTGAAATGCTACACTGACAATTCTCTTTCCCCTCCCAAAGGAAGACGGCAAAAGAACATTTGAGTCCTACCACTCATATTTCTGTAGGTTGTTCACCAAGCCTCAGTGTTGCAGTATGGAAATGTAGACACCATGAGAAAAAGCTCTGATTTTTAAAATGGGAGTTGTAAAGGTAGGCTTGGTAGTTCATGTAATTTCCTGGGAGGCAGAGGCAGACAGCTCCCCATAAGTTTTAGGCCAGCCTGGTAAAATATTGAAAGTTCCAAAGCAACTAGGACTATATAGTGAAAAGCTGTCTCGATAGATAGATAGATACATAGATAGATAGATAGATAGATAGATAGATAGATAGATAGATAGATAGATAGATAGATAGATTAGATAAAAAGAAAGCAGACAAATCAGTTTGGAGTTTCATTTGTTTATATCAGCAATCCCAGTTGGTTTTGCAATTTATCAAATGTTAAGATTTTTTCCCTCAGCATGTTCTTCTATTGCCATGTTCCATTTAACATGGTTCACTTCATGGAATTTACATTAAACATAAAAGTCTCCCCTTTGCTTTACTGTACAGAGCTAAACTACTTTCTTTATAGATTTGAATTATCACTGCACCACACTTTGGCATTAATTGACATTTTGAAGATGACCATTAATAAAAGATTAGGGGAAAGCAAATGAATACAAACTACTATCAATATGAGAATTGTGTTCTACAAATTGGATCAATTCTCATTGATTCTTTCCTACTAATCAAGAGGAATGCAGGGAATGGGTCCTTTAAATGAAGTACCAAAAACATTTAATTAGAAACCTAGGCAATGAATTACAAAATTAAGTACAAAGTTGTAAAGATTTAAACTATATCAGAATCCTACAGGATCAAATAAAAATTAAATTTTAACTTCTGCCTTTGTGCTTATGGTCAAAATGATTATCGAGTGTACATTATCATTTACTCTATCTTTTGAAGTGGTACTAACAGAGATATATGAGGAATATGATAGAGATTTAGAAAGAGAAAATGAACATCAGAAGTTGCTTTTTCATAGGACCCAATTGAAAAATTTAGAGAATGAAGTAGCTTTTTTTTTTTTAACACACAATGCAACAAGAATGCAGTACCTTGTTTCAGATCATCAAACATGACACATGCCATTAAAATTGTGCTAATACATGCTTTTTGCCTCTTTGTGTGTTGTATACGCATGTATATGCACATCTGTGTGCAGACCGGCACACCTTCACGTGGAAGCCAGAAGAGGATGTGGGGGTCATGCTCTATCCCTCTCCTTCTTGTTCCCTTTGGACAGTCTCTCACTGAAACCTGCCATTTTGCTAGTCTTGCTGGCTAGGGAACTCCAGGGATCATTGTGTGCAGCGATGCCTAGCTTTCAGAGGAGGCACTGGAATTTCATACTGAAGTTCTTCTGTTTGCACAATGACGCTCTTATCCACTGACTTATTTTCCCTGACTTATTGTCCACTGACAATAAGTGGACAATATTATTATCACATTCTCATACGCTATTTTCCAAAGTAGCAACATGGTCGCCATCAAAGTATACAGTCATCTTTAGGTTTACTATCATTGGGATATCAAGGAATTTCCTTACACTAAATTTAGAAGAACTGTGGTTATAAGAATTATTCAGATGATATCTGATAAGCTAGGGTCAGATGAAAGGGGAGGAGGACCTCCCCCATCTGTGAACTTGGAGAGGGGCATAGGAGGAGATGAGGGAGAGAGGGTAGGATTGGGAAGGGAGGAGGGAGTGGGTTACATCTGGTATACAAAGTGAATAAACTGTAATTAATATAAAAATTAAAATTAAAAAAAGATTTATTGTGGAGAATAATTAAGAGAAACTTGCTTTAGTAAAATGACCCACATTTTAAATGTATTAGCAGAAATACATTCAAATTCAAATTTTAGTTACTTATTTCTCTTCCAAAATTTGAAAACGTGGTCTTATTCTGTTGAGAAGAGAGATGACAATAATACATAAAAGTACAAGGTTTATAAAATGACCTCAAAATAATTTTTCACACATTTTTATATATGTGCTGAGGTTCCTGACGGAACAAAATGAAGGAAAAACTGCACTGAGCTTCTGTAGTCGAGAAGTATGTGGGCTGCACTGGGGCTGGGATGGAAAGCAGTGACAATGATAACATGCTCAATGTGTATGTGGCCTAGCGGTCCAGGAGAAAGTGGCTGAGTTTCCCTGCAAACATTTGCCCAACATCAAGGTGCTGTCAAGGCACAGTGACCCTGGCAGTCCAATATTTTAGCAACAGGAGGAGGAACAAGGACAGGCACATTCACATTAGGAACATCTGCTCTGCGGCCTATCTGAGAGCTGTGGATTTCCATTCCCAGGTGTGTTGCGTGTTCTGGTCTTCCACTCTGCTTAAATCAGGTCACAGCTTCGCTCAGAACCAGCTGGTTATTTGGAAGTACCCAACCATGGCCAGGGTGGCTGAGCTCAAAGGTCACACAGCCAGGGTCCTGAGTGTCACCATGAGTCCTGAAGGGGTCACAGTGACATCAGCAGCAACTGATGAGACTCTATGGCTGTGGCACTATTTTTAGTAGGATCTTGCCCTGCAGTGGGAGCAGAGGGAGGGGGAGGGGGAGAGACAGGGACTGACCCCTTGTAGCTAAAAGTAACTTCCTCTTGGGTTTTGTTTAGTTTTTTCTAATAAAGTAATTTCATTTAAAAGAACAAATGGAAAACTGCCCTGACTGTCATCACAAATATTTGTATAATTCAAACTTTATTTAACATATCTATGTCCATTTATATACCCAAGTGTTTTTGTAGTCTGTCATGAACCTAGAACTGCTGATTGTCACTATGTCCTTACATTTGAGAGGCACTAAGGAGCACAGAGGATCCCTGGTCTGATGCAACCAGAAAACTGCAGATTGGAAATTGATTTCAAGTGGCTTCAGATTCCACGGGACACTGCTTTTTTAGCTATGTCCCAGAGCCTCCTTTCTCCTTTGCGAGGAACCAAATGGACTCTCAAAACTGTATAAACAACAGGACACCAGATTGGTTGCTTTATCTCCAAACACTGAACAATAAGGTCAGGTAATTTCATAAATCTTTCCCTTAGCTTCTTTGATACAATCAGACTTTCCGTATAGACACAGTTAAATATTTAATGAGGTAGTCAGTTGACCTAAAGCAACAAATACACAAAATTGTCATTAAAATAGGAGTTTCATACAATATTTCTAGATATGTTGGTTTGGGAATTAAACTACTAAGTAAAATTGAAGTATGTCCGAATTCTTTTACATAGTTACTTTTCAAAAATATTCTTTAATGACAGACATACTTTTGACATCAGCTTAAAGGATGTTAAGACATGTCCGTGCACCATTTGCAATGCCTAGCCCTAATGCTAGCCTTAAGAACAAGTAGACTTTGATAAAATGTTATTGTATGATTGCAGGAAGTATTGGGGAACTTTTACTGTGGTTAGAAGTTCAAGAGAGAGGTAACTGTTTTCAATGAGTGGATTTGTACTTTGAGACATTTTTACTCACTCATCTAAAGTACTGTAATCACGGCAAATCTAATTTATAACTGCATACAGAACATTACTGTTTCTAATAAAATACAGTCTTTGCTTCCCAAATTATATATATTTCTTAGAATATGTATATATTTTTGGAATATGTATATACTCTAAGACATGGTTATTTTACTTACTTTCAGTGAATATTGTGCTTGTATTTTCCCAGTAGCCTGTTACATGGGAATATGATTGACATATTATATATCAAATAAAATGTGATAAATAGCAATAAACTTAAAAACTGAAAGAAATGGTTACATCAATGAACCATGAAGGAATTTTAAATATCTCCAGGTTAGGTGAGTAAATTGTATTTTTGTTCTGAAAACTTCCTTTGGATTAGGGAGTCTCCACTGTACATATATGGATAAAATACAGATATACTTTGATTTGAATGGGGTGAATTCTTCTCAATGCTTCTGTTGAAACATTTTCTTAATGGTTCTTTTGAAAGTGATATGATACCTATTTAGAATTAATACTTGATGTATTGTTGATACATTCCAGGTTTTGAATATTCAAAGGACACTAGAATTCTGAAAAAAAAAGTTAGCATACACAAAAATTCTAAACTATAATTTTGTTTACATGATTTAGAGGCACATCAAATCATATCAGGCCAATGCAATAGTAAGAAATAGACATCTTACACATATTTAGGAACAACAACAATAAAAGGTGTAAGTGTAACAATTCTGCTAGCATAAAGCATTTCATCGAAATGTTAGGAAAGCAAATGCATTAAGGCATATGGCTGTGACAGAATACCAAATGCAGGGAAGAAGCCTTGAGCTCAGTTAAATGCAACTTAATTTAACAAAACCTGACAGAGTGCTTTCGGTATGCAAATTGTTCGATTGATGGAGAAATACTTATAATTTTAAAACCATTTGTTTCCAGATCTCTTCTCAAAGAAACACTGACAGAGTCAAGCTCTTAACATAATTAGGAAAATTATTCTTCAACATGACAACATGCTTTTTCTCTTTGATGCCTCAATGTTTGGTGTAAGAATGTCATAGGGGTTCTCGTGCAGACAGTGAGTGATGACTACTCCCATGTATAATTAGAAACTGAGCCAATTGTCCAGTTGAGTCCTGTATTTATTCACAATCCTCAGATCAAATCCTCAGTAACATGTGATGTGACAGATACCTTGCTGGGGTGGAATTTAATCTTCGGAGATTTGCTGTCTTGAACTTTATCTGTGCGAGTTAATTTCCGGTTCATTTTACTTAGTATCTCTGGCCAGCTCCGTCTGTTGGCTTTTTTTGTTATTCTCTCCACCCACTTTGCCCTGGTACTCAAAGGCTTTTCTTTATTGAGCTTAGCATCTGCTACCATTCCACTCCCTTCCAGTCAAAGCATAAGGTAACTCTAACATGGGCTAATTAAATAGTGCTTGAACTCAGTTAACAGGTGGTGTCCCAGCTGCCCTCAACACACACACAAATACATTTAAGTGGTAAGAATTGACACAGTAGTAATATCTAAACTAATAAAATCTTCCTTCTATAAAAGAAAATAGTGCTGGAGATTCAAGAACAAATAGGATCATTCATCTTTTACATCTTGAAAAAAGAAGAACATATCTGAGATTCTGATTAAAAACCCCAATGTCCCATTCTTGGACTTAGGATCATAACTCATCATAGATTACATCAATTTTCAACATTTCCCCAAATTCATAAATAAGCCTGCATAAGTAGTCATGATCAATGATGTAAGCAAAAAGGTTCTATGCTTTCTTAAATTTAATCAAGTATCTTATTATATACTTAGTGTTTTGGACTCCCTAAAACTAAGTAGTTAATTGTTATTTAATTTAGATATTCTAAATAATAATGACTTTGGGGGCTACTACCTCTTATTTATTTATTGGCTTTATATCTAACATTTATAAGATGTGAAGGCATATCTGTTTCACAGGTATACTACAAAATGATCAAATGAGTGAAGTTTGTAAAGATTTTATTACAGTCCTGAACAATCAGTTGGAAATCAGCAGGTACATTAAAGGTTTCCTGTAAAAGTCATTTTAGGGCTGGAAAGGTGTCTCTGCTCTTGGGTTTTGGTGTAGGTGTCTTCTCCTCCCAATGCTCACACGAGGAGGCTCCCAGCAGTCTGTGAACTCAGCTCCAGAGCTCCTACTCATGTGTCAGGACCATGAGCACTGGCCACATACCTACACATTGACTCACAGGCATTAAATTAAAAAAAAATCCTTCGGAGTCTTTTCATAACTAAGATATATATTTAACTATCAACCTTTTGTTTTCACTTTATAAAATATAATTTCTGTTTTGAAAAATGTATATATTTTTAATAAACTGTATTCTGATTGCCGATTCCCCTCCTCCACGCCCCTCTCTACCTCCGCACCTCCTCACCCACTCAAATCTACACCCTCTCTTGCTTTCTCCTGCTAGAAAACAAAAGCAGACATCTAAAAAAAAAGTTAACCTCTTTTAATGAGAAAAGTCACACTGTTTCTATGTTAATGTGGCAATTTGGAGCCTATAGGGGAGAAATTTTAAAATTCACAGAATACGGGCTTTGGAAATTTTAGCCACATTTTCTTTGTACTCAGCACTTATTCTTAGAGCCTTTTGCACGGGATAACCCACTTCAGTACCTAGGACGACCCCACACCATCTTTTTGGCTTAGGGAATTGAGTTCGCTTAACTGTCTGGTTGGTTTATGCTCATAGAGATAGCATTTACTGAAATTTCTTTCCTAAGGCACGGGTGGGGCAGGGAAGTGGGTGGGCGGGGCAGGACGCTGGATCTACTCTGAGAGAACAGTTCCCTGAGCCAGGGAGGCTTCAGCACCTGCTCCCTTCTATTCCTTTAGGCTGGGGCCAGCGTGTGAGATGGGCCAACTCAGAAACAACGGAGAGATCCCCTCCTCACCTGACTAGCCCTGAGTTGGGTGAGCTGTGGCAGATATCCCTCTGAGACTATTAAGACCATTTCAAGGCTGCATTCACTTAACTGCTAAGGGAACACATTTTCTCCACAGACTCTTCATTGTCTGTCTTTTCTAACCACAGTCACGGTTTTGCCCTCTTCATTCTAATTGTGCTTTTGATTATTGGGGTCATTTTATGCCTCCAGCTTCCCCAAAGGTCACCGGGATTAGCTGTGTCGGATAGAGTACCAGAAAGAGAATGAGGCTTCCTCCCCATTCATCCAGCCGCATTGATTTCCCCTCAGTATGAGTCCACAGTAGCAATGGCGGTTATTTTCTTTTCTAAAGGCCCATTTGTTATTTTCTTTGCACCCCTTCCGCTCTTCTCGGGAGGAATATGTGGGTAGCAATGGTTATGCTTTTAAAAGAAGCAGATTCACAGATTATCTGACCAATTTGCACTAGAGTCCGACTCTGTTGTTTCAGTTTAGGTAGTTTACAGCCATTGGGTGTTTTTACTTCATAACATCACACTGAAATTTAAGTAAGTTCCCTTTTCTTGCTAGTCCATAAAGTGCTATGAAAATGTGCTATGTATATATATTATACAGACTATTTATTCAATCCTAGGCTGTATGTTAATAATACTTTTTTCTCTCTCTCCGTTTTGTTTGCTTTTCCACTCTTGATTTGCTGACTTTAAATTGTACTTCAGTGGAAAATGTCATCATCACAGATATTAATATGACAGACATTTTTACAGTAAGGTAAAATGAGATATTTTTTTCATAAAAGCCATTATTATTGTAAATCAATGGAAATATGTAAATCCAAACACTTTTAACATAAGTACTTTTGTATAATTTGGATACACGCATGCACTAATAACAGGGGTCTTGAGCCTCCATTCCTCCAAATCAAACACCTAAAAATCTGTTAGTCTCTCTCTATTAGTATTTACAATTTATTAATTGTGGCTCTCCCTCATTCTTGGGGTCGCTGGCCACTGTTCCTCAGGAGCAAGGGAGCAGAAGGAAGGAACTGTGGATTCCTTCCTTCTGATGGCCTGCAAGTATACCACATACCAGATATGGTCAGAAGCATCTGAGCCTCTAGGCACTCTCCAGATGAGGTCAGGCAGAGAGTAGGAGGTCCCGCTGGGGAGAGGGGTCCTCCATCTAGCACCGAGCTCAGAAAGACTATCCAGTTCAAACAGCAGGATCCTCCAACAAGTAATTTGTATGTAATATAGTACATACAAAGCTTTTTTGAGCAGCAATGCTTCTGGCTAGTTTACCAGTCATTTCATTTTATGGCTGGTCAGCAGGAGTCAGTTCTCAGGAAATTTTCCTTCTAAGAGACAACTGAGAAATGGATCTGTAATTGGTGTGATTGACCATCAGCTCAGAAAAAAAAAAGTGACAAGTTATGGATCACGCACCAAAAATTATGGTCTCATGGACAAAAAAAAAAAGAAAGAAAGAAAGAAAAAAAGAAAGAAAGAAAAAGTATTTATTGTCTTTCTTTTCCTTGTCTTTTGAGATATAGTCTTGTACGTGCCTCAGGCTGGCCCTAACTCAGTGCTCAAGTTGGAGGCTGCAGCAACCTTCTAGCTGCGGCCCCCAAGTGCTGGGATTTTTGGTGTAAGTTACTACACCCGGCATAGGAATGCATTTCAAGAATTATCTTACATCCTCAGATTTGAAAATACTGTTATATTTCTTTTTTTCCTCCTACATAGTACACTTATTAGAATATTAGAAGATGTGTTCATTTGTAAAGTCACAAGCTCTGCAAAAGCCTTTTTCAGATTAATTGTTTAAGATTTTCCACAAAATGTTCTGAATGCTGACAGTATAAATAAACAAATAGCCAGTTTTGATTCCATATAGTCAGCTACGGTGTGAACGTTGTTGGTCACCACATGCATGAGAAATAGGTAAGAAGCTTAATATAGTAACTTATACTGTTTCCATTAGGTTTTTGTGACCTTTTCAAATAGTGGTCTCAATTGTAAAGAAACACATTTTCCTACAAAATATGTAGAAGTACTGTTTATACATATGGAATAAATATTTGCTGAATTCCATATGCTGCCAAAACTATGTTAACTATGTGTGAATATTTTAGGGAAATATAGAATCAATAAATACATATTATTAGTTCTTGTAGATGGAGAGATATAACTGAAGAAAATTTGTAATATGCAGCATATGCCTTAGAAAATATTTTTGTACTTCCACAAAAACCTTAGAATTGAAATAGTGGTATCAGAAGTGCATAAGATTAGTAGATATCATTCAGGAATGGGTGGCCAGAATAGATTAAGTATCTAAAAATGTGCAATTTCATTCTTGTGTTTTTCTGAGAAAGGGCAAAGCTTTGTGTTTATGTTAAAATATTTCTATGGAGTACATATTTGAATATTTAATATACTTCTAAAAATTACCTGATAGCCTCGCACCTGGCAATTGAAACTGCCAAAATCCATAAACCTTTCATTGGATGAATATAAATTGTATGCTTATCTATGATTCCATGGCCCTTAGTTTTAAAATAATTCATAATTGTTCATAATCCTGGCAATGACAAGTGGCTATAAAATGTAATTGTGTAAGAGAAAACACAAAGCATAGACAAGGTGCCAAAGCAATTACCATGTGGGTATTTCACTGATCATTATAAACGTAAAACAAGATAACATATTGTATTTAATTGTGAGAAAAAAAATACACAATTGTCAATTTTCTTATCAATCACATCTGCAGATTATAATGCCATTAAGAATCCTGCTCTTTATGCCATGTAAGTATGTCTCCCCCAGGAGGTTTTTATGTCATAACATGATACCTCCTGATGTTACTGCAAGCACTTAAAGCCCTCTTGTATCTCTATAGGGTGTGGAAACTTGGAAGCTATCTTTTGGTGTTCAGTAAATTCAAGCAAACGTATATATGAAAATTTGAGATACTTGTATGCTCACTAAGGAATCCAAGAAGGACTATTGTTCTCTCTGACTAATTTCCCCAAGTGGTAACACCTTGAAAAAACAACATTATTACAGATACAATATCAATGTTGTTACAAGCTTGGCAAAGATTTGCATTGCCTAATAGATCTGCCAGATTTATTTACAGACACACTGTTTCTTCCTAGTCACCCATTTCTTGTGTTCTGGAAATGGTAGTTTATATTCCCTCTATATTACTCTGTCATTCTGAGACACTTTCCTCATTGAAATCATATGGGATGAAGAATTTTGAGAATGCTGTTTTCACTAAGTGAAACTCCACCCAGGATCAGGTTTCTGCATGTTTCAAGAGCTTAGGTTTGATTTTATTGCAGTCTAGTTTTCTGAGATTTGGATTTGCTGCAGTTTATTGACCTGTTGAGGTGTATCTGGGTTGTTTCCAATTTTACTTATGATGAATAAAGATGCCACAAACATCTGTGCGCAGAGCTTAGCGTTAAACTTATGTTTTTATCTCTCTGGTATAAATGCCCAGTAGTTCAATTACTAGAGCATATGATAATTGATTAAGTTTTTGACAATGTGCCAAATTTTTGGCTTTCTTATAATCAAGCAATCATATTTTGAAAAGCACTCTCGTCATGTGTTTAGTGGAAGGACTCTACCTTTGTCATCTTAGAAGGAACAGTTAGAATTACTATTTCAAGAACTCTGGTTTTTTTCTGCTTCATTCTCCTTCCTTCGTTTTCATTCAGTTGCCTTCTGCTTCTCTCCCAATAGCATCCCACTTCTCTCTTTCCTTTATATGTGTGTATGGTAGCCTAATCCAATGTAAGAAAGTCAAGTGATAGCACTACAATTTAACTCCTCTACAGACACTGACATTAATTTTATAGGCTTCTATACATCTAGTAACATCATTCTATTCTTTTCATAACAAAGAAGGAAAATGTATATTGATGTATATTAAATGCAAAGACAAGCAAGCAATAAGCTTTGATACCTTTTCAACATGGATAGAAACAAGCAATAAGCCAAGACTAACAGCAAATTAAAAAAACCAACAACCAATCACTACCATCAATAACAAAAACCATGACACAGAAATTTATTCTGTTTTTATTTTAAGCTATAATCTATCCCTTTAAATAAAAACTTATTCCATGGTAGAGTCATACCATAAGCATAAGGTGTTTCAGTCTTTACTGGTGCTTAATTATAGAGAGGACTGAACAAAAATATGTGTAACAGAATAACTTTCTCCAGAAAAAAATTATTTTGTTTCTGTAGATCCTCAACATTTTCAAGTACCTAAAAGTTAGAGTTTTTCAGTTTTATTACAAAATTCAGGTTGATTTGATTTTTCTTCTTGAACTTATATCACTAGTCTTTTAGTACTGAAAATCACTTATTAAAAAATCTTGATCAATTTATTTAAAAAAGGACATTAATTATATTACTTCACTGTAAGTACAAATCACAAGGTAGTCTTAGAACATGGAGAAAATTCACCTATCATCTCAAATTGTAAGTTTTAGGCATTCGGTGGCAGTTGAAAATATTTCTGAATCCAGAAATACACATCACAAATAATCTTTCCACTTAAAGCTAACTATATTGTCGTTTTCAATACAAAACCATAAGGACAGTAGAATTAGTATCATATTAAAGGCTGTCTTGAAAGAAATATGTTTGACATACTTAAAAAAAAATCTTACAAGATTTTTAAACAGACGTTATTCAGTAAATTAACAGAATAACAGACTATAACCATAAACTACAATGTAAGAAAAAAATGCCCAAAGATTTATTCAAGTTCTGTGAATGAGGCTGAAAGCATATTGATTGGTGTCAGGAAGTGGATTCTTCTGGATTTCAAGCACAATCTTTTATTTTATAAAACCAAACAGCTTGGGAGAGAAAGTTCAGGTCTCAGTAGTATTATTTCCCTTGAAGGATGACACAATAAAATAAAACACAGTACAATAATATAAAAATGATCTTTGAGTGAAATAGATGACCAAGGTAGTCAGATATTAGTGGTAGAGGGATCATTCAGTTGGTAATAAGTAAAACCTGGTGTATTGTGTGTTCAATATACAAAACCTTTGACAAAGTACAAATGATAAATTTATGTTGAAAACTAATACAGAGGAAAATTCCTATTTAACAAAATTGCTTAGGGAGGTTTCACATACTACTTATATTTATGAAACAATGTCCATCTACCTCTCTATCTATTGGTCTATCATCTATCTATTTATCATCTATTTATTGATTGTATTCTCTCATATATCACATTTTGACTGATGTTTCCCATTTCCTCTCAGCCCTCCCCAACATCCCCTCTTCCCAAGATCTACCCATTCTTTCAAATAAAAGAGTAGGCCTTGTGGGGATAACAACAGAAATGGCCTAAGACGATACAATAAGACTAGGCACAATCTCTCCTATCAAGACTGGATGGGGCAACCCTGTAGTTGGAAAAGTGTTCCCAGTACAGGCAAAGGAGACAGAGACACCCCTACTGCCTCTGTTGGGAGTCTCACGAGAACACCAAGCTACACAACCATAAAGTATGCAAAGGACCTAGCTCAGACCTGTAGAGGGTCTGAAAACAAACAAAAGTATTTATTTAAAAATGCTTTAAAGGTTTAAAAGCAATAGTTCCAGAGTTTGGAATTATCCCCACTGCTCTCTTGGGGCTCACTCAGCATCAACCACCTTTCAGGTGTGCACTGGGAAGAAATGTGAAGGCCTCAGGGTGGGTATCAAGGAAATAAAGAGGGAGATGATACATCATGGAAAAGGTTTTGAAAGAAAATTGTCTGTGAAAACAATAAACTGAATCTCTGAGCTATACGGATTTCTTGTCATTTTTGTAAACACAATGACTGCAAAACATTTATTATATTTGTATAGCTTAGTGTAGATTATCAGATATCAAAACACAAAATATGTATATGAGCATGGTTAGCCTCCAACTTTGGTTCAACCTGGAATATGCAGAAATAACACAAGCACAAATATTTTTCCTTTAAGATTAATTTGAATTCATGATTTTTATACTAATAGCATTAGTATGAAGAATGAAGTAAATATTGCTTCATAAACTACTAAAGTAGAAACAATATGAACAGGTATAACAACTGGAAGAGAGATGAAAATGACAGTTTAATAAATCTGAAAAAGGTAACAGAGTTGTAAAGGATTCTCATTGTTTAAGGGCTGAAAATCTTTTTACAATTAAATTTTTGTTTTTTATATTAATTACAGTTTATTTACTTTGTATCCCAGCTGTAGTCCCCTCCCATATTCCCTCCCAATCCCACCCTCCATCCCTCATCTCCTTGCCCCTCTCTAAGTCCACTGATAGGGGAAGTCCTCCTCCCCTTCCATCTGACCCGAGTTTATCAGGTTTCATCAGGACTGGCTGCAATGTCTTAAGTGGCTTGTTTTACTGAATTCTAGCCAAAGACAAAGCTAAGAATGAAGAAGTGGTGAAACCATATATGTTAATACAAACAAAGAACAACAACAAGAAAGGACACTGTAACAGCTATTTATAAAACATGGGAAAAAGCAGAGGAATGGTTTTGTAAATAAAGGTAAATCATTGCTTATGTATCTAGGGAACAGCGTAGACTATTGTGGATCAAAACTAGATAGATGCACAATAAAATACATAAATTTATTTTTCAAATTACAAGGAAAGATGGTACTGAAAATTTAAGTTTAAATTCTAATTTATCCATTCTTCAGGTAACTCTACCATCTGCCAGGTAATGACACAAAATGTATGCAGTAGGTAGATAATAGTTGACTGTACAGTGATTTAAAGGCTGAATTTACTCTCTGTTGGACATCCAGTGATGCCTGCTGTAGAGATCACAAGCTTCAGAAAGTATATCTACAAAGCCAAACCCCAAATGGGCAGTCTGTGAAACAGGCTGGGGTAGGGGTTCTTTGCAGTCAATGAATCCTTTTTCAAGAGATCAAAGAAGCTGAAGACAAGATCCCCAAGATTCAGGGCACTAGTTCCCTGGGCAACTATTTTTCTTACACAGCTGTTGTCTCAGGCTCCAATTAGTTGCTTAAAATATAAGCTAAATAATCCCATCCTTCAAATGACTTTAGGAAATTGGGTGTTAGAGAGATCTGCTGCGCCATTCAATCAAGTGGTCCTTGAATAGAAAAGAGCCTTCCTTTGAATGGGGAAAGTTTGATCCCATTGAAGGTGATCTGTCATTTATCACACCCAGTGCATGAGATGGTTAATGGCATTATTGATTCTTTCTGGCATTGTTTTATATACAGCCTTTAAGCAATATGAAGCTGGATACGGGCTCTAGCTTCCGCTTTCTATTGATGAACCTAGACGATTTTTATTCAACATTGTAATTATCCAAAAGGAAACTTTTAATGTCTGTAGGTAAAACTTTCTTGTAATTCTTTGATTTTCCTCCTCCTTCTCTCCATCTCCCTCATCCCCTTTTCCTCCTTAATCTTCCACCTCTTCTAACACCTCTTCTCTTTCAAGTTGTATATTTTCAATATCTACAGTGAGTATTGGGCCTCCTTTAATTTTGTAAGGAAAAACATGAAAAAGGCCTAACTTTTACAACAAAGTCTGTCACATATTTTAGAAATAGCCTTTGATTCCTCTTTCTTCATTCTCCTTTGTCATACCTCACTACTTGCTTTTGTAGGTCTCTATAGTTCTTGAATTTCCACTTATTAGTTGAAGTTTATATGATTCAATTCTAGAAGACACTCTGTTTTCCCCAGGAGAAAAAGAAAGAAATGCACAAGAGTAGGTAGCAAATATTGCCTATTGTCAGAATAAAGAAGGGGATTCAGTATAAATGAGAGGAAAGCTGTAATCTTACATACAGAATGCAGAACTGTTCAAAAATGAAAAGGAGCAATACTAGCTATAAGATATAAACCTATGGGCTGGTTGGCTTTTGTCAACTTGACATAAACTTAGATACATCTGGAGAGAGAAAATCTTAATTGAGAAAATGTTCCTGTAAGATTGTCCCTGGGCAAGTCGGTGGGGATATTTTCTTGATTAACAATTGATGTGGGAGGGCCCAGCCCAGTGTGGGTGGTACCACTCTAGGGCAGGTGGTTTTTAGTAGTATGTATAAGAAAGTAGACTGAGTAAGCCCTGGGAAGCAAGCCAGTGAGCAGCTTCCCATGGCTTGCTCATTCTGCTTTCGTATACATACAACTTCATGTCCTCTGCTTCAGGCCCTAACTTTTGAGTTGTGCCTTGAGTTGCTGCCCTGGCTTCCCTCAGAGATGGAGCATGACTTGAAAGTTGTAAGCTGAAATTCTTTCCCTCCCCAAGTTGCTCTTGGTCATGCTGTTTTATCATAAAAACATAAACCCTAACCATTACAGCCTGAGATTTAGGGGCAAAGTCTAAAATAATACTTCATGGAGTGACAAAACAGAACAACTGAGATATGCACAGAAGAGAAATACGCAAAGCTTCTTTTCTGTTTTGAGCTCACTTGAAGGAATAAATGTATTGCCTATTTTTGAGTATTCATGTACATGTCTACTAAGTTACTAAGCATAAAGTTATCCAAGATCACCATTATAAGAATAATAAGCCTAATAATTCCACAAAAATCAGTTCTTAACATTCATACTTATTCCTAAGAAACCTTCTCTAAAGTGCTGAATTTTTAATACATGTTGTCTAATAAGAATGATGGGTTGGATTACTGGCTAATGTTGATATCATTAATAATTAAGATATAGATATGGTATGATTATAATTTTAGAATTAAAGGGCTCAGAACTTTAAAATCATATCTAGGTCTCAGCTCCAAAAGAATTATTATTTCCTAGCAATTTGAATGATATAAATGTACATCCATTTTTTTCCAACAATCTGTTCTTAATTCTGTGTTCACACTGGTGATTTGATATCACTGATTGTGGGAGTAATTAGATCATGAAAACACTGCAATTTTAAATCTTTGGTTCAAAAAGTCAGTAAATCACCGCACAACCCTCAATTTCCTTTAGAAAATTATTATTTAAATTATCATTTTTTATAATTTACTCAATTTGTATCCTGGCTATGTCCCCTTCCCTTGTCTCATCCCAATCCCACCCACCCTTCCCATTCTTCCCTTATGGCCCTCCTCTAGTCCGCTCACTGATAGGTGAGGTCTTCCTACCTTTCTATTTGACCCTAGCGTATCAGGTCTAATCAGGACTGGCTGCATCATCTTCCTCTGTGGACTGGCAAGGCTGCACCTCCTAAGGGAAGGTGAGCAAAGAGCTGGCCACTGAGTTCATTGCAGAGACATCTCCTGTACCCCTTACTAGGGAACCCACTTGGAAACTGAGCAGCCTATGGGCTTCCTTTGAATAGTGGTCTAGGTCCTCTCCATGCATGGCCTTTAGTTGGAGTATAGGTCTCTGCAGGCCCCTCTGGGCCCAGTTTTTTTTGGCTCTGTTAGTCTCCTTGTAGAGTTCCTGTTCCCTCCAGTTCTTTCTATATCTCTCTTCTTCCATAAGGTTTCACGCACTCTGCCCAAAGTCTGGCTATGAGTCTCAGTATCTGCTTCAATACCTTGGTGGATAGAATCTTTCAAAGGCCCCTTTGGAAGGCTCCTGTCCTGTTTCTTGTCTTCTGCTACTTCCAATGTCTATCCTGTTTGCCCTTCCTGAGGTTTCAGCCTATTCCCTAGGGTCCTTCTTGTTGTTTAGCTTTTTTTTAGGACTATAGATTTTAGTATGTTTATCCTTTATTAAATGCATTTCTTAAAGAAAATAATGGCTGAAATGGTTGAAATAGCTTTGTGACCCAGGAGTCTCAGAGTAGATCCTTTGTTAGGAAGCATTAAAATGCCACTGATCTAATTCCACATTGAAATAAGAATGCTTGGGCCACCAAGTACATAATGAATCAGTAGTAAATATTTTACTACTTGTGGGAGAGGTGAGGGTAAAATGTATACATGAAGGAAAGTTACCCCCTTCCACCCTTGGTTACTAAGGCTCAGTAATAAACTTTAAATGCTTGTTAAGCCATGGAATTATGTTTGAGAAACCAGAGGCACTATAGATTTAATAGAATTCTCATGAGAAAACTGGAAGCTTTAGAAATGGAAACAAAGGCTGATTAACTTCAGTTTAAATACACCAGCTGCATTACACCCAAAAGAGAATATCAACCTTTCCTTTGGAACTTCATAATCTGACACTGACCTCTCTTCCTTGGATATCAAATCCTAGATGGATTGTTTTCATATAAATGCTGTGTCATGGACTCTGTTAGCTGGTGCTTCAAAAACCTCCTTTCATCAATTAGTTGAATCTTCTGCATAACTTGCTACAGCATCTACATGGGACAGTTTGTCTTTAGTCCTTTCCTTAACCTTCATACTCTATACTTTTTCTTGAGATTTTACTCAATTCTTCCAAGTACATAGAATTGAAGAGGGCTGAGTCTTTCCTCTGGTCTTGTATTCTGCTCAAAGCATTGTGATGCATTTGATTTTCTGTCCGGATCACTAAAGCATTCTTCCCATCAGCAATCATTCAACTTCACTTTCATTATCACCCATGTGTTCATTGGAGCACCACTTCAATTTCCTCCAGGAACACTCCCTTTGCATTGAAATCTTTGCTCTTGCCTAAGAGGCTTAACTGACTTGTTTTGCCTTTCAGTATAAGTTCCTCATAAAACGTGATTATTTCTAACTCTTTAGTTAGAGTAAGAGACAGAAAACTATCCCTTTCACTTGCAAACTCTGAGGTCTGTGCAAAATTACAAATTGGTTTAATTTGATTAGTGCTGCTGTATAGAGAATGAGGAAACCGGGGTGATGGAGAATGACTGAAAACAAAAACAAAACAAAAACAAAAAACAAAACAAAACAACAACAAAAAGCCAAATACAAAACGAAAAAACTCCAGAGAGTTAAAGGAGTCAGACACATATTTGTATCTTAAGCCCTTTGCTTTGATTGGCATAAGCTGTGATGTTCTTAATTAATTATACTAATAACATCAAAGGTTATTGATTGCAGGTCATGGTAAAGGTACAGTGATCTTCCAGTTTGGAATATTATGATATTTACCAAATGGAGACTCACTATGAACATAAGTGTTGAAAAATGCCATGATAGGCTCGCTCAATGCGTGGTTGCCACACAACGTCAGAATAATCAAAATAATTTCTAAATAAAAATGTATTATTTATAAAGTCCAATAATATTAGTTACAATCAAAAGAGTCACAGTCATATAACAAATGTCAATAATGGCATTTTAAACACAAGGGTTTGGCAATACTCAGGTAGGAGTATTCTGTTGTTTAATGCCCAATAAGTACTGATTTTAAGTTGTAACTCACAGTATTTATCTTTAATATGAATTTTAGAGCATGCTGATGATTCAAAGATATGGGCACTTAAACATGCTTAAACATTGTAAAGAACCTAAAAGTTATTTAACAAGATGTATATTACAAACTTTCACTGGATTGACTGTTACACATAAATATTTGTCACATGCCTATGGATGTGTAATTGGTCTCTCCACTATGTCACATAGCTAAAAAGAAAAATACTGAGTTCATGCCCTCAATACTCAGATATGTATAATTATATTGAAGAACACAATTTGTCTCATTTTGCAAACCAAATACTTAGGAGTTATTCTCTGCCCAATCCATGAATCCTGCATCTCATGATGCATTTAATCTTGTATTAAATTAAACAATACAAAAACCTTATACTGTTGATGGATGCAACAAAGCATTTTCTAATTCCCAATTGCATTGTTGCCTCTCATCCTCAACCCTTTTCATCTCTCAGCTGGACCATTGCAACAGCCTCCTAACCATAGTCCATATTCTCTGTCTGTTTTTATAATCCAGTCTCCAGAGAGCAAGAGGTACCATTATTTAAAAACAAAAGCAGATTTAGTTCTATTTGCATTTATAAATGAGATTTCTTACTAGTTTCCAGCTTTTATATGTGTATGCACATGTCTCTCCAAAGTTGACAAAGGGGTTTTTATTCACCAATTACTACCTTTTTCATTGAAGGATGTTTTTTCAGTTGAACTTGCTCCTTGTTCATACAGCAAGTCTAGGTATCTAGCTTGTTCATGGGATCCTATTAGTACCTTTGAATCGCTGGAATTATAACACAGAGATCCACTTGTGGTCAAGATACAAAGCATAAGAGACTGCAGATTTTTTATCCCTAAAAGGAACATCTATATCACACCTCCCTGTTCCAAGGCTTAGGGTTTAATGAAGAAGAGGGAACAGAGAGGATGTAAGTGGTGGAAGACTCCAAGAAAATTGTTTTCTGAACACAGATGGGCAATTGGAGATTGAACTCAGCACACAGAAGATCTGAGCAAGCTCAGGCTAGATAAAATCCCAACACAGGGATGGGTGGTGGGAACTGTCTGATGTCTAGCTAAGGAGCTGTTAGCAATGTATAGATGATGAGAGAGGGCAAGGTAATTTTCTTTGGGAATACTGCTCTGTGTAGATTGATCACTTTCCAGTTCAAAAGGTCACTCATCCAAGAGCACAAGGGCAGCATACTATATATATATTATAAAGACACAAAACTGAATGAGAAGAGAATGAAAGGTGGGTCTAAGTGAAAGGAGTGATATTAATCAAAACACATGATATGAAATTCTCAAAGAACCCATAAAATATGAGAAAAGATAAAATCTGATGGCATCAAAAAGGATCAAGAATAAAGCTGTTACAAACATGGTTGAACAAATGTTCTTGTTGTGTACTTGAGCATATTTTGGATATATGCCTAGGAGTGGTATAGCTGGATCTTGAAGTAGCACTATTCCTAATTGTCTGACAAAGCGCCAGAATGATTTCCAAAGTGACTATATAAGTTTACATTCCCACCAGCAATGGAAGATGGTTCCCCTTTCTCTACAACTTCTCCAATATATGTTGTCACTTGAGATTTTGATCTTAGCCATTCTGATGGGTATAAGGTTAAATCTCAGGGTCATTTTGATTTGCAGCTCCCTAATGACTAAGGACATGGAGCAGTTCTTTAAGTGTTTCTCTGCCATTCTATATTCCTCTACTTATATATCTGAGCACAGGGATCTTTTCTGAGACTGTTTCTCCAACCAAGGACCATGCATGGATATAACCTAGAACCCCTGCTCAGACGTAGCCCACATCAGCTCAGCATCCAAGTAGGTTTCCCTAGTAAGGGGAACAGGTACTATCTCTGACATGAACTCAGTGATGGGCTTTTTGACCTCCTCCCTCCCCTGAGGGAGGAGCAGCATTGCTAGGCCACAGAGGAGGACATTGCAGCCAATCCTGATGAGACCTGATAAGCTAGGGTCACATGGAAGGGGAGGAGGACTTCTCCTATCAGTGGACTTAGAGATGGGCAGGGGGAGAGGAGGGAGGGAGGATGGGATTGGGAGAGAATAAGGGAGAGAGCTACAACTGGGAAACAAAGTAAACAACCTGTAATTAATATAAAAAATAAAAATCATATAAAAATGATCACAAGATTTACAAATGAGTTGCCTCACCCATTTGGCATTTGCATGAGTTGTGGAAGCCCAAAGTCTGGTCTTCACACTTGTAAGGAAAGAGCTTGATTCACTGAACCATCTCCCGACATAGTCTACATATACTCCAATCCTTTATCTTCAAGCACAATTTGCAACACTCTTCACTGTGCTCAGTATAACCAAACATCGGCCATTCTCTTCAAACACTTATATTTCTTAAGGGTTCATTTTGTCTTCCGTTTGGAATTTATCCCTGTCCTGGTGAATTGATTCCTGTCCTTTCTTTAGGATTCAAGTCTTGTACCTGTTTCACACTCATCCTTTCTGGCATTCCTGTCTGACCTTTGAAGCAATGGTACATCATCTTTTCCTCATATCTTTTGGTTCAGTTTTAAAATACGTTTCATGTGTATATTTTATAAAATATATATTGCTTTGCATACATTTATTTGAATGCAGGCAGAATGCTGTCCTTGTCTCCTTTGAATTTAAAATTCATGAGAAAGAGGATTCCCTATTTTAGTTTTAAATTTTTTTATATCTCTAATAATGTCTAGCACAATATTCCAAACATGCTTAACAAATACATTTTTATGTATTTTATTCCTGAAACAATTAGCAGACACCATAAATAAATAATCTTCCAACATGTAAAAAAATACATGCTTATGGGGAAACTGGTATTTTCATATGATTAAGTACTCATAGCTAAAGGACATGGAGATGATTGGTGAAAAGAATTTGGTAAAAATGACAGAAGAAAATACCATACGAACTTAGTGCATGCTTACATAAAATAACTAGGTCTGTGGGCTCCTCAGAAAAATCCATCATGTTTTAGGATAAACTTGAAGCTCTTTGAAAGTGGTAGGAAAATAACCAATTTCTATTTAAAGAGTTTGTTTGTTTGTTTTTTACTATAAGTTCTCTAGTTTTGAAATGTTTTCCTTATCCTCCAGACTCTTTGCACTGTAGAATAGTTTAATATAGTGGATGAGAGAACTCAGGACAATCTGCTTCCTTCATATTCTAATTCTGCCATTTGCTACCTCAGTCTACCCTTTGACTCTATCCTGAATCTCAGCTTTCATGTAGAGACTGTTGATTAAACTACCTGAGTCATAAAATTTGTGTGTGAAAAATAATAGACTGTAATGTTCTACCTATGCTTGATTTTTGCTTAGTTTATTGCAAAAAATCTCTTACTGTTTGACAGTAAGATCTTGATATTTAATGATATCTATTGATCCCTATCATGCATAATTTATTTTAGATTTAGTTAACAGGAAAGGCCAAAAATGAAAGGGGGAAAACAATGACCCAAAGGATGAAATAATCATGCCTGTGTCCAAAGAACTTTTTCTGGAATCTAGAACTTAAGTGTCTAAAGCAAGCTGTAGAGGTAAGATGAACTTTGATGCCCATGTATTTTTCTAACTAATACTCATGGGCTTCTAGATAAGAACCACATTTAATAAATATAAAGGACTAAAAAGGTCTTAATATTTCTTGCACAACAATGTTGGAACATAGCTTATCAAGTTTCATCGAGACTGTTTGGACTCTCATTTTATTACATTAATCTCATATTTCTCTCTCTCTCTCTGTTTTTCTCTCTTTGTCTCATAGTATATTTTTTAGTTTATGTAGAGGAGACATGATAAGTTGGGGTTGGATGGAAGGGAAGGAGGTCCTCCCCTGTTGGTGGACTTGGAGGGGGCGGGGAAGAAGGAGATGAGGGAGGGAGTGGGAGGGTAAGAGGGAATGGGGGAGGGGGCTACGCCTGGGATTCAAAGTACCCAACCTGTGATTGAGATAAAAATAAATAAATTAAAAAAAAAAAGAAAGGTGTCCTTAATTTGTTATTGAATAAACAAAGCATCCAGGTGGTGGTGGTGGTACACACTTTTAATCACAGCATTTGGGAGGCAGAGGCAGGCGAATCTCTGAGTTCAAGGCCAGCCTGGTCTACATAGCGAGTTCTAGGACAGGCAAGGGTACACAGAGAAACCCTGTCTCAAAACCAACCAAACAAAGCAGAGGAGGAGAACTCCTTTTTCAGTGGACTATGGGAAGGGGTTGGGGGAAGAGGGAGGGAAGGTGGGACTGGGGTTAGTTGAGGCTGGGGGCTTCAATCAGGATATAAAAATGAATAAATTGTAAAAGAAAGAAAAAAACCTCCAAAATTTAAAAGAAAAAAAAAACATTGGAACATTTCTTTCTATAAATGAAGGATCTAAATATGCTAAAGTCGCCTTCAGCCTGTTGGAATTATGAATGAGAAAGTGACCATTTTAATGACACCAAGCCTCCAGGAAATCTCAGAACAACCAGTCCCTACATTGACCCTGGTCCCAGACTAGGAACTGCTGGCATTTGCATGTCTTCTTGGCATATATTGTTCCATTGTTATCACTGATCTGGTATTGCTTCTCTACAGATACATATTTCAAAAAGGTGGAGATTAGCTTAAATTGAGGAAATCCCTGAATCTTCTCTCAAATACTGCATAAAAAGAAAAGGAGCTCTTCAATATTCTGCAGTTATGATAGATAGATAGATAGATAGATTGATAGATAGATAGATAGATAGATAGATAGATAGATAGATAGATTTTTGAGAAGGGAGGAGAAATCCATACAGGCAATGTGAAGTATAGATTTTTGAAGGAGGAAAGTAATGAATTTTAACATTTGCACTGTTCTCTCTAAAACTACTGACTATATTGTTTTAAGAATATGCATCTTGAACCATTAATGTATGGAAATGATGTATATTAGACTAACATGGATGATTGCTTTTGGAGAAAATTGCTTAATCTGAAATTTCAGTCATCAAAATTATTTTTATCACACTATTTGGTTTAGCCTACGTGGTGTGCAAATAAACTGATTTATTTTCATTAATTGCTTTGCTGCCTTCTAATTGTGATGAAATATTGAACTTTTAATACATTTTGGGCACTGTCTAGGTGGTAACATGAATACAATTCTGAAGAAAAGAGTCGGTAACATTCAGAATCATAATCCTACAGCATCCTTGAAGTACATCCTGTAGATGTGAAATGAAACAAGATACAGGCAAAGTTTTAGGCAAAGTAAAAGAACATGGATGAAGTTTACTTCTATCAGAATGGGAAACAGGCTGCACAGGAAAGAAAATGAAAAAGAGAAGACGTAAAGATGACGGGAGGTCAAGTGTGTGGACAGACACACACCCACTCTCCCTCATTTGGGCAATGATTTCTGTTTATCCGGCACACCATTTATACTCTAAGATAAAGAAAACAATGCTATAACTTTTAAAAGAACTGGGAAAGGAAGAAAATAATTTTCATTGTTTATATTTCAAATACAAGGAAAAGCATAGTCATGTGTATATAACATGAGGGAACCATTTACTCATATGTTTATTTAACAAACATTTACTTGTTTCCTTCTACAGGCTACTTTATTAAAGTAAAATGTCATAGAGAATTATGAAATAAACCTGGGCCTGCTGATGCTGGAGACTGAAGGAGGAAGATCATAAGCTCAAGGCTTTTCTGGGCTGCAGATTGAGTTCACACCCAGTTTTAGTACAACTCTGTCTCAAATTGGTCCAAGACTGTTTATATAGATCAATATTACAGCACTTTTCTAATATATACATAGGGTCCGATGTTCAATTCCTAGTACAGAGACATGGGGAATGTTGGTTTTGAAATTTAATGAATGAGGAGTCACCTGTTTTAATATGTTAAGCAGAAGAGCCAATATGTGTAAAGGTTCATAGGTAGGGAACAGACCTAGGTGTTCATAATCACATAAGCAATAGCTAAATACATAAATTAAAAGAAAAAAGCAAAAAAAGAAAAACAATGGCTACATTTGGAAAAGTGAAAAAAATCATGTATGGCAAGGCTCAGAAAATATCACACAAGATAGGTTTTGGTGGATGTTCAGTGGGACACAATACAACTTATGTTCTTAAAACACTATACTGACTGTCACGTAGAGAAAAGGTGTGTGTGTTGAAGGTGGGAATTGGGTAATGAAGGATGTTCTTGTAAAGGACATTTTACAATTTTCGAAAGCAAATCTCAGGTTAGTTATGACTGAAGGCTTTTATTCAGCAGCACCACAGTACAGTGAGTGCTCTGCCTTTTCACCTTTATCAGGAAGCAGAAAAGTAAGTCTCCGTAAGATAAAGACATCAACACTACCAATAGCAAGAAAAGCAACCATTCTTATTTAGTGATTATTCTGAGTGTCTGTGAGAGCAAGTTGAATAACAGCTTTAGCTATGCCCTAAGCATTCCAAATATTGGAAAGTAAAAGAATCCATCAGCTGCTACCAGGAGAGGTTAACTTGCTCAAGCCTGCATGGCTACTACTCAGCAGATCTTTAATTTTAGTTCTTATTCTCAGAATCTAGAGCTTATATTTATAGCCAAGATTAGAGAGAAGGTTGTTAAGTAATGAACATGTTGGTCTAAGAGCTTAGTATAGACAAATGACAAAAATAACAACTATACAATAAATAAATCTAGTTTCTCTTAAAATGTGCTTATCTGCTTAAGCAGGTTTCTGCTATGTATCTATAAATCTTCAATACATGAAAAATAAGATGTTGTCATTTCATATCTAAATAATGTACAACAAAAGCACGTTAAGCTGATTTTTGCCAATATTTTGTAATACTTTCTCCTTAAAAGTATTTTGTATTATGTGTATGACAGTTGTAATTTTGTTGATTTTACTCCAAAGAACCACTTTCAATGGTGATGAATCTGGAATCACACATCTGCTCTCTGACCAAGCTGCCTCTACCCAGTGCCACCCACCTGCCGTTTCTTTTTTTTTCTTATTTCTTGTTTTCTATTGTTCTTCACAGACTTTCTGTGTCTGACATTATTTTGATTTTAAGACTTTTTTTTTTTTGCCTGTTTCCATTAAAATTCAGACCAATGTGATGGAGGCTTTGTTTTGTTATCTAGAATCTACAACTTTTCTTTATGTAGAAGGTTTAGATCATGCATTTGTTTAGTATTTCTGAAGCAAAGAAATCTGATATAAACTGCAAAGCCACAACATTCACATCTTGATGAACTTACTTAATGCTCATTCCCTCACCTGGCCTCATCATCTCAGATCCTGGTCAGGGGAGGCTATGGAAGATCACTAGTAAATGAAGTGACATTTTGCACTTCAAAAGGAGTTTCAAATAGATTCTTTTTTTTTTAAATTTCAAATTAAACACAGCCACATGTCTTTGCTGCAAAATTAATTTTTTTTCTTGTTGATGTTTCCTGGACTGCATGTGACATGAGGGAGATGAGATCAGTCAACACAGCCACTTGAGACTGATCAAAGCATAAAGTGTTGCATAAAACAACTCTTATTTAACCTTTGCAAATGAATAAGTAAAAGGAAATTCATGAATTCTTAAAATAGTGCCCCTTGATACAGATGATAGCAGCCTCTTGTAGCTTTAGGATTAATTCCCATGGACATAGACAGTTTTATTTTCCTAGTTAACCTCAGTTTCCATTGAATCTTGCAGAAAGAATGAAAATGGAAAAGGTGAGCTATACATTTTTAATCATTCTGTATATATAACCATTATGTATAACATTTAGGAAGCATATTCTTATTGTTTTTTACTTTTTTTTTAAATTAAGCTTTTAGAAGTCAATCTCTTGAGCACTGTTGTGAAGGCTCAATATTGTTTACCAAGAACAACTGATATGTGCTATCAGTTTACTAGCAAAAACCAGAAAAGAATCAGATAAAAACATCCCTCTTTTTTTCATTTTCTCCCTGCTTTCTGAAAACAGCTGTTCTGAAAACAGACTTCAGGACAGCTCTGCTTGGATATACACATGAGTGCCTCTCAAGGACATATTGGCCTCCACTGCCTGTGATGCAAGTGGTTCACAAAGAAACACAGAAGACTACACACACTTCTCCATTAGTGCGGGCAACAGGTCACTGTGGACATCACCGAAGGCAGGGCTTTAGAGATCCACTTTGTTTCAGGCTGCTTTATTGCTTGCCAAGTCCCCTTCTACAAAAAAAAGAAAATAGGACACCTTTTGAAGAGGGAGGGATGAGAAGTGTGTCAAAGTTCATGTGGATACTCAGGAGGTAAAGTAAACTACTCTTTTCTTGAATGCATTGTTCTTACATGTAAAAACTGAATCCAATGACAAATTAACACAAAAACCTTGAAAGTCTAGTATGCTAATGTGTGCAAAGGAAACATTTTCCAGTGATTATTTCTTCTCTTTTCTTTATTGCCTAAAAGTATCCAGTGACTCAAGTATCTTTTAAAAATAAGTTGTATATATAAGATGGAGCCTGGTATTTTGTATTTCCTCAGGGCCAGTAGTTCTAAGAAAGGCCAGTCTCGTATTTGCAGTGGTGAACACAAATACTTGTGCTGAGAGCTGCATTAGCACTGGGCATTATTTCATCTACTCCTAACAGCCATAAAAGGCAGGGCCAGATGTGCTCCAGCTTTATGAAAGCAGGACTATAGTCTCCAGGAGGCTAGAAACCTATCAAGTTTACATGGCTAGAATGTGGCAGAATCAAAACTCAAACCGAAAACCCAAGAGTTAGCCAAATCACCCTACAAAAGTAGTTTTGGAAAATAAAATTCACTTTACAGCTACGAATGAAGTCGGGTTTCAACCTCACCTCTAACCTGCCAAGCACAAACTACCACTCATTGGCTCTTAGAACGAAGAACTCACCAAACAGCCCACAATGCAGCTTACAGTGGTAAATGTCTGTTGCGTTAACTTGAAGTTTCTCAGAAGAGTTTGAAAAGATCTTAATCACTGTTGGCCAGGTACCTTCCCGTTCTGCCACTGACTACTGAAGACCTTTACTTTGAGCCTAATTCAGATTTCGCTTAAAATGCAAAAGTCCCTTTAGCAGGCTCAGCATTGTCAAACTGTAACTTCCTTTCTGAACATCACCTAGAACTGATTATTCTTTTCCATCCATATAAAACATTCTATGTACTGTAAAATTACATGTGTCATATGCTTTGATAAGGTGCATATCTGTTGATTACTAAATGAATTCTTTAAGTTCAGAAACTTTTTTATTGTTACATCCTTTTAATTTTTCACACTGTTACCAATGATGCTTATTGGATACATACAAATAAAAACAGCATTGTGTTTGAAACATCTAATCTTAAAGAGAATTTCAGGATGGCAAGATGGCTCAGTGGATAAACTGCTTGCCCCACCAAAGTGAGGGTCTGAGTTCAGATCCTCAGTAAACCTTGGCATCATTTTGGCTGCTTATAATTCACAAAGCTCAGGGAAGGGACACGGATCCTCAGGGCAAGGTGGCTACTTACACTAGTTGAAGCAGTGGAATGCTCTATGTCAGTAAATAAAAGAGAGAAACTAAGGAAGACACTCAGCATCAAACACAGGCCTGAACATGCAAATACACTCATGAGCATTCCCATACAGGAATGTCCACATGTGCACACGCGCGCACACACACACACACACATACACACATGACACACATATCTTTCACATATACACATACAAAACATTTAAGTTTTTCATATGAGCACATAACTACATAATTTCTAAAATTTAATGACAAAATAAAATCGAGTCCATAGTCCATATGTGACTTTCTTGCTCAAGAAGGAAACTGAAGTATAGGCGTTCACAAACAGACTGTTGCTGGGGAAAATATTCTACCTTAACCGTTATATTGCTTCTGAAGTCTCTAAAATTTACATAGTCCTGCTATCAAGAGGGATTTAAGCTTAAACAAAGAAAAAGAAACACATTTTGTCGTGGATTCATTCAAAGGGTACCTTAGACAGTGCTGTCCAGTTTGCACTCATAAGGTTGGAAAATGCAGTAAATGGCACATAAACACAGGCTCATGGTCATTAATATCATTTAAATCTGTTTATTTGGTTGAATTTTTAAATTTTTGTTTCTTACATGTGGTGCTGACTTCATTTCTCCAATCCCCAATCTCCTTCTCCCTCTCCCTCCATCCTTCTATCCCTTCCAACCTCTCTCCCTCTTCCTTTCTCTCTCTCTCTCTGTCTTTGTCTCTCTTTTCTTTTACAGATGTTGCTTTTTAAATTGGGAATAGGTCTTTGGAGGATTTTTTTTTTGAGCTTTGTCCCTGCAGTGATTCAGTGAACACATAATTTTTTACTGTCCACCTTCACTGGCAGAATGGCCCCAGGGCACAGGGTTTTGTGCAGCTCGTGATGGTTTATTGATGAGCTGTGAGATCCGAAGCCGCGGTAGATGCTGGCTCACCAGGCACAGTCCCTTGATGAGAAGCCAACTGAGCATTCTGTAACAGGACCGTGCGGTCTTGTTTGCAGAACTCAACTCAAGCCACTGATCCTTCGCAAGGTATACGAAGGAAAACAGCTCAAGCGCCCAGAACACTCCAAGCAGCTGTGTCATCGCACTTTAAACTCAGTATCAACTCCTTATCACACAATGAGAAGTATTCGAAGTGAAGTTTAAGATGTAATCGAGAAGAAACTAGGCTTTCTGCCAAGTATTTTGAATCTACAATGAAAAGAGTCTAATCCCCTCCCTCAAGAATAACTTGTTTCAGGAAGTAATATTTATTTGACCAAAGTAATAAGCATGTAGTATTACCTAACAAATAGTCAAACAATGTGGGAAAATAACCTAGGTAGGCACAAATACAGTAATTGTTACTTACTTGAAAGTTTTACCAATAATCCTCAATGTTCATGTACTTTTGAAAGCCAGGAACTACATGGAAGCAGCCTTTTTAACTTTTTTTTTTTCCTTTTCCCATTTAAGTACTGGGGAACAGATTATGGGCTATAGGAGCTCACAAATTTGCCTTATTTATTTTTACAGTGCCCCACTGTAAGCTGTACTATTTTATGAAGTGAATCCTTATTTCTAGTGAATACACAATGTTATTGTGAGTGCATTAGAACCTTAATAGTTTTCAATGATATGAGTATTTCTTACAGTTTAATTTTTAAGGGAAAGAGGATATCCAGACACGTTTCAATTAAAACTCTGAGAAATGTCTCTCAACACTTTCTCCAGTAAAACGTTTCCCTCACAGTATCAAGAAAAAAATGCATTGATGATGCCTTATTGTAGACCATAAATAAAATTAATCACTTCTTTATATTTTCTTATGAATTTTCCTTTTATGCAGTTGGTTAAAATTATCCCACTGATTTTTTATTTTTGAAGTTATTCATATATATGTATGACCCAATTATAAAACTTATATGGTATTGTAATATTCACATATAGTTTTATGTAACACATATAATCACCTTATGTAATGTATGTTCCAAATATCCTTGTATCTGAATTTTACATTTTCTCAATGGATTTTTTGAATAAAATTCATTTACCTTTTTACACGTCTTAGTAATTTCTTTTGATACTTTGGTGGTGTTTGTGTGTCTAAGGAGTGCAATGCCACTTCATGTTATCAAGTATTCTTTTATATTTCCTTGAGATAGTTAACTGCTTTATTGAGACTACATTTGGTTCCACAGAAAATTCATTTGGGGGTAAAAAAGGATATGAGAGAAAAATAAGTCTTTACTTCTGGACACTAAACAACATCACTTCAGCATGATGCGAGAAGTATTACCTTTTCCTGGTATTACAAACGCATCTGATGCCAGGCACAGTCTCTCTCCCTCATGCTGTTTTCATAAACTTACTCGTCCATTGTGGAAACCATGTTCACTGTGTGGGCTTACTGGCTGCATTTATTAATAAATAACAATTTCTTCTGGCACTTTAAATTTCAGGCTGCTTTTTGGGGGTTATGAACATTATTTAGAAATCCATCTCCACATATAAACATTTTCATATGGTTCTCATAAAACAGTTATTAAATATAGATTATTTACCAAATCAGCAAAGAATGAAGAAAAAAACATGCCCAAGTAAATTAGAATTGAAATGCATAAGAAATATTTACAAAATCAATAATATCCCATATTGCTAAAAAATGTGGCACCATTATGAAGAAATGAGGAGAGAAAGGGCTCAAGTACTTGATTTTATGCCTGAAGATGAAACACGTAGTTCATGTTCTAACATCTGCGGCTCTCTGCCGATTTTTTGTTGAATGTTTGCCCTCTACATCCCCTAACTTACTTGCTTCATTTGATGAACTGTTATCAAGATTATGACCAGTGTGTTTTACTCCAAATGGGTACATTACCACTAGGGTGATTTCAATTATAGTAGGATCTGCAATTATTATTACCCAGGTTGATGATGCGCTTGAGGATTTCAGGCGTTGAGATCCTTTCGTCTTAGCAGTAATATATAGCATACATAGCATAAAGGCCCACTGTATCATCACAGATATTTCAATTCATATCCAACATTTGAAGTTAGTTCCCATTTGGTGCTTGGTGCTAAGAAATTCTAGATATACAAGTAATCAAGTCTACTAACTTATTCTTACATTTATTGCTGACCTGAACACTCACCTCCAAGTCAATATCTCTTGTGTTAACCTCTGGTAAGACTTTTAAATGAATTATGAAAAGCACTCCTAAGCTATCAGTTTGTACCGCATCCATTCTTCCTATAATGACTTTCGTCTTTCGCTGTACCTTGATGGGCATTTCAGTCAGGTCTGGCTAGCAGAGTTCCACTCCCTGGCCACAGTGAAAAGTTAATAGATGGATATATTGCTAACAAAAGCCTAGGAAGCATGGTGGAGCTTTTACTTGAAAAGAGAAACCTTTCTTACTTCAGTTCATTCTGAGTGGATGTAAATGCTAGGTTTACTTCAGTGACTCCATATGTTTGAGAAAAGAGGCATATGGGAAGATTCCAAGGTACAGTGGCATTACTGTATATTTTACTATATAAGGAGAATGTGCAATTGTTCATTTTCCTAGAATTATTATGTATATGCCTTTAAAATTTAAAAGAAAAA
>CM053753.1:85527297-85548075 GCA_028658305.1 Pachyuromys duprasi | reverse complement strand
CTTCTTGTATGTTGATGGACATTTCTTTTTTTAAGTTGGGAAAATTTTCTTCTATGATTTTCTTAAAAATATTTTCCGGTCCTTGGAGCCTGGAGTCTTCTTTTTCATCTATTCCAATTATTCTTAGGTTTCGTCTTTTGATGGCATCCTTGATTTCTTGGATGTTTTGTGCTTGGGATTTTTCCGATTTTTTATTTTCCTTGAGTGAGGAATCCATTTCAGCCAGTGTATCCTCAGCTCCCGAGATTCTCTCTTCCATCTCTTGTATTCTATTGTTGATGCTTACCTTTGTGGTTCTAGCCCAAATAGCAACCGGTTCCCCTCACCTTCCACCACAGCCAAATAAGGAAGGAAATGGGTACCAATAGTTTTTCCTTTTGTACTTATACACAATAGGACTGATCAGATTCCTCCCTTCAAATGTGTGTATGTCTGATCACATCTAATGAAATTTGTCTTCCTCCAGTTGACTTTGCCAAGCTAAAAGAATAAATAGTTATCAGTATTTGGTATTTATTTATAGGTAATAACACCACTTAACATTAAAAGAATCCAGTGTTTTATTAAACTTTTCAGTGGTTAAAAGAGAGTGGGATTTTTCAAAAGCCTTCAGCAAATATGCAATGTTACTGTGGTATCCAACAACTTTCTCTATCAACAAAAGGATATAAAAATAAATTACAGTGTGATTTGCAACATGTAGACTTAGTTTACTCAAATCTAGTTTATTAATTATTGAAGAGTTACATGGCATTATTTACAGAGCATGAAAACCCGAAGATTTGTAACAGAATGTTCCTTAAGAAAAGAGAGCAGTCTTACTCACCCCAGGGTAACTAAAGAAGGACGGAAACAGGACCCTGGCAAAAAAAATTATGAAAGTTGAATCTAGGAAGTTAAACTTCAGAGAAATTTTAAAACAAACTTTTCATCTTTGTCATTTTTAAATGGCTGCTTTGTACTTTACCATTTCATTGTTCTTTCATAGAGAGCCAAACTTCAGAAAATGCCATACCTACAATAACCGGAAGGAGCTCATTCCCAAGCTAGTAAGCCCTGTGTCTCCCTTTATTTCTGGATTATCCTGGAGTGATGCTTGGCACAGCCCTGCTTTGATGTCAAGCCCCTGCACTGTGCAAAGCAGATCCCTTTTCCTACTTTATCCCAAACCTGGCAATCCTTAGCAGTTTCCCCTCCTTCAGCTTTCTCCTTTGTTCCTCCATAGCTGTCTACCAGCACTGCCAAACATTTCATAGCAACAAAAACGATCTGCACGTCCTTATTTGCTTAGGCTCCCAGGAAGTAAGTACATATTCAAAACCCTGTGTTTGCCTTTTGTAAAGAGGATTGGAGACCTGGACAGTTTTTTTTGATACAAGTTACTCATTCACTGTCAACTTGTAGCTTCTCCTGTCATATGGGCACCTCTCCCACACTCAAGGGGCCTTTTTGTGGGTACCAGAGGAAGTACCAGAACCTCCTAACACCAAAATATCACTTCACTCTGTTTTCATGATGAAGTCACACACACACACACACACACACACACACACACACACACATACACGGGAAATAGAGACAGACAGACAGACAGATAGATAGATAGATAGATAGATAGATAGATAGATAGATAGATAGATAGATAGATAGATAGATAGGAAGGTAGATGACAAATAGGTAAGTAGGTAGATAGGTGATAGAGAGATAAATAGATTGACTGATTGATAGAAAAATAGACAGGATAGATATCAGAGAAATATGAAAAAAGTTCTAACTCTGTTTTTCATTTTAAAGCAAACAAGGTAACATAAGATTTTATTGTCCGGTTCAATACTACACATGAGGGAACTCTCAGAGAATCAGAAACTCTCCATTCACCTTCCCTTAAGGAGAGCTTATTTCATATCAAAATGTTATATACACTGATTGCTAATGACTCCACTTACCCTTTTCAGTTTTATAATGGTATGAAAGTGATATACATACATCTAGTAGAAATGGTTCTTCAACTTTGATCTTTTCATGAGCCAATGATGTGCAGCATGATATGACCTTGCCATGTTAGGCAGCAGCCAGAATCCAGTTTTCTCTAAGTCATAAGATCGTGGAGATAACCACCAATATTCTTTATTAGACCATACTGCTAAGCTTCAAACAGAAAAAAAAATGTGATAAAATGCATTTTCTACTACCAATATATTCAACTTGTGTTTTTCAGCTCACAAACTTATTGTAAATGGAGGAATAATTATATATACTTGAGGATTAAGAGTTTAGGGTATGCTCTTATTGTCCATATTATAGTTCATACTCATTGGCAAACCTTTACATTATAACAAACACTAATGCATACAAGAGCCTTCTTGGTTCTAGGCCAGTGTCATTTCATTGCTAATTAGGGTAGAAGTGCTGGGGTCATAGAGTTACCTTTCTAGTATAACACATGGTTAGATCAACGAGTGTTATTCATGAGTTTATGCAGAATAGAAACATTTGTGTAGCACAAGAATAAACGAAATGCTAAAAGTAGGAATTCGAAAGGGGAGGTTTCCTCAAGTAGATGCTAAGTATACACACAAAAAAGGGGAGGAAGAAGGCAGGGAGGGAGGTAGGAAAAGAGGAAGAAGGCAGGGAAGAAAAAAAGGAGAGGAGATTATTTCTGGTTATAGGATAGGTACTGACTTCCTCATGTTGCTCTCAGAAAAGTACGTTTTGAATCCAAAATACTGAGCCCCACCTTGCCTAGCTCTTCTATTGATTGCACCTCCTTAAAAATAAGCTCCATGGCTACACATTAAGAGAATGTCAGACATGGTTAGGCCCTGCTTTCCAGTCCCAAGCCATAATAAAACTCCAGCTTCTTTCTGATTATGCTTATCACATTAATTATAAAATAACGAATATTGCTACTAATCAGTTTTCGGGGTGCTAGGAGTACTCATTTAATCTCATTAATAAGCTTTATGAAGTGGCTTGTAGATGTGATAGACTAACTTACCTAAATGCACATCATTACTGAGCAGGAGGGCTAAGGTTTGAATGAAGCCAGAAACTCATGTTCTTGGCCTCTGTGCTATACCACCTCTCGGCAGATGCAAAGCAAAACATTACCACATGCATGTCTATGTGTAGGTGGTGAGTGAGGAGATACAAAAGAATGTATTTTTAAGGTATTTTCTCTTCCACCATACTACAGTCTGCTTTGCCAGAGGGATGCATATAGGTTTTATTAGATATTTATCTCCAATGGCTACTATAATTTCTGAATCACTGGCATTCTAAACTATCTAGACAGAGAATAAAAGAATAAATAAAAAATCAATGAACAAAAAAATGAGGAAAAGGAGATAATTATCAGCTCAAATGAAGGTTGTGCAAGGAACTTGAGCTTCCTCCTAAGTACTACATTGAGGGAAGTGGAGGGCCATGACATTGTTTGTGTCTTAGCTATCTAAGACCCAAAGCACAGGCTCCTGGGGCAGTAGTTGAAAGTGGAGTTTGCTTTGCGTAAGACACAGAAATTTCATTTCTGGGTTGTTTGTACAATCATTACAATATTTAATGAAGCACACTAAAAGCATTTCCTTCTCCCATTCAATAAAATCAACATATGGGTGATTTTGAAATGCTGTGTGCAGCTATCAGGATCCAAAAGTACAAATGACTCACAAAATTCAAGATCACCCCATGTTATTTTGAAGCCAAATGCTTCAACATTGTCTAAATATCAATTGGTTCATACTATTTTCCCTATCAGACATTGTGTTTTCAGTCTATTTTTATGTCATACTCAATATTAGAAATGAGTTTTAGAAATATTCTCAATTATAGCAACTTTACTACCCCTAATGGTGTTAATTATCATGACAAAATTTTTCTTTTAGACATTTATGGATTTACCTATTGTACAAATTGTTTAATTTTAACAAAGTAACACATGAAAATAACCATCATGCCATGTGATATGACTTTAAAAAAGGTTTTAAGAAAGTCGAAAAATGAGCAAATTATCACATGATCTAACATGGTATCCTTTGATCATTAAATATCTCAGTAAGAGCCGAATATTGAAACTATTCACTATCTTATTTATTCATTATTTATTAAGCAAGGTATTTTATTGTTATCTTTACAGAAATTAAGTCAAACAATTACCAAACAATTATTAACAAAATTGAATTTGGTAATTGAATTACAAACAATTTAGTAAATCAAAATTCCCTACTTCTCCCCATTTTGTTACATAATATTAATAGCCCAGATTTAAGTAAACAGTTCTACATTTGAAAATATGGAATTTTTCTTGTGCAGGTCATTCTATAATGATCTAATGTAGCATTTTGAGCTTTGGAAAATCCTTTTTCTTCAGCTCTGCTAAAAACTGAATGGTCACCATTTCTGCTTCTTTGGAGGATGCCCCTCTTTGTGTATTTGTTTATTTTTAGTGAGCTTTGAAATATCATTTCAGGGAAAAGCCCATCTGATGTCAGTTCTTTCTTTATTGAAGTTCCATGGAGTCAGCCGGAGATAAATGGAATTTTCTTCTTCAGTCCAAGGCTTAATTATGGTAATTAGTCTGTGCAATTTGTAAAGTTTGGCAGCCATTTCAGGTCCTAATATGCATAAGCCTCTTTCTGTTACAAATTGAGTAGGTTTTAATCAGTTTTTAAAAGACAGTGTCTTACTATGCTTGTGTGCCTTGCTCTTAGATTTTGAGATTGAACATTGTTTCCAACTCTGCTGCATCATTAGCAGGTTAGATATATATTTTTTAATATTCATGAAGCTTTCATCTTCACATTAATCCGCCAGCATCTGTGATTATGATGGGCACTTCAGGGATCTGTCTATTGTGTGCCTTTGGAGAATGAAAGGCCCCAGCAGTTCCTGGCAGTAAATTAACCCTCACAATGCCACTTGGTGCCAAATGCCTTTGAAATGTTGCCTTCTGCTCTGTTCCTTTCTGTGTGGATTTCACACTGATGGTTGATTCCCTCAGCAGAGCCATGCTTCACTTCATCCTGACAGCCATCTGTGACATTGTGGTCCCCCCTGCACCCCCACCCCGGGTTCACTTTAACTAGTGGTTTCTTTCTTTTCCCCATCCTTTTCCAAAATGGGCCTGTTAATCAATTGAACATAGGTTACTAATTCTCATTTCACAATATGGGTATTTGTGCACAGCGGGGACCTTGTAGGCATATATGAAAAATCTGTGATCATGCTTTATCAAAATAATTTCATAAATCATCAGTAAATTTATTTACCAGGGCTTCAAACATTCTTCAAATTTTCCCATATAGACTGTTCTCTTCAACATTACTTTTTTTCATTCTATTTTATATTCTAAATAATATACTGAATCTACTGGAGAAGAAATCAACACTATTATAAATGTACTGAGTTGACATATTTCACCTTGCTTTTTTTGTCTGTAGGTAAATAAATGTGCCACTGAACAAACTGTCAAAATTTTAGGTAACTACTAGCCCACACTTTAGTAATGACTTACTTTGGTAATTTGAAATATCTCATTCTTGCAGAGCAAAGGGGATCTGCTAATTAATCATAAGACACTATTTTTCAGTAAGGAAATCTGTGTGTGTGTGTGTGTGTGTGTGTGTGTCATAGCTTTGTGAAGAGAATAAATTCCTAAAAGCTAACCAGGGTACCATTTCTCTAATGGGATCGAAGCTAAAATAAAATAAAAAAAATCTCCTGTTAACATAGAACCTTAAACAATAAACATCAAGTGGTGAATATTGATAAGAATGTAATTGAGAGAAACCCCCAGGCGAAAGCCATTCTTCCCTCATAGAAAACCAAAAAATGAAAATAAAAAATAACAGACTGTCATATGAGTACAGAAATCCACCTAAGTCATATTCAATTTTCAAATACTGAATAGCTTCAATACCAGACCATTCCTCCTGGAATCTTTTAGATTTATTTTAAATGTAAGATAAGGTAGTTCTGTAATGGTGCTCTTTAGTGAGAATGAGGCGGTGGCTCCCAATGCTAGCTAGTGTGTATGTCAACTTGACACAAGTTAGTGTTATCTGGAAGGGAGAGTCTTAGTTGAGAGAACACTTCTGTGAGACTAGCCCATAAGCAACTACATAGGGCGATTTCTTGATTGCTGCTTGCTGTGCAAGGGCCCAGTTCGCTGTGGGCAGTGCCGCTCCTGAACTGGTAGGCCTAGGTAGGCCTAGGTAGGTCCTCAGAAACCAGGCAAGGAGCCATGAAAAGCAACCCTCAAGGAAGCAGCACTCCTCCAAATTCTGCTTCCATCCCTGCCATGGCTTCGTCCTTGAAGGACTGTGAATTGAAAACATCAGCAAATAAATTCTCTTCTTACCAAGGTGTTTTTTGGTCATGCCATTTTTCCATCAACATAAACCTTAAGACACTACCTGTAGCCTTCATTAAGTAGAAGAGGACTAGAACTGGATTCCTTGAATGAGGAATTGCATGAGGGTTGTAAGGGAAATGTCAGGGTAAGAATGTCTGCCCATACTATACATTCCTTATCACTTGACATTGTAGAGAGAAGAAGATTATTAAAAGAAGCCCACTCTGTGAGGAAATATGCTATAGTAGACTGTGTATTTGCATGCAAAGAGAAGCCACAGAAGTTGAAAGAAAGGGAGACAAGTTAGCAGTGCCAAATCAGCAATGATGTCTCAAGAAGACATTATTATCTTATTTTACACAAGAGACACAATCTTACATTTTTTACTGCTATTCCATGGTTTGAAAGAGAATTTAAGCTTTCCTCCTGTTTTGTGGCATTCATGGAGGCTGGGCCTGGTTAGGCGACTCTTCTTAGTCTTTTATGGAAAAAAAATTGACTTGAAAGCTTAAATGTCATAGAACTCATTAAACCTAAAAAATTTAAAATACAAATTGAATAAATTGTAATAATAATAAATTAATTTTATAAAGAATCAAGGAATCAGGCTCCTTTTTTCTTTTACTTTTTATTTTTATTTTATTTTAGGGAAGACAATTTTAATTGTAATTTTTGGAATATATTAATTACACATGATAAGAGGTTTCATTGTGACATTTTTATACATGTACATAAAGTATTTGACTCTGTTTAACCTTCATTACCCTCTTGTCTCAGTCTGACTCTTGCTGTTCTTCTCATCCCTACCATTTCCCTTTCTACTTTCTTTTTATAATTTATTCAATTTGGATCCTGGCTGTGGCCCCTCCCCCTTCTCTTCTCCCAGTTCCACCCACTCCCACTCCTCCTTCCTCTATGCCTCTCCCCTAGTCCACTGATAGGGGAGGTCCTCCTCCCATTCTGTCTGACTCTAGCCTATCAGGTCTCATCAGGGCTGGCAAGGCTGCACCGCAACCCCCTTCCCGCCCCCCCACCCCACACACACACACAAGGTGCAGCGGGAAGTGGGAAGTGATCAAAGGGCCAGCCACTGAATTCAAGTCAGAGACAGCCCCTGATCTCCTTACTAGGGCACACTTGGACACTGAGCAGCCTATGGACTTCCTTTGAATAGGGGGTCTAGGTCCTTTCCATGCATGGTCCTTGGTTTGGGCAGAGAGCAGGAAACCTTATGGAAGAAGGGGGAGATAGAAAGACCTGGAGGGGACAGGAACTCCAAAAGGAGAACAACAGAGCTAAAAAATCCTGGGCCCAAGGGGCCCTGCAGAGCCTGAAACTCCAAGAGCTTGATTCTTAGCACTGCATAAAAAAACAAAACAAAACAAAACAAACAAACAAACAAAACAGCAATGACAGACCACTGCAAGTATATGTTTGAGTCACAATGAATGGGTAAAAGCACTTAATCCCAGTCTTCTAAATACAGTTTCAAACTACTTTCATATCCACAGGTTTGCAAAGCATATTGAAGGTACATTTTAACAATCAATTATTCAAGTGGGTCAGTAGTATACTCTAAAGTTGCTATCATGTCCTCTTAATGTATTTGTCAGTTAACAAGCTTTCTACATCTATGTAATATGCAATCTCTTGAAATAAAAATAATTAACTATTATTAATGCTAAAAAATTAAATGCTATAATACACCATATTCAGCTTTCTTTTTAAAATTTATTCATTTTATATCTCAATAGAGGCCCCCTACCTGAACTCATCCCTATCTTACTCTCCTTTTCCTTTCCCCCCATCCCCTATTTCAAGTCCACTGAAAGGGGGAGTTCTCCCCCTCTGCCATCTGCCCATAGCTTATCAAGTCTCATCAGAACTGTCTGGATCCTCTTCCTCTGTGGCCTGGCAAGACCACATTGCCAGGGGGAAGTGATCAAACACCAGGCAAATGAGTTCATGACAGAGGCAGCCCCTGTTCCTCTTACTCGGGACCCACATGGAGACTGAGCTGCCATTGGGCTACATCTGAGCAGGATGTCTATGTCCTCTCCATGCATCGTCCTTGATTGGGTCTGTGCAGGACACCCTGAGCTCCAGTTTTTTAGCTTTGTTAGTCTCCTTATGTGTCTCTTGTCCCCTCCGTGTCCTTCTATCCTCATTCAGTTTTTATAGAATATCACTTATAGTCCATATAAGTAGATTATTTTAATTTTATTTTGTGTTGAGACAGACACTTAATATGCATTAGCTGCCTACATAAATAATAAGGGGCAGTGCAAGTTAATACTTGGCAGGACATAAGATATATTAATTATAAGATTTTCAATCAGATCCAAGAAAAGTAAGGTATCATTTTTAGGAGAATGATAAAATAGAAATTGTAATATTCTTGGGTGAAAGAAGATTCTCATTAAGACTGCATTCTTCAAATATGCCTAAGCCTACAAATTATTCTAAATACATAATTGGAGGAAATTGCTGATATAAATAGCTTTGATATCAAAACCCTATTCTGGCTATCTCTTATTATTTGGAAGTTGCGCAAAATGAATTTTTGCCTTTTCAGGTTGTGATCCAAAATGTACCTAATGTTGCTCTACTTGGATGCATTAGGAATAAAATAAACATGTATAGGGGAGCAATTAAGTCAAAAGGTTGGCGTTTGTAAAACATGTCATTTGAACACACAATTGAACATTCTTGACAGTTTCGCCACCTGGAAGACTTTAAGCAGGGAGAGGTCCTTTGGGCTTCACTGTGGCTCAGTTCCATTTTCTCACTGTTGCTTAGATAAAAACCAGAATGAACCTTACCCTAGGGTAGCCAGTGGATTAGCTGAGCCCATAAGGGGCTCAGTTTGAAGGTGGAGGAAGGAAAAGAGGAAAACCAGAGCACACCCAGGCCTTCCTGTGTTTATTATTTTGTAAGTTAGACTGTGCATTTTCTCAAATTGGAGTCACGCAATTCACAATGTGTATTCACCATGATAACAGTTCATCTGAGGCTTAGAAAGGCTCATATAATAATGAAAAAAACATTTGTCAATAGTATTCATAATATTAATGATTGTCTTCACAAACTATTGTGGCTGAAAACCATTCTGTCACGTGGTCAGATAGGAAGAGTGTGTCTTTGAAGAAAATCTACGGTCATATCGGTAAATTCTGTTACGTGTGCTACAGGATATTTTTCCAAGTATGATACTAGCTAGAAGTCCTTTGTAAGAATTAAGCATTTTGAGTGGTGTGAATTTCAATGTGTGAACAATGTGTGACACAGATAAATTCTGGAGAATTTTCCTTCAGTATTTGAAAGGATGGTAGAAAGATAATATAGGTAATTATGTAACATGATTCAATAGATGAACTACAACATTTGAGTAAGTCAAAAATCAATTTTGGATTACCAAAACTCGATGCTAGTTTAAAGAAGGTTAAGACACAAAAGTGTTGACATAGGCATTTATAAATGCTATGATAATTTTGTTATATTTTTGAGAAAGTAAGATGCCTAAACCCTGAAGTGCTTCTTCTAGAGGTAAGAGAGGAACATCTATATAATGGCAATGTATTACCTGAAATTTATTTGTCTTTAAAATCACATAAATGTATATTATATATAATTAATTAATTAATAAGAGCAAGGTTAAATGAAATAATAAAATTGTAAGTAAAACTAACTTTTCCCTTTTTTGTATATGAAGTAAATACCTATTTCCTGACTTGTTTTTGTAGACTGATTATTAACATTTAACCTTAGTCTTCTAACATGAGCATGAAAAGGCTTTCATAAAACTGAGTTCTCTCAGGCCTCTAAAAGACTATACCTAGCAGGGTATTAAAGCAGATGCTGAGACTCATAGCCAAACTTTGGGCAGAATTCAGGGAATTTTATGAAAAAAAGGGGGAAGATAGAAAGACCTGGAGGAGATAGGAGCTCCAAAAGGAGACCAACAGAGCCAAAATTCTGGGTTTACAAGGTCCTGATGAATCAACCAAGGACCATGCATGGAGAGGACCTAAAACCCCTGCTCAGTTGTAGCCTGTAATAGCTTAGTGTCCAGGTGGGTTCCCTAGTAAGGGGAACAGGGAATATCTCTGACTTGAACTCAGTTTCTGGCTCTTTGATCACCACCCCCTGAGGGAGATACAGCCTTACCAGACCACAGAGGAAGACAATGCAGCTAGTCCTGATGAGACCTGATAGGCTAGCATCAGATGGAAGAGGAGGAGGATCTTCCCTATCAGTGGACTTGGGGAGAGACATGGGAGGAGAAGAGGGAGGGAGGACAGGATTGGGAAGAGATGAGGGAGAGGGCCACAGCTGGGATACAAAATGAATAAGCTGTAATCAATTAAAAATTTTTAAAATGGAGTTCTTTCTTCTAAAGAGCAGCTGAGGAGACTCTCTTGGATCTGATCATTGTTAGGTTTACTCACTGTAGTCACCATTTGAGGGAAATGTACTTGAGTTGCTATTCACTTAGCCCATTGCAGTTTACTATTAACAGGCTACAAATGCCAAGACATTGTATTACCCTGTAACCCTTTATTCTTATTATTATTAAAAGCAGATTCTAGATTCTTCCCCCATACAATGCATCCCAATCAGGTTCCCCTCCCTCCCCTACTTCCAATCCCCACCTCCTCTTTCCTCCTTCTTCAGATCCGCTCCCCCTCCATTTCCCTTGTGAAAGAAGCAATCCTCAAAAAGGCCACAAACAAACACGACATAAAAACTCAACAGAATTTCACCCTTGCCTACCACTGAAAGCCTTGCCTGGCTTCAAAAGATGGCCAATTCAGAGGACCTAAATGTCTGTCACCCCTAACCCCCCAAAAAGATACATTTACAAGATGTAATATTTTTCAGCTGTTTTAAAAAAATGGCATTGATAAATTTTCAGGCAAATGGATGTAACTAGTAAAAGAAATCATTCTGAGTTAGGTCACCTGGGCCCAAAAAGACAAATATTGCATGTATTAACTGATAACTGGATATTAGCCGTTAAGTAAATGATAATCATTACACTTTAATGATAAGGTTTGTCTTTATCAATACTGTGTACTGATATGATACCAACATTCATACACAAGCAGATCATCCTTGCAAAGCATTGATCCTACCTTCAGAATCAGATACAAAAACATAGACCTCCCCTCATGTGCTATCACCTTGCTTACACCGATATGAGAGAGAAAGAGAGAGAGAGAGAGAGAGAGAGAGAAAGAGAGAGAGAGAGCAATGAAATATCTTTTAAGATGAACAGAGAAATATCTGCTAGGTAAAGGACTGGCCATTAAAGCATAAAGAACTGAATTTGATTCACATGTACAACTGAGCACTGTGGCACACATATGTTATCCCAGTGTTCTTACAATGACATGGGAGGCAGTAACAAGAGAATCAATGGAAGCTGATGGACCAGCTTCTTGACCTTTGCAGTGGCAAACACAAAGAGATGCTCTCTCAAGCTCTCAAATGAGAGAGTGAGGAGCAATAACTGAGATTGTCCTTTGCCCTCTCCCCCAACACACACACACACACACACACACACACACACACACACAGGGTAGCTGGAAGGCAGTTTACGATAGAAAATTAAAACGGTTGGTTCATTTTTGTAACAGGAAAAGACACATTTCTGTACTTCTATTTGAATATAACTCTATATAGTTTTTGGGATAGCTCCAAATTAACAAAATGAAGACAGCATGTAACAATTCTGCCTTCAGATGGTTTTTAGGTCCACTCTTTGCTGAGCATGTTTCTTCCTTCAGGGAAGTTACAAAATAACTCCTTTCCAGGAATGCTGAACTTAAGAGGATCATTAAATGCAGAAAATTAAGGAGAGAGAGAGACAGAGACAGACAGAGACAGAGACAGAGACACAGAGAGAGACAGAGAGAGACAGAGAGACAGAGAGACAGACAGAGACAGAGACACAGAGAGAGAGACAGAGAGAGACAGAGAGACAGAGAGACAGACAGAGACAGAGACACAGAGAGAGAGACAGAGAGAGACAGAGATTTAGTTAATACAAGAAAGATGTTTAACTGTTAGAAATGGAAGGTACTTTTTTCTTTTTTTTATTTGCTTGGATAGTTTGATTATCAATAATTATAATAATTGAACTTGACCCAAGATCTTAGAAACAAGGTCTGCATTAAAAATTGGTTCAAAACAAAGTGTTTGTATCTAATAAATTCATAATTTGTAATCCTCTGGGTCTTATTTATTAGAGTTGGTACTGAAGAGAATAATCAAATTTAGACAATTCATGAAAATGGAATATGATCCTGTCAGTTTGTTGAAATCTCCATTAGATGCGTGAGTTTCCATGTATTTGGTTTATTTTTATCATGTAGTTTATATTTACATCTTGCTTTGTTACATTTTTTGTATACCTATATGGCCGGGGGTATGATAAAAAATGGACTCATCTAAGAGAAGTTGTATGTGCTTATTATAAGAACATACAAAACATGATTCATAAAGAAAATGCACAAACATTTTATTGTTTTAAATAGTTCTTTGATTTCCAGAAAATGTGTTTCTTGGCACTTTCTGTTACTTCTATGGACTTCATGTGTAGTTCTCACATGAATGTAGGCTGTCTTAATATTCACACTAACAAATAAAAAAAATAACACATAGGCATCTTTAGTGGAAAAGCATGTGTGTCACATAAGTATGTGTAATAATATACAGTATCAAACAGAAAATCTCTGGTAATAAAAAATGGTGTAAGAATTTTAAAAATTCATAAAGTGAATGACTTATTGGTTCAAATCACTATTAGCTTTTGAAGAATAAAGAGATTTTTTTATTTTAATGGCTACTGATATCATAGAATTTTATTTGGGATTGTATCTTTATTATTAATCTTTTCTTTCCCAGATTATGCTGCCTTCTCTTAGTCTGTGTGGTGGCTGGATCTTACCTGGTAGGGAATATTGAAATCATACCAAGCCTGGCCACTGGGGATTCTGGGTAGAATAACTTTCTGCTTCCCTGGCTGGTATACCCTCACTTTTTCTCTTTACATTTGTGTAAGTTTATTTAGAACAGAAAGAATCATTTACCTGACATATTAGGGTAATTAATAAAGCCATTTATTGTATAAGTAAAGAGTAAGTTTCTGTATTATTAGTAGATTTTACCTAACACTCTCCAAACACTGCATCACTAACATAGATTTTGTTATCTCTAACTCCTAATATATTACATGTTTTATGACTTTGCTTCATACCTAATCTCTTAAGAGGTGTGAAAGTACCCTCTAGACACTGAAAGATCAAGGCAATTGTAAAGGCCAACACTAGAGCCACTGTGGCCAAGACATGATGTCAAGCAATCTGACAGTGAGCCCCTCCCACCGCTCTGTGTTCTGAGTTCAGGCTCAGAGCAGTAAGTTTAATCCATTAGCTTCTGTCACGTTTCCACTGCAACTTTCTCCTAGGAATCTCTTCAGAGGTGCTGCTTCCTTATCAACCAAACACCTGAACCAATCTCATCTGTTTGGAAACAATTCATTCTGGTCTCATCATTTAAACCGTCTACCAAAGCCTTTCACCCAACTTCCCAGATATGTGAAATAAACCTTCCTGTTTCCTATTTCCTTTTTTTAAAAAAAATAATACTGATTCACACATATATTGTCCTTATTATGGTTTTCCCTCCCTCTATCCTTCCCTGTTCTCCTCACCTTTCCTCCCATCTGAACCTTTCTGTCTTTTATTAGAAAACAGAGTTCTAAGGGATAATAATAAATTATAGTATATTAACACAAAACAAAAACTAGCATATTAGCATTGTAAAAAAAACACAACAGAAAAAAATAATGAAGAGAAGGCACAGAAGCAGAGACCCATTCATTTATATACTCAGGAATCCCATAAAAGCACTAAACTGGAAGCCATACTAGAAACACAAAGGACCTGTATCCTCATTTTTAAAATGTTGACTTTCTTTGTCCCTTTGTTCTAGGCTTGTTTAATAGATATTAATTCCCATGAAGTGATAACCTATTAAATTCTGTTAATAATAACCTCTGTGTTCTAACATGGTAGCATTTTCTGCTTCCAAAATAGACTGGGAAACTACAATTTGCAAGGTGCTGGCTAACTTAGACGTGGAAAGGAAATTGAAACCAGTATGTTTCATGAAGAGAAAACTGATAGCAATTTTAAATTTATTCACAATGTTTTGTGAGCATTTCAGTCCTTATCCTAGTTGGAATGAAAAATATTTAAAAATCACAAGCCTTCGCTGTAGGTGTTAGCCATGCTCATTGACTAGAAAGACTGACTCTGAGGGGCTTTTTCACTTGGATCAATTCAAAAAGAGAGAAGTGACCTCGTATTGAACTGGAAACATACGTGAATTTTCTGATAAATGGCAACATAAGTAGGGCCCCCATGGCCTCTGAGAGCATTCCCATGTAAACAGAAATGTGTGTTAACTGATGGGGCCTAATAATGATTTCCTGAGTAATTAGTGGGTCACTGAGGCTCTGGATGAAAGCCTCAAACTTTCATTCATCCATTTGCTCTTGATTGACACAGTGACCCTGGGAGAATGGTTTACGACAGAGCTGAGAGACAGCTAAGACTCCAGCCCAGGATCAGTGCTTCCTGTTAACAGGACAGCTATGCTCTAGCATCCTCTCCTCCTGCATCTCTTCTTGTGTTCACATCATCTATATGTCCTCTCCGACTCCTCCCGTGTCTCTCACTCCCTCTCAATTCATGACTTCTTTTTCCATAGCTACTGCACATATCCATATGTGTGTATATACATGTATATGTCACTGAGATTATTTAGTATTGCTTCTGTAGGTACGTGTCTAGGACTAAACAGCAGAGATTGGATAACCTATCAGAGGCTTCCTGCCTAGAGAGTTTTGTTTCTAAATCCGTAGATGTGATTGTATTACCTGCATTGAGCATCAAAGCTAGGAAGGTTGAAAGGGGCCATGGTGAGAGGGGAGGTAAGGAGCTCTGCAGATGTGGATCACTGGATGCAGGTGTGATGAAGGGAGAACGAGAAAGGAATGGGGTAGGGGACTCATGGCTGAGTGGGGGAAGAGGAACGTAAAGGGAGATAAGAAAGATAAAATTATACTAAGGATGTTTGAAATGGCCATAAGGAAGCCTATTGCTTTTTGAAATTTCTTGAGAATACATGTGATGTGTGTATTTATGCATGTGTGTCTGTATATTTCTGTGTGGGTTTTGGTGAAGAGGCGCATATACATATGTTTGCGTGTGTGTGCATGTATGTGCACTGTCTAACCTTTTTTGAAAATTTATTTTATTTTTTTCAATATTAGTTACCGTTCATTGACTTTGTCTCCTAGCTATAGCCCCTCCCTCTTTCCCTCCCAATTCCACCTTCCCTCCCTTTCCAAGTCCACTGATAGGGAAGGACCTCCTCCCTTTCCCTCTGACCCTAGCTTATCAGGTTTCTTCAGAACGGGCTGCAATGTCCTCTTCTGTGGCCTAGCAAGGCTGCTCCTCCCTCAGGGTCGGGGCGGGGGAGGTCAAAGAGCCAGCCATTGAGTTCATGTGAGAGACAGTCCCTGTTCCCCTTACAAGGGAAACCCACTTGGATACTGATCTACCATGGGCTACATCTGAGCAGGAGTTCTAGGTTATGTCCATACATGGTCCTTGGTTGGAGTATCAGTCTCAGAAAAGCCCCCTATGCCCTGATATATTTAGTCCTTGGGGAGCTCCTGTTCTCTCCAGGTCATACTAACTCCCCCTTCTTTCATATGATTCCCTGCACTCTGCCAAAGGGTCTTAATATTTGCTTTGATACAGTGCTAGCTACAGTCTTTCAGAGGCCCTCTCTGGTAGGCTCCTGTCCTGTTCCTTATTTTCTCCTATTTCCAATGTCCATCCCATTTGTCTTTCTAAGTGAGGATTGATCATCTTACCCCAGGTCCTCTTTCTTGTTTATCTTCTTTAGGTGTAAATATTTTAGTATGTTTATCCTATCGTATAGGTCTAGTATCCACTTATAAGTGAGTATATACCGTGTGTGTCTTTCTGCTTCTAGGATGCTTCACTCAGGATGATCTTTTCTAGATCCCACCATTTGCCTGCAAATTTCATGATTTCCTTGTTTTTAATTGCTTGAATAGTATTCTATTGTGTAAAAGTACCACAATTTCTGTATCTGTGTTGTTTCCAGGTTCTGGCTATTACAAATAAAGCTGCTACAAACATGGTTGAGCAAATGTCCTTGTTGTGTTCTTGAGCATCTTTTGGATATATGCCTAGGATATAGCTGGATCTTGAGGAAGCACTATTCCTAGTTGTCTGAGAAAGTGCCAAATTGATTTCCAAAGTGGAACAACCAGATTTTAATTTCTACTTTCCTTCATAATATTCACTTTGGTTCAACAACAAAGGGAAAAAAAGCTAAATAATTTTTGTTAGGTGGTTTTATATCACAGTTAAGTACTTACCAAATTTAACAACTGTTAATGATATGGATTTGATGCTTAGTTTGGGTGATTATATTTTGTGCTTCTGTCATTTAAAACCTTTGTTCATGAACAGAACTAATGGTGGCTAGAAGAAATCAGAGACATGGTTTGAGTTTTGCTAGATCTTCTGTATGTACGTTATTGCTAAGTAGCTTGGTGTTATGAGCTGCCTAACAGTGGGAGAGGGGGCTTTCTTTGACTCTTTTGCCTGCTTCTGAAACCTGTTCCTACTTCTGGGTTACCTCATAGAGCCTTGATGCGATGATGTGTGTCGGGTCTCCTTGTAGCTTGTTGTGCCATGTTTGGTTGATGTCCCTGGGAGGCCTGCTCTTTTCTGAAGGGAGACCTATCAGGGTTGGATCTGGGAGAAGGGGAAGAACGGGGAAAGAGACTTTGAGGCATCTCAGTAATTACTTAGGTGTCTGGAAAATACTTGAAGTATTACAAGTCTACAATATGAAAATTATTGTACATGAATGTGCCTTTCTACAATCAAAACAATTCTGAATAGCATAAAAATGAAATCCTAGGCTAATTTCAACAAGTAGCTATTGATTATCTACAGTATGTATATGAGGCAAATGAGTGAAATATATGTAAAACGATCTGGTGTTATGCAGTACTGTTTTGTATTATTTATGGAAACAAAATAAGAAAATGAATATCCATCAGATGTGAAGTGTCACTGCCTTGAATTCAGTATACACAGTAATTTACTGCACATAGTAATTGTTAGGTATTCAAAATTGTAAGTACTGTAAGTTCAAAACACCATTAGCCTCTGTTCACTGAAGTACAGTTATTCTCATCTTTCATTCTCCTAATATCTCTGCTCTCCTCATCTTTCTGTCTTTGACAACTACCCAAACCACTTATCTCCTTCCTTCAGATGTTTTCTGCTCTCACCTACTTCAGGCCTTTGATCAGCTGATCCTCTTCATTTCTGAGGCCTCGAGTTGAAGCGTCACCTCTCCATAAGGACTTTCTTTATGAGCACTTTGTCAGCACTCCGACAGCAGAGTTCATGTCTAACATTTGTATGAGAGATGCAATACAGCGCCCTCATCTTGGGCTTCTAACACAGTGTCTAACACATGGGAAAATAAAGAAATGGCTGGAATGGCCATCAGTGGATAGATTGAGAGTAGTTTGAGAAAAGGAAGTACATGAACTTGGCCTCTAGGTTTAAGAGTTAGAAAGAACTACATAAGGAAAGAGCAGTGTATGCAATGGAGAGGAGGGACTTAATTAAAAGTGTTTGACGGTAGTAAAGAGAACTCACAGGACCAAAGTTTTCAGGTTAAGTTCAGAAAAAGTAAAACAGACAACCATGATACCATGTTGGGGTAAAATCCATTTTCAGAAAGCAAATGATGAATTTAGTGTGCTATTCATGATATTGTACTTTTAATAATTAATTTTGAATGAGTATGCAATGCACTGTTTTACTGTGCAGACTTTTAAGGTATTTTGGGGAGAAGTTCATATCTTCCCCATATCTCTAGTTTTTTTTCCTCCTTTCTGAATCACGTCACATATTTACTGTCATTAGAATTAACACAAGAAAAGCAGTACCCGTGGATGTGTGCAACACAGTTCTAATCATCTGAATTCTATTGTACTATGGTGCGAAGTCATACTTTCTGAAATAATCTCAAGAATCCAGAGAGACTGCAATTGAAAAAGTGTCCAATTTTTAAATTTAAAAATTGCTGATACAATCTTAGTTTCTTTCTTGCATCAGACAGTGCTTTTCTATTGATTCATATACCTTCAGATGATTTTGATGATGTATAGTCAATACAATCAGCAATGCCTTAAAGAGAGAAATGAAAGGGCTGGCCACTGCTGCTTCTTTTTGGTGAATGATTAGAAACAGGATTAGAAGTCGAATCAGTCTTTAGTGGACTAGAGACTCCAAGTTCTGTAGGGTCACCTCAGGCAGTATGAATGTCAACTTCATGGATTTAGAAATCTAAGAAGCCCTTCGACTATCAACTGCCATTGACATTGGTACTGCAAACACATTAGTAAACATGAAATGATAAAGTAGAATCTTGCCTTCCACTAGACAGCTTACATTTAAGTGGGAAAATTTCAAGGAAGTTTTATATTTCATTATTAAAATATGTATCACTTGAAAGGTCTAAACTTACAGAAAATACATTTCCCAAGTGCTAAGAATAATTTAATGTTGGTGTTTTGTTCAGGAAGTTGTATCCTGCCAATGAGTACAAGGCTCTTCCCCACTTTTTCTTCTAACAGGTTTAGTGTGTCTGGTTTTATATTAAGGTCTTTGATCCACTTAGACTTTAGTTTTGTGCAGGGTGATAAGTATGGACCTATTTGCATTTTTCTACATGAGGACATCCAGTTAGATCAGAACACCAACAGCAGAAGCTCGAAGAGCAACAATCAATAAATAGGACCTCATGAAACTGAAAACCATCTGTAAAGCAAAGAACACTGTCATAAAAAAAATAAAATAAAACGACTGCCTACAGATTGGGAAAGGATCATCACCAACCCTATATCTGACAAAGGGCTAATATCCAGTGTATATAAAGAACTCAAGAAGTTACACAGCAACAAATCAAGTAATCCAATTAAAAATTGGGGTACAGAGCTAAAGAGAGAAATTTCAATAGAGGAATATTGAATGGCAGAGAAACACTTAAAGAAATGTTCAACACCCTTAGTCATGAGGGAAATGCAAATCAAAATGACCCTGAGATTTCACCTTAACCCATCAGCATGGCTAATATGAATAACTCAAGTGACAACACATGGTAGAGAGGATATGGAGAAAGGGGAACCCTCCTCTACTGCTGGTGGGAATGTAAACTTACACAACCACTTTGGAAATCAATCTGGTGCTTTCTCAGACAATTAAGAATAGTGATTCCTCAAGACCCACCTATACCACTCCTAGACATATATCTAAAAGACGCTCAAGTATTCAACAAGGACATCTGCTCAACCATGTTTGTAGCAGCTTTATTTGTAATAGCCAGAAGCTGGAAACAACCCAGATGCCCCTCAGTTGAGGAATGGATACAGAAATTGTTGTACATCTACACAATGGTATATTACTCAACGATAAAAAGCAAGGAAATCATGAAATTTGCAGCTAAATGGTGGAAACTGGAAAAGATCATCCTGAGTAAGGTATCCCAGAAGCAGAAAGACTCACAGAGTATATACTTACTCAGAAGTAGATATTAGACATATAATATAGGATAAACATACTAAAATCTGTACACCTAAGGAAGCTAATCAGGAAGGAGGACTCTGGATAAGATGCTCAATCCCCATTCAGAAAGGCAAAGAATATGGACATCAGAGGAGGGAGAGAACAGGAAACAGGACAGGAGCCTACCACAGAGGGCCTCTGAAAGGCTTTACCCTGCAGGGTATCGAGGCAGATGCTGAGAGTCATAGCCAAACTTTGGGGAGAGTGCAGGGAATCTTATGAAAGAAGTGGGAGATAGAAAGACCTGGAGAGGACAGGAGCTCCAAAAGGAGAGTAACAGATCCAAAAATCTGGGCACAGGAGTCTTTTCTGAAACTGATACTCTAGCCAAGGACCACTCATGGAGATGGCCTGAAACCCCTGCACAGAGGTAGCCCATGGCAGTTCAGTATCCAAGTGGACTGCATAGTAATGGGAACAGGGACTGTCTCTGACATGAACTGATTGGCCTGCTCTTTGATCACCTCCTCCTGAGTGGGGAGCAGCCTTGCCAGGCCACAGAAGAAGACAATGCAGCCACTCCTGATGAGACCTGATAGACTAGGATCAGAGGGAAGGGGAGGAGGACCTCCCTTATCAGTGGACTGGAGGAGGGACACAGGTGGGGAAGAAGGAGGGTGGGATTGGGAGGGGAGGAGGGAGGGATGTACAGGGGAGATACAAAGT
>CM053753.1:85494005-85526797 GCA_028658305.1 Pachyuromys duprasi | reverse complement strand
TGGAGGGGGCGGGAAGAAGGAGATGAGGGAGGGAGTGGGAGGGTAGGAGGGAATGGGGGAGGGGGCTACGCCTGGGATTCAAAGTACCCAACCTGTGATTGAGATAAAAATAAATAAATTAAAAAAAAAAAAAAAGAAAATCCTGGTACTGAAAGAGAGTAAAGTCCAGTGTTCAGTCACTTCATATTGACACAAGACAGAGAAGCCAGGAACCACCTACAAGTATCATTTCATCACAATGTTTGTATGAATACATGTGCCACCAATACAAGTCAAACTGACAAAATCAGCTCCATAAAAGGAGAAGATTCCAACACATTAAACTTTTTTATAGGTAAACAGTAACTGAGAGAAGTTCTGACTGGTAAGTCGGGAAGTAAATATTTCCTACTATGTCCATGGTGTAAGAGTATATGCGTGCAATACTTTAGAAGGCTCTAAATTGTTAACCTTCTTGATCCTAATAGGAAGTTAACGTCAACAAATTCTCTAATAACATGATCCTAGAAACCAGGTTGTATATTCCTTTGATAGTCAATGTGTGTTTGAGTTGTTATAGTAAGCATTAGCAGGGCTACTTCTTTGTGTGTGTGTCTCAGTTTTTATGCATCATTTGGTTGGTTGTTTTTAAAAGATTGCTAGTCAATTGTTCTGCTTTGTTTCTAAGTGGGAGGTAATGAGATCTGCAGGAAAAAAATCAGCACCTAAGGCAATTCCTAGGGCAGTTGACTTGATGGGCTATTAAAACATCTGTTGCCAATAAGCAGATGCATTTTTGCATTGCCACCAATGTACACTTGTTATTCAGTTATTACAAATATGACAGTTAATGTGTAGTGCTATGCTTCAAGTTAAATAGAATGCATTGTTTGACTTCTGGAACCTTCTTGTTTCAAGAGTTTTCCCCCTTTCAACAGTTGCTCTTCTTGAACAATCACTAGTAACATCAAGAGGAAAAATATTAGAATAGAAATAGTGGCAAGATGTGGTATGTGGAATAAATACATGATTTTTACAGGCCCCAACTGAGAAGGAATTAAGCTGCACAGATTCTTAGTGCTCAACTGTTTTCTCATATTAGTTTATTCCGTAAGACCTCTTTTAAAAAGACAATAATCCTATCAACAGAGACTTGAAATGTAGGTCTTTCTAGGCTTTGGGAAAAGAGTATGTACTTACTTCCTGGGAGCCTAAGCAAATAAGGACATGCAGATCGGTTTTGTTTAATGTTTTGTCTCTTTATGTCTGATGTCACTTCTGTTAGTCTTCTTGTGAGGTTCCTGTCCCCTCCAGATCCTTCCATCTTTCCCCCAACACTTCCACAGTGACCTCACAAGAAGACCAACAGAGACAACTAATCCAGTCCCATTGGGGCTTACAGAGACTCAGGCATCAACTAAGGAGCATGCATGGTCTGGACATAGGTCCCCTGCACATATGTGGCCAATGGGTGGCTTGGTCTTTATATGAGGCACCTGGCAAGTGGAGAAGGGGGCACTATTTCTAACACAGACTCTATTGCTTGCTTTTGGAAGTTTTGCCTTGTGTGGTCTCAGGGGATGAGGATATGCTCAGTCCTGGTGTGACTTGCTGTGCTCAGGAGTATTGATATGGAGGGGTCGACTCCCCTTTTCTAGGGGGAAAGAAACAGGGGTAGGGGGAAGGAAGGGGATGAAGAGGACTGTGAGGAGAGGAGGGAGGGGTATTCTTGAGATGTAAGGTAAATAAACTGAAATAATAAAATAAAAATTATGTGTACTGTCTAGAGCAGTATACATGATTGCACAAGAGTTGGGAGATTACATGTTAAGAATTTCAGATGTGTGGCTGAAGGACAGCACAGTAGTGGGTGATGATTTAAAGAAGCAAGAATGCATTTTGTATCTGGGTGAGGTCACTCCTGTTTCCTTTGGTCAGGGGAACAGAGCTAGGATTTAGGCCAGGTGGATCAGGCTGTGTTTATCTACCAAGGGATCAAAGCTGCGGGAGGTTTCCTTTTATGTGGAAAGGATTTAGTCAAAGCTTGTTGTTTTAAGAAAGACCTCTTTCTAGTCTTATAAAACTTTATGAACAGACTGAAGTACTGGAAGTGATCTCAATAATGTGCTAGAAACTGGAGCCCATAGGTTCTAAGTATTCTTCCCCAGAGTTTTCTTTCATGTATAGCTTTTGAATCCCAGGAGCTAGATTGACTTTCAATATACTTCATAGCATCCCTCAGCTCACCTAGAGCCTAAGGCAGGGCCCTGTGTCATTCCTCTTGCAGTAGTGGAGAAAGCATAGATTTGAAGGTCAGCTTGACTCTCACTTGACAATATACAAACTGTGCCCATTTGGTGAGTTACACAACTGCGAGCGAACTCACTTTTCACTTTGTGTAAGATGTAATGACAACTTATACTTTATAGGCTTACTGTGAAAATCACAGTACCTCCCAGAGGAGGCACATATAAAACAGTGCTAACTCAATAATTGAGGTTGTAAGAATGTCAACTAACTTTCCTTACATAGCACTCTGAGAAAGAAAAGACCTTTGAGAACTCAATTTTCTCATTTGTTTCTATTTATCCAAATGTCTTAGGAGCTTAATATTTAGTATAATTTATCTTTGTACAGTGTGTACTTTTAGGAAAAGCACTTATATAGAAAAGAGAACCATTTTATGCCAGAATATAGGGCAGGAGGCACTTAGAACAGCAAGTATTTTTACTTGGTTGCTCTTATGAGGGTCTTGTGCATAGAACTAAAGATGCTGTGATTTCATGTGTGTACAACAGCCATGTCATGTCTAGAGGAGAGTATTTCACAGCACCACTAATTGGTTACTCATACCTCAGTGGGATGATTCCACACTCAGAAGAAGAAGAAGAAGAAGAAGAAGAAGAAGAAGAAGAAGAAGAAGAAGAAGAAGAAGAAGAAGAAGAAGAAGAAGAAGAAGTTGACAAGGAGATATGATGAGAGGTCCTGGGGAAGTTGATGATGAGAAATGGGGGATAGATAGAATCCCAGTACATTTATATGTCTATAAAATTTTCAAGGTGTAACTTTTTAAATTTCCACATTAAAATGATAAACTGTTTGACTTGCAAGATTTCCATTGTTGTCTAAATTCATAACAATGAAGTTTATTTTGCCTGATGACTGTTGAAACTTTAAATCTATTTTGAAATTTCTTAATATGAATTTGTACACATCATATTCTGAAATGTTGACCTCATATAATTGTTGGACAATGACAGATTTAGTTTTGGAGACTAGAAAATAGTCACACAACAATGTCTGTTTCCACGGTTCTAATTTAAGTCCATTAGATTAGTGATAACAATAATTCAATAAATACCTATGGACCTGTTGCTGTAGTTTGGCATTTAGCCGCATTTAGAGCTATCTCCTAGCTTTGATTGGAGAAGCCAGGTTCTAAGTGTTTCATCTTGTAGTTGGTAGACAGCTTGATTTCTTTCTATCTTTTTAAAAATAGATAAATGGGCTTTATTTCTGTTGGTTTTAAAAAATGGATTTGTTTTTTTAATGTGTGTGTATGTGTGTATGACTTTATGGGTATCATGTGCATGCAGGTATCTAAGGAATTCAGAGGAGGACATCTAATCACCTATAACTGGAGTTACATGCTTCAGTGAGCCACCTGATGTGAGTACTGGGAAACTATCTCAGGCCTTCTGCAAGAGCAATTAGTGCTGTTAACCACTGAATTATCTCTCATGCTTGCTCCTTAGTTTTTAATATTTTATTTATTTATATGAGAATTCATTCTTTGTATATGGAAAAAGACTCATATGCTAACTTTATTTATTTTTTTATTATTTATTACAATTCATTCAATTTGTATCCTGGCTGTAAGACTCCTCCTTCCTATCCTCCCAGTCCCACTCACCCTTTCTCTTCTCCTATGCCCCTCCCTGTTCCACTGGTAAGGAAGGACCCCTTCTATCAGGTCTCATTAGGGCTGGCAGCAGCATCTTCCTCTGTGGTCTGGTAAGGCTGCACCCCACAGGGAGAGGTGATCAAAGAGTCAGCCACTGAGTTCATGTCAGAGACAGCCCCTGATCCCTTTGCTAGGGAACCCACTTGGAAACTCAGCAGCCTATGGCCTTCATCAGAGGAGTGGGTCTAGGTCCTGTCCATGCCTGGGCCTTGGTCTCTGCAGGCGCTCCTGGACTCAGGTTTTTTGGCTACATGAGAATTTTTAAAAATACATTTTAAAAATGGTGAGAGATTCATTATAAAAATATACACATATGTGTGCAAATGTGAGATTCTCCTACTAGCCAACTTTAGATACTTTTTAACTTTCCTAAGTTAAATAAGCATCATTTACAATACTAGAAGAAAGTGCTAATTTGAATGTCCTATATCCTTTATGGCAATGATGAACACAAGAAACAAAATGGTTGAGTGATCTGTGTTCAAGGTGGTTAAGCTATCTGTTATGTATTTCACATCATTATTGTACAGACAGAATGTAAATGTTAGCTAGAGGCTGCCACTTAATATAACATTGTTTGGTCTTCAACAAATGTGGATATAGGTGAGTTTAATTATGCATGTCAATGTCAACTTTTTCTTTTTTTTCCTAAAAGAAACCAGTTATTGTTTTCTGAATTATTCTGTGATTTTTTTTCTAATGTTCATTTGGCCACACTTTTTCTACACATATTTCTTCAATGTGTTCGTCTTCTCTTATCCAAACATGATAATGAAGTTTCAAGATTCTATTTTTTATCCTTTCTGTTTGCACCATTTTTCAGGTATTGATAAAATATGACTCCTCATCCTTGTTATAACCATGTGATTTAAACCTGATATAACCATGTGACTTGATATTACTTGAAAAATGAAAAATGATCAAAGTTAAGAGCAAGTGTCCATTGCTGTGCAACTTTCTAAGGGAGGGAAGGAACTAAAAGTTTTACCCATCTATTTTGCCTACGAAGTACAACATTGACCAGTGTGACACAATAATTACAATAGCAGCACACATAACCAAGAGTTCACTAATTGGACTCAAGGCTTACTTAACAAGAGGAAAATCATGCCTTGTCCTGGAAACCTGGACAACTATCTGGGACTAGGAAGTGATGGATCTTGGAAGAGAACCTAAACTCTTTCTTCACTAAATAAGCACAGTTCTTATCTACATTCCCAATATTATCCCTATACCCACAGATAAGTATAATTTTTATACTTCATCAATAAAATTTCACTTTTCAACACACTGAAACTATTACAGAAAGCCATAACATATTAAAATGGAGAGAACAAGAAACTTTGTGGTACCTAATGGCAATAGATAAAGTTACATAATTCCTGTGCCTAATGCTCAGGGATCATCATGGAGTAGGGGACAGAAACATGATGAAAACCAAAGGAACAGGAAATTTGCTGTAAGATTTCATTTTTTAGAAATATCAGAGAAGGTATATCCATGAATTCTCATCAACATTGTTGTGTAGGCAAGACATGAACAAGGACAACACCGATAGACATGTTAACATGGAAGGGAAATCTCTCTTGGCAGATAAAGGGGGTGTCTCATCTCTAGACAAAGAACTATAGGTAATTAGGTAATGCTCGGAGTGGAATAAATATTATTTTTTTTCAGGAAAGAATATGCCAATTGGTTATCCAATAACAAATTGTTACTTCTTTCTTTGTATTTTTTATTTTTTATTTTTATTAATTACAGTATATTCACTTTGTATGCCCCCTGTAGCTCCTTCCCTCCTCCCCTCCCATTCCCACCCTCCCTCTCCTTTCTCCACCCATGCCCCTCCCCAAGTCCACTGATAGGGGAGGTCTTCCTCTCCTTCCTTCTGATCCTAGTCTATCAGGTTTCATCAGGAGTGGCTGCATTGTCTTCCTCTGTGGTCTGGTAAAGCTGCTTCCCCCTCAGGGACAGTTCTTAAATCATACACATATAAATAACATTATGTGAATACAGACTAAGCAGGTTGTATTATATTTAAGGTTCTGTCTGTCTGTCTATGTATGTATGTCAACAATTAAAAAATTGATAGAGGGTGAGAGGGGGTATATGGGAGGAACAGGAGGGGTGACAGGGAGGGGGAGAAACAATGTAATTATATTTTTATTTAACAATTAAAATAAATAGATAAATAAGAAGTAAAATAACAAAAAGCTAGTATATGATTCATCAACCTTTGAGGTCATGAGTTTAGAACTCAAAAAGCATCTCATCTTTCTCATCAAGATTTTAAACCTGTATCAGTCACCATCATCATAGGTCAAGGCACTCTACAGTATTTCAAATATGAGTAGAGGAGATCAAGACCTGAGGAAATTCCTCATCTTTAGACATTTGCTTAGATGGAATTGGTTCTTTTTTTTTTTTTTTTTCACAAACCAGATGATCATCAACAAGAGATGCTGAGGAAGTCTCTAAAATTCCTTCAAATGTCAAGATTCAGTTATTTTCTCTTCCTAACACACATCATTCTAGGTTTTCTATGAAGCTGTAAAATTTACATTCATATGAGCATTCTTAAATATTATATGATAGTGAGAATCACTATATAGAATGAATCATCTCAAATTGGATGTCTACTCTCAATCAATTACTGTAAAAATTTAAACTTGGCGCTGAGAATAATTTTTGTCCAACACTGAATAATTCAGTCACTCAGAGAGGAGCTAGTGATGTGAAAAGTGTTGGCAGAATTTCTCTGAAGAAAAATTCCAAGAGCAATTTAAAAAACAGATGGTCCCAAGATTAGCTCACCCTGCCAGAGTTTCTGGGATATTTTTTAATCTGGTTAAAATATAATCTAATCTGGAAAGTAAAAATCTGTTTTCAGGCCCAACTATAGGCAAAATCCATAAAAGTAATTAAACTCATTCTGGCAAATTCACAGAAAAACTGGTTATCTATTTTAAGCTATCTTTATGTACAGCTTTGAACTCAATTTAGCTCTTGTGGTTTAAGTGAGGTATTAAGAAAACTGTGAAAGAGGAACTGAACTCAGTTTATAACACTGGTTTTGCCAATAATTTCCTGAGTGACCTCAGGCAAATACTAGGCATTGATAAAGCTGAGGTTTGAGTCTAACACTACATTCTATGGGTGTGCTTTCTTTGTGTATGGACAAAGTTGATCTTGTTCAGACTTTGATTCTGAGTTCAGTAGTACAGATTGCAAGAGAAAATAGCAAGTCTTAAACTTCACACTCTTTAACAGGTGTGAAGGATTAAAGGCAATGAAATGTATGTATAAATAAATGATTAACATCTTATCTGTTGATGTGATGAATCTTCCGGGCTTTCCATCTTCAGTACTAACATCTAGTCTGTTAGAGGCATCTGTGTGTACTTGTTTCTTTTCTTTCTTTTTTTATAAATCCGTGTTTGAATTGTTTTTGAAGTAAGTATTTTTACATATATGTGTAAAAACGTACATATACATACATATTTTTACAAATATTACATATTTGAATGCAGAGGAGAGCTGCTTTGTTTCTTTTGTCTATGGCATAGTCAGTAAATTAGCATCCATTAAAGTAATTTTGCAAGAAGAACATAGAATGTATTTATCCTTTCATTACTTTAGCAACATATCACAGAAATATATGACTACAATAAACAAACATATTTGGCACAATCGTTTTATAGATTCACCTTGAATCTCTAAGATAAAAACATACACTGTGAATCAATGTGTGCTATTTATATATTTGCCTTATACATAAACACATATAGTGATGTTTCTATTTGTAAGAATACAAAGATTTATTTTATTACATTTTTGAAATGGAACCAGAAACTCAAGCTCATCCTTTCTACCTCAGCCTCCCAAATGCTTGGGTCTCAGGGGCACTGACCATACTCAGGTCTTTTGTTGATTTTTGACATTTAATTTTTACTTGACTATAAAGCAAAAATTCTTTTAAAGTAAAAGTTCTTTTAGTTGGACTAAACATTTCATAGAAACTGAGCATGCTTTTCGGGAACGTGTTAAAGCCCTTTGTGTAGTCAGAGCTAAGATCTCATATGTCCAGTTTTTCCACTGTGCCATTCATTTGCTGTCATTTGTAGCAAAATCCAAGTCGTTTACTGAGCATTATAAATGTTTATGTTCCTGAAAACTGATAGCTGTAAAGCCGGTGCACAGGCTGAGGTATGACAGTGTGAAGGCATTTACCTGGCAGATGCTGAACAGGTGATGTGGTGGAACCATCACAGAAGCGATTAATGCGCCTGTGTATCTTCCACTAGGTCGAAACATGTTTCTAGAGACCAGGAAGCAGGATCTCTCCTAGCACTGACTTTACAGCTGTTTTGATCTTTAATAGTAAACTTTGCAATAGTTGTAAATAATTTTATGTTGTAAACAAGCTACCGAGCCTATGGCATTATGATCCAGTGCTCCAGACAGGCTAAGATATACACTAACCAGTTAATATTTAAGTATAATAAAGTAAACATTAAAATGCATTTATGAAGTCACATTTGTAAAATTTATATAGACAGCGGTAGAAGAATGCCATATGTCTACATGAAAAGTTTCTGAAGTGATTGTTGATTGGTAAGACTAATTTAATTCAATTAAATACATTAGATAATTAAGAATGGAGACAAACACACATGCTAGTTGAATGTGAGCCTCTTCATTGATAACCCTCTACATGACATCAACATTAACATAAAAAAATAGGAATGAGGAAATTGTAACACTAAAAAGTATGACCATGTAGCATGTTATGTAATTGTATCTTTTTGACCAAAAGAGGAAGAGAAAAAAGAGGAGGAGGAGAAGGAGGAAGAGAAGGTATGTGCATGTCTGGGTGTGCCTGAGTGCCAGCTGTCATTTTTTTAATAGCTATAAAACTCATTTCACAAAGATACTCTAAGTTTTGAGCTTGCAAGATGCATATATATATATGCATATATATATACATAGTATATATACTCACTCATACAGACATATAATATAGGATAAACCTACTAAAATCTGTACACCTAAAGAAACTAATTAAGAAGGAGGACTCTGGCTAAAATTCTCAATCCCCAGCCAGAAAGGCAAATAGGATGGTCATCAGAAGAAGAAGAAAACAGGAAAGAAGTTAGGAGCCTGCCACAGAGGGCCTCTGAAAGGCTCTTCCCTGTAGACTATCAAAGCAGATGCTGAGACTTATGGCCAACTCTTGGGCAGAGTGCATGGAACCTTATGAAAGAAGTGGGAAATAGTAAGATCTAGAGAGGACAGGAGCTCCACAAGGAGAGCAACAGAACCAAAAAATCTGAGCACAGGGGTCTTTCCTGAGACTGATACTCCAACCAAGTACCATGCATGGAGCTAACCTAGAACCCCTGCACAAATGTAGCCCATGGCAGTTCAGTTTCCAAGTGGGTTCCATAGTAATGATAACAAGGACTGTCTCTGATATGAATTAATTGCCCTGCTGTTTGATCACCTCCCCCTGAAGGGGGAGCAGCCTTACCAGGCCACAGAGGAAAACAATGCAACCACTCCTGATGAGATCTGATAGACTAGGATCAGAAGGAAGGAGAGGAGGTCCTCCCCTATCAGTGGACTTGGGGAGGGGCATGGTTGGAGACGGGAGAGGGAAGGTGGGATTCAGAGGGGAAGAGGGAGGGATTTATGAGGGATACAAAGTGAATAACGTGTAATTAATAAAAATTAAAATAAAATAAAAAGTAAAGGAAAACAAAGAAAGGAAGAAAGTTTGGAGATTGCTAAACCAGTTTATAGCCACCCTTAAAATTCAATGATAATGAAACAAAATCGAACTACATATTTTATACATCTCAAGTAAATTATGCTACTGAACATTATGCATTTACTATGTGCTTTAGCTAGAAATGTTCTCATAGAAGAATGTTTTAAACCATGCCTCATTCCTAAAGTATCTTAAAGATTTCTAATGTATCTTGAAATAGCACTTATAACTATTTTTACTAAAACTCAGCCCTGCTTACATGCTCTGAAGGAGTGCATTTGAAATTCCATATGGTTTCCTAGAAATCCCTCTCTCTAGGAAAAGAAACAAGAAGACTATAATATGATACTGTCCATTGGAACTTTGGTGTGGCAGCAATATTCTATGCATCTCACATGTGCCTAGAATGCGACTAAAGAAGACTAAATTATTCATTTTTGGAAGGTTAACTACTTCACTACAAATGAGTAGGAGCCACTTTATGTCTCTAGTTTATGCTTCCGAGGTTTTATTGAAAATTTGAAAGTTTACACTGGAGAGTAGAGAAGTAGGCTATCCCCTTATCCTGCCATGGGATAGACGTGGGACAGTGTAGCATGGCTATCAAGGTCTTGCAGATAAATCAGTATTGGCTTGCTTTGTCTTCTCACTCTTAGAGAAAAGTTTTCCTTCTTCTTTTCTTTTTTCCCTCCATTTATTTATTTAATCACTTTTCATACTTACCTCAGCCTCCTCTCTCCTTTCCCCTTAGTCCCCCTCTCACACACATTCCTCCTATAACTTCTCCTTTCCCCCACAGAATGGGAGGTTCCCAATTGGTACCACTCTACCCTGGTATCTCAAGTCACTGCAGGACTAAGCACACCCTCTCCAGCCCGGGCGTGACAAGGCAGCCCAGCTGGGGAAAAGTGACCCAGTAGTAGGTAGCAGCTTCAGAGACAGCCCCTACTCCTATTGCTCGGACACCCACAAAATGACCAAGCTGCACCTTTGCCACATATGTATATGCGGTATAGGTCCTGTCATACAAACTGTTTGGTGGTTCAGTCTCTGTGAATCTACGTGGGACCAGGTTAGCAGAGAGAGGTAAATGGCATGTGAGGAGAATAACTGGGAGAGAGAACAGAAATTGGGGTTAAGGTGGGAACATTTCTTGGATAGGGGAGGGGACCCTAGCTGAGACCCCAAGCAAGTGTCAAGGAGCATAAAGTCAGCATCTCCTGCAGCCAGGGGGGACTACATGCAGAGGGAGGGAGACGCCAACCACACATAAAACCTTTGACCCAAAATGTGTCTTGTCTACAAGAAGCATAGAAGCAACGATGGAACAGAGATTGAGAGACTGTCAAACCACTGATTGGCCCAGCTTGAGACCCACCACAAAGGAGAGGGCCTACCACCGTCACTATTCATGATACTTGGCTATGCTTGCAGACAGGAGTGTAGCATAACTGTCTTCTAAGAGGTTTCGCCTGGTAGCTGATGAAGACAGATGCAGAGACTTAAGGCCAAGCAATGGGCCGAGTTCAGGTTGTGTTGTGGAAGAGTGGAAGGAAGAACAGGGGGAGTCAGAGTGGTCAAGAAGACCTACAGACTAATCTAATCCAAGTTTTCCTGTCTTTGAAGTCTAACTTGAAGATATCCTTTTAATGTTACTCTTGAATCAGTTGTTGTGTTCTTTGTAAACAAAGAGATTAACACCTATATAGTGTCTCCTGACTCCAGTAATTTTAAAATGCCTTACCACAACATTTACATTATACAGAATTAATTATTCATTGTATTGTTTGTAAGATAACTAATAATTAATGACTATGTAAAGGAATGAATAAAGAAATAAATGACCATATCTCTAGCAAACTTAGATATTCTCTTGAGAGAAAAAAATTTCCCAGGGATACTATGTTATAACATGTTATATTAAGCAACCAGGTGTAAAGGAGTGAGCAAGCATACATCTGCTGAAAACAGTTTTTAAATTGTAGCAAATATAACTAAATATTGATTCAGTCTTGCTTTTAAGTATGAGGAATTCTCTGAGCATGCTATGTTATTGTTTTTCTAGCTGAATTGAAGATTTATTTCTGTTTTTCTAAGAAAGTAACTTGCTTTACTATAACTTTATTTCTTTGTTTTAGCATTATGAATTGTGATAAAATTGATATGATTTATTGCATTTGCTCTTACGTAGGGCACAGCATAAGATTGTAGTGGATGAAAGTTATATGAAAACTGCGGAAGATATAAGTAACTGTTTTACCACCAAATTCACTACGACATCAAAGCCAACATAAAAGTGAATTCTTAAGGGGCTAAATGGCTACTACAGAACAGTTTACAAGCTTTTAGTACTCTATTATTTAGATTGTATTTCATATTTGAGAATACTTAGATAACTATGTATGTGTAATTAACTGCATGCAACCCACATCAATGGTTCAGAAATAAAATATTAATATAAATATAAATTATTAATATACTACTTATATTGTATGAGTGAACTCTGAGCTTATGGATATATTGATGTATATACTAATTTCCAATAAAAATTAATGCTCAAAGAAGAACCTATTACAGTCTTGCTTCACACAGAGATATCACTTAAGATAAACTTGATTAATAGAAGCAGTTGTGAAAAGTGTTATACTTCAATTAGAGTAAGTCAAATTTCTAAAATAAAGAGGCTTTCTGTTACATTTAACAATAAATGAGTATATTTTTAAAGCCATGTTAGTATTTACTTGCTTTTCTTTTTGATTATTATTTATTACAATTTATTCACTTTGTATCCTGGCTGTAGGCCCTTCCCTAGTCTCTTCCCAGTCCCACCCTCCCTCCCTTTTCTCCTCTATATTCCTTCAGACCCTAGCCAATCAGGTCTCATCAGGAATGGCTGCATCCTCTTCCTCTGTGGCCCAACAAGGCTGACCCCCCCCGGGGGATGTGATCAAAGAGCCAGGCACTGAGTTCATATCAGAGACAGCCTGTGCTCCCCTTACTAGGAAACACACATGGTGACTGAGCTGTCATGAGCTACATCTGTGCAGGGGTTCCAGGTCCTCTCCCTGCATCCTTAGTCATCAGGGAAATGCAAATCAAAATGACACTGAGATTCACCTTACACCCATCAGAATGGCTAAAATGAAAAACTCAAGTGGGAACACATGCTGGAGAGGATGTGGAGAAAGGGGAACCCTTCTTCATTGTTGGTTGGAATTTAAAGTTGTATGACTATTTTTGAAATCAGTCTGGCGCTTTCTCAGAAAATTAGGAATAGTGCTATGTCAAAATGCAGCTATAGCACTCTTAAGCTTCCAAAAAATGTTTAACCATACAACAAGGACATTTGCTCAACTATGTTCATAGTAGCTTTATTCATAATAGCCAGAATCTGGAAACAAACTAGATGTACCTCAACGTAGATGGATACAGTGTTTAGTTTTCAGTTCTCTTTGGCTACAACAATTTCTGAAATATAGAATAGTTTATAGTTGAATAAAATTTAAAGAGTTGACTACTCTTTTATTATATTTTATTTATATATTTATTTATTATAATTTATTCACTTTGTATCACCACTGCAGCCCCCTCCCTCATCTCCTCCCAGTCCCACCCACCCTCACTCTTCTCCCCCTATGCTCTTGCCCTAGTCCCTGTTTTATTTTTAAAGTGATTTCAGTAATGTGTATTTTCATGGAAGGAAACTTCTTTATGAAATTGATGTCAGTTTCAGTAGGAAATCAGAAAAGGGTGATTTCTTTGCCTTGACCACTGTTTTGAAAATTATTATTGAGAATTTTATTCAATTTATTTTAAGAATTTCTTTTCCTTCCTTCAACTACCACCAGATTCCTCTAACTCCCTACCTATCCATAGTTCGATTCCTTCTCTCTCTTCAAAACCAAACATACCAAAACCCAAATAAAAACAAAATGACTTCTCCAGTCTTATATTTAGAGATAGGAGTTATGCTATTGATGCAGTTGGCTTCAGTCTTAATTAATCATCTATCAGCAGAATCTAGAAACATGCTCCTTAAATTTGCACAAATTCGATTTTCTCAATTCTTTCAGTAGTAACCTTTATTCTGCCACAGCTATGAATCACATCCTCTTTCTTACCAATGAGTTTTTAGAAAGTGTACCATTACTCAGAAGCAAAGATACTTGTTTCTTTACAGGATGATAACAGAGTATGGATGGCATGTCTTCCAAGAAGAAATGGCTAACTGTTGCGTAAGATTTTTTTTTGTCAATATGATATTCTAAATGAAACAACTGAGGTTAAATACACACAGAGGTCATATGCAGTTAGTAATTATAATAAGGGAAGGAGGGAATTACTGATGGAAGTAATTTAGATTGATGTGGGATTTATCAGCATGGCTGCCTTCAAGAAATGATATATGAACTGAGATGTACAGGATCAGTAGTAGGCTTTCATGGAAAGTGGGGAGGTCCTCACTCTGAGGAGGTCAAGGTTGATATACTGGTGCTTGATATCAGAGAAAAGCAGCCGGAATGATACCTCTAAAAGAAAAAAAAAACTTATGTGGGAACTCTCAGAGGTCAATAGCTCATATATAATAAAAGACAAGGTAAGTAAGGTAAGTGTAAAGAATTGGCTGAAATATTCAATTTCAACTGAGCACAAAAAATAATTTTATCTTTGACTTAATAGCAATAGACTACTAAACTAGAATTGGTAGACATTGCTGTCGTCTACTTTTAAAAATGCAGATATTGTCTAGTTAGTATTGGATAGCTTATATATAAGCAAGAGTTCACTGAGAGTTCAGAATATCTCCTTATTACAGAAGATAGATGATGTGACTTCTTAGAGTAAGGTGATGGTGGTAGAGTTTGGGCAAATACATACATTCTAAAATACAAAATGGTGCACGTGGAAGGTACAAAGCAGGAAACTTAAGATGAGTGCAACATCCTTTCTTGCAGATACTGATGGTAGTACAAGAGTTGCAAATTTGTGGACATTGTTTTGAGCTGAACTCATAAAGCAATAGCTTGAGAGATCCTGGATTTTAAGTGGATCCCTACATTAGACAGTTGAGTGAAAAACATGAAGTACCAGTCATAAGTGGAACATTTATATCACCCCACAAGACTAAGGGTCCATCATGGAAAGGGAGTAGAAAGATTGTAAAATATAGTGATCAGGGATTAGCAGAGTAAAACAATGTCTTCTGGGTGTGACAGGATTGCTGGATTGTCATGAACTCACAGCACCTGTAGCTGCCTGCAAGACATGCTTATAATCAAGGAGGTCAACATTGTAGCATGAAGTGGGAAGGTATTCATGAGTCCCCACTCCAAACAAAAGAGCTATACACTGTATATTGTTCACTTAATAGTAAAAATTCACCTTTATAAAACAGTTATAAATATATTTATTCTAAAACTGGGGGGAGCGGGCGAACCTGGGGGATAGGAGCTAAACAAAAAAAGAGGTACAGAACCGCAGTTAGGCAATATGTATTGTTCTCAAACCTACTGCACTAATTGCCATTCAAGAAACATCTAGCTACATAAGACTACATCAACTTAAGATGGTCAATTTATTATTATTATTATTATTATTATTATTATTATTATTATTATTTGGTACAAATGCAAATTCCTGTAACCTCTATGGTTTTTACTTTCAGTAAAGTAGCTCACCCACAGATTCTATGAGATATAAATGTATTGAATGAATTCATGATTTATGACATCAATTAATGATGATTTTATTGGGTTATGGCCTCATTAAAACTTAGGAAGCATCTGTATTTCCCTGATTTTTATATCAAGTTTATTTTTTTCAAATTTTGTAATTGATAAAACCCATTTGCCTCTATATGTAACTGTATACAATATAATGTTTTTATATATGTAGATATCAGGGGTTGAGTGTATGTCTTTATTTTCAATGAGGGAGATGTTAGAAAGTAATTGCCAAATAACAAAAAATCAGAAGTTGTTTCCTACCCTTTTCTAGTTTCACGAGATAACTTTAATATCCATCTTCATATTCACATATGAATGTAATATATGGTTGATATCCATTAATTACAGAGAGAGAAGAAAAGTCAAAACTAAGCCCTAGGGAAATCCAAAATATGGTTTTCTAAACAGGCAAAGGTGACTTAGATGAGGAAACAGTGGCGATCAAAGGATAAAGCCCAGGTAGCCTAGAACCAGAGAAGCCATGAACCAAAAGAGTTTGAATCTACTACTTTCAAGGAACCTGGTTAGATCTACTGACAGTTCAGGTTGCTACAAGTAAATACTACTTTACAAACAGCGTCAGAATCACCATGAACATGAGAGATCCTTCTGTTCCCATTCTTGACATTTTCCGGTTACCTGAAGAGAACTCCTCAACTTGGTTACATTTCAGATTACTTTTAGGAGTAAATTTGTTTCACACTTTCTTTCTTCTCTTAGCTTACCATTGTTTAACAGAACTGATAATAGGTTCTCTTCATTCATAGTAGAAGGCTGAGGCTCTCTTAGTAACCACATTTATTGCCTACAATCACAAAGGAACTCGCAATTGTGTAGCAAACTCTCAGTGCCGGGACATTTACATATAAATGTCATGTATAAAAATTTTAAATAGGTTGTGAGATTTACATGAAAATAAAGTCACAATAAAATTATTCAAGTTTCCTCATGGGACATTATTTTTTTTGTTCCAGTGTATATTATATGCTATACAGTAGTGTCCAGTATATCGTGTATGCTATTTATACAAAAATATAGGGGTGCTTTTCCTCAAGAATCTGGCTCATTTCCTTTATATGTTCAGCTGGCATGTGAGTCTCTCAGCTTTGTCTTATGCGGAGGGTTGTCTACTGTAGCAACAGGTGAGATTAATATATTCTGTTATGAACATTAAGTAGGTTTATATGTCCAGTTGTAAAGATTCTGATGTAACAATTTAATGCCAAAATCAGCTGAACAAGAAAAGAAACAAACTTTGAAGAGCTTGACTACTGCAACAGGGTGATTTTGTCAGTTATTCCTTCAGTAAATTATGTGTAAATATGTGTACCTTATCTGTGGTAGATCATTTGGCATGTCAGTGATCAGTACTGTCAACATTAAAATGCAAGTGAAAATGCCTTCCTGTTAAGTCTAATGAAAAAAGAAAAAACAGAGAGTTTTTGAGGAACTGTAACTTCAATACTATATATATATATATATATATATATATTGTAACCAGTCAGTTGTTAATAGCTAATTTCAGTGTGATTTCTATATTTGATGATCATCACACTCAGAAGTTCTTTAACTTATGATGGGCTTAACTCTCCCCAAACAATATGTTAAATTAAAGAGTAAAACCATACAATGTAACAAATAAATAAATGTATTTAATAGACCTTACCCAGATAACATCATCGCTTTGCTGTCAAACTGCTAAAGACATAATTGATTTTTTAATAAAGTATGCAATATCTCACATACATTATTTTACTAGAATGGAATGAAAGTCAGAATAGTCTTTTGGGTATATTTTCACACAATCATGCAGTGAAAGCATTGTTCACTGAACAGTAAATGGTTAACAGTCTAAACGTTATCCATCAAAATTCAGTAGGAGCTTATGTCAGAGGCAGAGACCCACTAATTGGCAACTTGTCACACTATTGTTTATTTTATTTATTTATTTTATTTTAATTTTACTATTTGAAGTCAAGAAAAAATGATATTTGATGATTTTTTTCTTTGAACTAAGAAGTAAAAAAGGAGGACACGTAAAATAAAAACCATTTTCAAAAAGACTCAAAGCCTGTTTTGTAGATTTTGATTGAGTAATGGTAACATATACAAATATCTATTTACTTAATTAAATTAAATTAATTAAAATTAATATATTATAATATATAAATTCACATTAATTAATGAATAAATTAATTAATGAAATCAAATGAAATTCCTGTTGTCAGGAATGTTACCAGGAGGGTTTGTTCAGGAACTGATTGTGTGGCTGTCGGCATTGATACTTTTATTTTTCAGAGACTCCAAAAGCTCACACAAATTAAAGGTTAGTATAATTTTTTAAATAAATTCAAGTCACATTCCATTAGAGCTTATTTTAAATTCATGTCTGATTTGTTTATTATGAGCTCCAAATATGAGATAGAGGGGTGTTATTTTTTAAAGAATATTAATCATTTTATCTAATAAATCGCAAGCAAAGTCACATATTTAGTAACTAAGATGAAAAAAGACAGAATTTCAGCTTCATAAGAAAGCTACAAACATATGCAAACAATAGCAGCATAAGTCACACTGCAATGAGCACCATGGGAAGTTCAGTGGGAATGTTAGCTCTTCAGTATACATTTAGATCCATGGTTACTTATTTTTATAACTCAAACATATCTATGTGTATATATAGATATGCATATATATTAAAATATCTTTTTCTTTCTGGATGCCAAGGCCATTAAAATAACATTTACACAAGATGTGTGGGTTGAGGCTATATACATTTTTAGGGTATGAGTACAATTTAATGATACATTTTCCTATGTGGTTAGAGGATTTAGTTGCAGCACTAGGAAGTCACATTTCAGTATAAACTTTTGTTAAACATCAACCACTGATTTGACTTAAATACATTTCTTATGGAGCAGCAGAAGAGATTTCCTTGTGCTGCCTAAAATGGGGTTAAATTATTCAAGCTTTCATATTTCTTTTAACTCAAAGGTCTTTTGGAAGTAGGCAATCTGATTGTGGGAATGGAACAAAAGCCAAGTGCAGAGTGGAAGCAAGTATCAGAGAGGTAAAAACTGACAGCCACCAAAGGTGCAACCAAGAAAGATAAAGAGAAGGGACCAGTATGACCCACATCAGAGAAATAATCACACAAAGGTGGAGGAAGGTTAAACCAAGGAGTAAGAAGATTGTAATGAGTAGAGCCAGAGAATGGCAATTTACTGTCATGACTTCAAATTCAATGTGATGCTGAGATCTGTAAAACGTTTATACCAGGAAAGACAAGGAAAGTCTGTGAAAGTTACAGCGCTCAGCTTTGAATTTAGGGACTGACTTTGGCATGTATTATTATGTAAAGATGCACTAATAAGAAAGAGGTATATTTCTTATATATTTTAATACTTAGTTTGCTATTGGTAGAAAACTGTGACATTTAGAGGTTAAAATAGTTACATATTTCTTAGCACCTTAATTTTGCTCTTATACTTCTAGATCTAACATAAAGATGTAAACAGGTATAAGAGAATATAAACCTCTGACAAAGGGCGAGAGTAATGATAGATCTGGGGGAAGTTGTTGAGACTTGGGGAGAACAAGAGCTCCACAAAGACCAAACTGAGCAGGGCACAGGGGTCTTGTATGAGATGGTTTCTACAATCAAGGACCATGTGTGGATGTGGACTGGAACCCCCGCACGGATGGGGCCCATGATAACTTGGTGTAGGGCTGAAGACCCTATTCAGGGAAACAGGGACAGTTTCAGTCATGATCTTGATGGCTGACTCTTTAACCCTCCCCCATATAAGCCGGGGAGTGACAGACTGGCTAGATCCCAGGGGAGGACTTTGCAGCCAGCCCTGAGGAGGCATGATAAGTTGGGGTTGGATGGAAGGGAAGGAGGTCCTCCCCTGTTGGTGGACTTGGAGGGGCCGGGGAAGAAGGAGATGAGGGAGGGAGTGGGAGGGTAGGAGGGAATGGGGGAGGGGGCTACGCCTGGGATTCAAAGTACCTAACCTGTGATTGAGATAAAAATAAATAAATTAAAAAAAAGAGAGAATATAAACAAATACATATACATGACAATTAGAAAATGAGCATTAGGTGATACAAAAAGCAAATGCAACAAGATTGCAATTTTGAGAGTGGGTAGGAGCGAGAAAAAATTTATTCTGTAATGCACACAAGAAATTAGATAAAGTTGTAAACATGAAACACAGTAGCAAGACAATCCCATTAACTAAGATAAAATCAAACAACGGATCACCAGATTTTCAAATATAAAAAAGGGGGGGGGGCAAATATATTTTAGAAAAGATTTCTTCCTATTGGTTACAAAAACTGTTGGTAAAATATTTGTTCTCTGAAAAACTATGCTTTAGATTTTAAAAGGAGCTTTGTATTTTTATTTTTGTTAGAATATGCCTTTTGATATAAAATATCTCATGTTTTAGGTTCCAAAAAGGTGAGGTTATTTTTTTTCCTCTGGAAACGAAACCAGAAAGTTCTGGATTCTGTAAAAATTGTGTTACACTGAACACTTGCACATCTATTAGCACAGAAGACAGACATATAACCGACCTGATTATTATCAGCGCAGTCATTCGATGGGCCTGCATTGTATCATCATGCTTGTATTATATGCGGTCTGTGATAGCTTACAAACTTTCAATGTGAGAAGCCAAATGAAGTAATTTTGTCTGGAAATGTAACTTGAAACTGCACATAGGCAATATAATCAAAATTTTAATGGTCATTTTATTAAAGGAAAGATGTTTATTGATATAAAATACACTACTTTAACATCATATTATTAACAAATTATCATAAGTCATATATTACCATAACATTAATATTTATGTTAATATGGTAATAATGTTACAAAAACATTAATAATAAAGCAATCTAATATTAAAGAAGTGACTATTACATTATGTAAAAGGTTTAGCATTTTATGCAAATACTAAAATCAGAGGGAAAAGTCTATTTAGAGGAAAGCATATTAAATTGTAAAAACTGGATTATTTATTAATAAAATGCACTTCCAATTTTTAAAATACTAGTAAGAAGACAATTGCACTGCTCAGAGGGCATATTATATACTATTTTTATATAATTTTTAGCATATAGTATGGGAACCAAATCATTATGAAACGTGGCCTTATTATAATACCTACAAGTAGCTATTTAGTCATATATACATATATATGTATTCAATTGAACAATTATTTTAGAGTCTTTTATTTGCGTTATGTTCTCAGATGAACCAGAACAGATGCTACATAACATATTATCAGTTCTTTAGCCTCCAATGTAACGTCCTAAGTGTTCAGTTTTGCCCGTGTGTCTCTAGGGAGAGGAGTCATTGAAAGCACAACCACCTTGAGAGAAAGAAGGGTTCACAGTCATTGCAAAGAATCTGTCTGCTGGTTTTTATATTAATCATCACATGTACAAGCTGCCCATGACAGATCAGGAAAACTTGATTAAGCTGCACAGAAATCAGAAGTGAATGTAAGGTCAAGCAAGAAATAATAAAAAATAAAATAAAATAAAAAATAAAAAGACACAGAAACCAGAAATAAAAATGTTACCCCCTGATCCCTAGAGTGTGCCTTCAGCTGAATTATCTCACCACCCAAAGGCAAATATCACTGTACTTCACACATTTCCAGACATTTAGTGTCAAATCACGAGTGGTTTGTTCTAACATTAAACTCAATAAATTGGAATATGTAGTAATATCTCAAAAGCACATTTTCAATGTCAGATTTTATATTTTTAGTTCCTTAAATTTCTATTAATTTTGATGTTCAAAACCTTCATTCTGCACTTGGAACATATAAAGTTTCAATGAAAACCTGTATAATGATTGTGTCCGTTGAGTTCAGTGTGTAACATAGGATTGGCTGCAGTCCTAAAGGCAGAACACTTCCTCCTTTTTGTCCAAATGCCTGGCCCGGCACAGTTCTCACTTCAACCCACTATTTTTTTGTTGCTCTAGGGAAAAAATTCTGCCTCCTTTATTTAGGTGTTGCAAAGATTAATAAATGGCAAAACGCACTGAAAACTTTGGATAAAATATATTCTGACAGACAGAAGTATTACCATGACCACGAGTATCATTTCCAGATGCTGCATATCCAGGGACAGAAGGCAAGTCTGGAAATCTCATCCAGCTTCCCCACGAGGAGGGTTATTGCCTGGCTAAAGAGTTACATTTTGGTATTTAAATATTGGTGGGTTTTGTAGCAAAGCCGTCTTTCTGAGACCGATTTTTGTCTAGACACGTAACACATCTAAACTGGCTACACAGAACAGCATCACTCTACATCTTGAAAACTGTTCCCAAGAAAAAAGTTGATCTCAGGGGCTAGGGGGAGAGGGAACGGTTCTTGCCTTTTGAAGAGATAACTCAAAGTAACAAATGCCCTGCTTCCATTGACTGCCTTTTTATGGAGTCAAGCGGGTTACAAATGCCCTGAAACTGGAGAAGTCTAACTGAAAGGATATTGAAGCTTGGGTTCTTGCTCTCAAGGTGAATGCTAGCAAAATCGCTTGGGAATTTCTATTTTAGTGACTAAAAAGCAATGCCTTCGAGGAATTCAGGTAAATAAATGTGCCAATGGCATTGTTAAATGACTTGAGCATCAGTAAAGACACAGGACTCCCAGAGCTGTGGCCCACTTTTTCTTGCATTATATCTTGTGCTTGTATGTATATCTGTTCATAACTATTTCTATATAACAAAGGCAAGGCTTCTCCAACCTCAGCTTCATAATTAGTGTCATTTCATGATTGCTAACAAATGCCAACGTTATTTGGCTTACTCAATTTCTTCTTTTTATTCTCACTCTCCACCCCCTTCCATGTTTTTTGTTTGTTTCTTTCTTTCTTTTTGGGGTGGTTGAGACAGAGTTCCTCTGTAGAGTCCTGGAATTTACTTTGTAGACCAGGCTGACCTTGAACTCACGGAGATACACCTGCCTCTGACTCCCAAGTGTGGGGTAAAAGCATGTGCCTACACCTGCCCTGAAGAAATTCTGTTTTCTTTCTCCAAGTCCAATGTTACTTTACAGCCCCCGGGGAGCCAAGCATCCCAATGTGTGTGACTAGTTATCTTTAATTAAACATTACAGGGTTTTTGTGTGTGTGTGTGTATGTGTTTTAAGGAACAAACATTCATAGCTGTTTTTTTCTTTTATTTTTTCCACACAGAATTAACTTTAAATGTTTTCTTTACTGCTTTATGAATACCTAGCCTGTGACTCTAAATCCCGTGAGTGCCTAGATTATAGTATGCAGTGCGCAGTAGAACATGCCATCGTTTCCATTTCTTATCGATCTCTTTCCCCAGGCACAGATATCTACATCTCCCAACCCCTTGCTAGGTCAAATAACTCTGAGAGCACATTCTTGTTTGTGTTGCATCATAGCCTGCCTGAGAAAATTTGCACGGTATGCTTTGGGGTGAGTTGTGGGGATATAGATGGTATGTGAACTTAATTGGATTAAGAAGTGCCTTGGATTGTTTTCCAGGGTGGCTGCCTTGCTCTACTCTCTGGGAAGGAGCTTTCTTATTTCCCACTACTTCTTCTAGGAGTTGGCATTATCTAACTTTCTAAAAGTTGCTAATCTTCTGGGTGTAAATTGATATGTTATTGTTGCTTTAATTAGCGTGTCTCTAAATCCTAATATACTGAGACACATGCTGTGTTTGTTAGTCTTTTGGATTTCGTACATTTTGAACTGTGTTTTATAACTCTGCTTTTATTATTCTTGTGCATCTCTTCCCCCATACCCTGCTCCCCCGACTTTGTAATTCAAGAAATGGTTTTTATATTCTGTTTACAAATCCTTATTGGATTTTACAGTTTCGGGTATGTCTTCTGGGTATTTCTTATCTATTTCTTACCCCATAATCCTTCCTTCATAAGCACCTCTAGATGACAGCTCTTTTCTGACAAAAGTAAACATAAGTGTCTCTTGAAAGAAAGGGGAAACTGATATCTAGGACTGTTCTCGAGGAAGTTCACATATGATGAATGCAATGTTAAAAGAGGTTGGAGGAAACATGTGAGTGTGACACAATCTAAAGAGAGCTGAAGTGCTGGGAAAAATCACGGCTTGTAATATGAAGAAGGTTAATGCCAGCTTATAGTGTTACTCATGAGCTGTAATATTAGGAAAGTGTGGAATACCTTAAAGTCAAGCGCACAATGTACATCTTTCCAATGTATGTTAAAATTAGATATGATGAAATAATTGCATTATAAATTCAATAATTCCACTCAGTATTGAAAGCTAGAATATGCTCAGAATATTTAAGTGTAAATTCATTACAAATTAAAGTTAAATAGTACACAGACGTTATCAGAGTAACATCGAGTAATGGTACTTGAAGCTATCCATTTATACACATTTTTACAATTGGTTTTAATTTATAAGACAAAATTTTAACCTGAAGACAATATTTTGTACTCCTCTCTTTTCCCATTCACAAAGCATATAGAGGACAATGTTCCAGAGAGAGAAGAATTCTGATGTTTTTATGAGGAAAAACATTATTCAGTTTTAACATGGTAAGAAACTGGAGGTGACTAAGAGTGATGGGTTGCCGTGATGCAGGCAGTCACCTGGTACAGAGACAGCGCTCCGCAGCTTCCTAAAAGGAAGCACATATTTTCTAATCTACAGGCTGAACAAACTTCCAATTAAATGCACTGACTCAAAGAGTGATTCAATTCGTGTCTTCAGACTTTAGGATTATGGAGGGCCCAGATCCTAGAAAGGTACCCAGTTCCCTCACTAATAACTTCTGAATGGTCTTACCATGCAGGAATCCTAATCATCTATGAAGCACTCATGTGAATGGCTCAGATAAAATGCCTTCCAGCAATGTGCTACTTGTTCACTCTTGGAAAGCCGAACATACTTGTCATTTATGTATTATTATCTGTCACAACAATATACTCAGTTTCTCAAGCTCCTCTGACTTGTTTTTCTCTAAATTCAGCTTTGAAAAGGTCTTTTTCCTTATGCATTTAGTATGTAGTAACCCATGAAAAGACTCTCACTAGACAATCAAATATTCTGAAAGTAAGGAACAATTGTCCTTAATAAAAATTAAAAACATAGCGACTTTTTAGAGTGTATTTACATGTGGATGTGCGCATGTGTGCCCCTGCACACTCTAGCATAATAGAAAGAAGTGTGTCTGCAGGGTAGGATTGTGTTCTAAGTTCACACAAGTGCCTGAGGAGGAAGGAATGATCAGTGTATTTCTGTCAGAGTAAAGTCCATATTTACAAGTACATTAAGCACCCGTTTTGAAAAAGTAGCTAGGAGGCCAGAGTAACTAAGAAGAATGAGTGGAATGGGGAAAAGTCCGCACTCACTCCGAGATGTAAGAAGGTAGTGAAAGACCAACTAGGACCTTGTAGATTGTGTGTGTGTACATTGCATGCATGCATGATCATGCATGAACTTTCAGAGGTCAGGAGATGGTACCAAATCCCACGGAACTGGCGTTCCAGGTAGTTGTGAGTGACCATGTTGATGCTGGGCACTAAACATAGGTCTTCTGCAGGAGCAGGAAGCTCTCTTAACAACCCAATCATTTCTTTAGCCTCTTTATTGATTTTTAAAAGTTCAATGAAGATATCACTCTTCATTCTTTTAATGTTAAATCACTGCTTCAATGTCTGGAACCTGCCTAATTCGCCAGCGCCAACCAAGCACTAATTCTCACTATTTCTTTTCAGATAAAGGTGTGGGTCTCCCTTGGCTGTTCCTTGGTAAGGTGACATATAATGTGCAATTGAGCAGTTTTATAACATAATCAAATGATGCATCTAGTAAGTCTTATACATAGTCTCCCCTCATTCTATATAGTCCTCAAGAACTGCCACAGGAATGGACAATGTGTGAGACGCAGTCAGGCCATTCTTTTAATTCCCCAGGAGCTGAAGTTCTCATAGTAAATCAAAACGTCAGACATATTTTTTTCCTCCTATGAATCTATTTGTTTCCTAGTATGGTTTAAGAATAATGGGAAAACTTAAAATTGCATCTTGAGATATGAGGCTCTCCATTTTTTTTGACACCCATAAGTACCAGAAGGATTAGTTGGCTGGCTTTCACATAGCTCTTCTAGCATATTAATAGACAAAGGACGGAAAAATCAATTAAATCTTTGATTTAATTGAATCTTAAAGTAGATTCTTGTAGCCTGCCTGTTCCTCTTTTGGGACTTACTAAAACTTGTATGAACAGTGACTGGTCTTGCTTTTCTGTGCAGTGTATTTGGCAGGGTATTGCCTGCCTAGGAACAAAGTTTTGTATCACACCCAGGAGAAATCTTAGCTAGCCTTGGTACACAGTGATTGATAGAGCATTGCATTCAAGGCCAAGAAAGCTATTGTACTGGTTTCTGATACACTAGCTGGTACTTCCATGGAAGTAAATACAATAATAAGAGAGGCAGCTGTCTCCTCTGAACAGGAAAAGAAAAAAAAGTGTTTGAGAAAGCGGTAAGAAGGAAGTTGGATTATTGAGGCAAAATTGAGTTTATTGTATAACCAAATATCACACCAGTCTTATGGATGATTATCCAGTTATATAAACTACCATTTTTTTCCTGTAGATATTCTGATTTAGAGTTTTTTCTGTTCCTTGAAAGTAACAGACATTTTAATAAAAATAATATCAAACAGAAAAAGTAAAAACTTCCCCTTTCCATAGGAAAGGGAAGTTAGAGTAGTATTGATTCTCTGGGGAGACTATGACAATGATGATAAATGGCCACGATCTCCAAGGAAAAGAACAGCCCTTCAAGGAGGTAAATTAGTTTTAAGAAAATAATTTAATTGCAAGCATGTTATATTAGAGATAATTTTATTAGCTGAATATCAAAGAATACTTGATTCATAAAGTATGTTACAAGCTGGAGTCACAAAAAATCCTGCAGTTGTATTTTTCAAAGTGCCACTCTTTTATATAAATGTGATTTACAGAAACATGTAAAAGTTTGAAATAGATTTACATGAAGTGCATTTCCATATTAGGTAAGATATTAGGTACGATTGAATGAGTCACTTTTAACTTTAGATTATCGTATTTTATTTAAGTTTTACTTATGCAAATGATCATAAGAAAATAAATTTGATAAGAAGAGAATCCTGAACCAAAGAGAGGAAGTGAGAGGAAACAGTATGCCAACTAATTGAAAGAAATACTCTGCCATATATGTATATATGTGTGTGTGTATTTATACAAATGTAAAATGAAAAATCTGATTTTCCACAAACATTAAGAACAAGAAAAAAATCTCTAGTTTTATTAAAAGAAAGGCTGCTTCCTCTTTGCTGCCATTCTTGGCAGAAAAAAACAAAAATCAGTCATGGTAAGTCAGCAAGTGAATCCTTCAATTTGTTTGGCCCCAAATGAGAGGAGAATCTTATATTCCTGGAGAGGAAGAGACTTACTTCCTCAATCTCTAACCCCAAATCTTAAACTTTCAGTTTATGATTGATTTGACAGGAGTGCAGAGCATTGTTTAAGTCCATACTATTTCTTCTTCTTAAAAAAAAAGGAAATGTTGATGATATAAATAAAAATAAGGGTTGGAGAGATGGATGGCTCAGATGGATGGCTCAGCAGTCATGAGCACTGGCTGTGCTTCCACAGGTCCTGAGTTTAATTCCCAGCACCCACATGGTGGCTCACAAGCATCTATTACGGGATGTGCTGACCTTTTCTGTATTGGAGGCTTACATGCAAAAAAAAAAAAAATACAAAAACAAACAACTACAAAAAACACTCACGTACATAAAATAAATAAATCCTTAAAAAAAAGAAATAAAAATCAGCCAGGGAATAACTCAATGTTTGATTTTTATTCTTACTAGAATCTGGTAACAACATAATGGAAATCTAATTCCCCTCTTCTTATTGATTGATTGACAATATCTGTTTATTTGCTTTGATTGAAATATTTTCCATTCCCTGCAACCAGGCAGACTTGCAAAAAACTCACAAAACATTTTTAATTTGCATTTAGATAATATCAATAAACAAATTTTAAATCTGGAGAAATAACATCAGTTCATTTTTTAAATTTTTAACATAAAATAATTAGAAAACAGATATGATATATTAATGGCATTCTAGAATTTGAACATAGCTTGGGATAGAAACTTAGTTTGACAATCATCTGCTACATTAGCTGTTCAAGAGTTTATTTTATAAATCATCTTGAAAAGAAATTCTTCAATAAGAATTGGCTTAAAAATTATGTTGGTATCATTTAAAATATAGTGGTATCAATTATAATATAATTGAAGATAGCTAACTTCCCTGTGGTCATATCAAGTGGATCTCATAGGAATTAGAACATTGATATCTACTCTTTAAATAATGGCTTTTTATTTTCAGAAACTGCCTGTAACACATTAGTCCTGTCAGTATGCATATATATAAATATCATATTCATGTATGTAAATGTACATGTGTTTACATGTAAGTCTAGCAATCATTTAAAATGAGGTTAGCAGTCTTTCTCAATCATTTTCAATTCTTGCCTTACTTGACATTAAGTTCCAGCCTAACCTATGTGCCTGCCCTTTGTTTTTGTTTTCTTCTATTCTATATTTTCTAAAACTGTCCACAATATAAAACGATTTCACAGTATAAGTACACAGTAGTCAATGAACAGTGGGTATTACTATCAAGAGCTTACGTGAAGGTCAGAAACAGAGGTATATATAGCATGGTTGGATAGGCTAGAAGTTAAGATAGCTTGAGTAGTATTTTAATGTCACAAAATTTCAGAAAGTTTATATGAAGGAATTGTGCAGAAGATAAATGCTCACTTGGTTCTGAAAGAAGCAGAAGGAGAGGTAGCTGAGATGAAGCAAGTAAAGTGACACTATGAATCCTGGTGAGCACTTGGTTAAGAAAAGAGTACCATGGAAAATGTTAAAAAGCAATGTTAATAGCTGTTATAACACAGTTATGCTAACGATAGACTTCTCTTAAAACAGTGGTTCTCAACATGTGGGTCATGAACCCTTTGGGAGTGTGGAATGACCCTTTCACAGGATTGGTTGCCTAAGACTATCCTGCATGTCAGAAATTTGCTTTATAATTCATAACTGAAGAAGCAATGAGATAATTTTATGGTTTTAAGTGACTGCATCTTAACTTTTATTTTTCCTTAAAGTAACATAAAATGCTGGGCATATGTCATTTTGATTTCTGATTGGTGATTGGTAAGCACTTTTCTGACACCCTGGGTGAAGGATGATCAGCGAGATAGCCCTTGCATTGCAGTCATCACCTAATGATGGCCTGTGTCCCTGAACACTTCGTAAATGTTTGGAGAAAGCTACATGGCAGTGGCAGCTGTTGGCTGCTGAATACAGGGCTGTTTTTGATCTCTTCCCCATGGTGGGTTGCCTGGCCAGGCCACGGTGGTAGAGGATGCACTCAGTCCTCGTGTGACTTGATGTGCTGGGATGGGTAGGTTGGGGGACTCCCCTTTTCTGAGGGGGAACAAAGGGGGGGGGATATGGAGAAAAGGGAAGTAGGGTGGGGCTGGGAGGAGAGGAGGGAGGGGGCTATGATTGGGATGTAAAGTGAAAAGTAAATAAATTTTAAAAATAAATAAAACAAAGCTAACACATATATTAAAAATAAAAGATGAACTTTTTCACCACAAACCTTGGTGATATCTTATGACAGTTTTTACCCAGGTCAGCAGGGGTACGCTTTCCCTGGTGACACAGCAGAAGGCTTATGACTGCTACAAAAACCATCTTTTATTTTCACGAAGGGCTATGATTAATACAAGCTGTTTACTCCTCAGCTCCCCTTTCTAGCTACATAAGCAGGAGTTTTCTTTCTTTCTTTCTTTCTTTCTTTCTTTCTTTCTTTCTTTCTTTCTTTCTTTCTTTCTTTCTTTCTTTCTTTTTTTCTTTCTCTCTCTCTCTTTTTGTCTCTCTTTCTGTTAAACTAGAAGGTATCTTCTTGTGCTACCCTTTAATGTTGCAACATTAGTCATATTAAAGGGCTGTTACTGCAAGATCCTGCTTCCTTATTACCTTTATCATTAATACAGTCGCTGAGTTGGAATATGAAGACGTTATACCACTGTACTACTTAACCACCAGTGTGGTAACAATGACCGCCTTTGCCTTATGTTGCCAAAGGTGATGACAGCAGCCATAGAGGTGAGAATGCAGAAGAACAGGTCCAGAGAGTGAAAGAAGCAGATGCAACAGTGAGCAGAAGATGGAATGGACACTTTTCTGTGGAAGACAAGTTCTGAGGCACCTTCTATCCTTAAAGGGCCAGGGCTTCTGGCATCCTGGGCTTAAAAGCTGTAACAGTAGACATCTTATAACAGCTAAGTAGCAACAGGTTGAGACCAGCTCAGGAACAATAACATTAGCTAGCAGGTGCTATCTGCTGTTACATTGCCTGCAGATGGAAGGGCAGAATTACACAAATTGTCAAGTTCTAAGATTTTTGATAGCTAAAGCTCAGAGCACTAAGAGTCCATTCTGAGTGCCCCGGACCACTAGTACATGGCATCCAAACTTGGAAAAATAAGGTCCCTTGCCCCCAAGATAAAGAACTGAAAGTCGCCAAGTCATCCAGCAAGCATTCAAAAACCCACAACTTAGAAGATCTGTTCTAATCTATTCAGGGTTTCTGTTAGTGTACTGCCAAAGGAATTTAGCTAAAGGAATTTAGTTGATTACAGGATCTCAGAAGTAAATGAGAAAACATTTGCAAAACAATGCTTTCAACAGTAATTCAGGTGTGTCTGTGAGTGTGGGTGTGTACACAGAAGGAATGATTGGCTTGTGGGAGTGAAGAAGAGAGAAGAGGCATAAAGCTTAGGTTGGAAACAAGGACAACTCTTGAGGCACCTTGCTAGCTTTCCCAAGGAGTTCTTGCCACTCTTGGAGGTCAGTTGAATTTGTTGGAGGATTTGAAGCATGAGAGACACAGAGATACCAGTTTACTGCATATTCATGTTGAAGAGAGATGAGCTTCAAATTACTGCTTTTATGCAATGTCAATGTAAGATGCCTTATAAGTACTGCTCTCTAAGTCTTTCTGAGTAATGTGCCTGAAGGACAAGAGTTTGTACAGACACAAGCTCATCAGAATAATCACTACTTTGATATTAATTTACACACAGTAGAAAACAATCTAAATTAGCAAGATGGATACAAGTTGCTGATCCTAGGAAAAACTAAAACAAATACATTTATATCAGGCCCTAGCAAGGGAAGGTTTACAAGTCATAAAAAAATGTCAATAGATTAATTTAAAAAAGGAAAAAAAGCATTCTGTTAATAGAATAGTGGGTCATATAGAAATTAAATATACAGTATTAATCATGCACCAGTCATTTCAATTGTATCCAATATTATTAAGCATTCATCTAGTATTCAAATAAACTAATCGAAGAAGAGTGTTTTTGTTGTTTTGTTTTATACAAAGGAATTGGTGTTTGTTTTGCATTTCTGACAAACAGTTCAGTCAAGCTATATAAACCATGAGGTACTAGGGAATCAAATCATGTTCATGACAGAAATAGTCCCTGTTCCCCTTACTAGGGTACCCAGATTAATTAAAGTTTATTCATTTTGTATCCCAGCTGTAGCCCTCTCCTTCATTTCCTTCCAATCCCCCCCACCCCGCTCTAAGTCCACTGATAGGGGAGGTCCTTCTCCCCTTCCATCTGACCCTAGACTATCAGGTCTCAGCAGGACTTGCTGCATTGTCTTCTTCTGTGGCCTGGCAAGGCTGCTCCCCCCTCAGGGGGAGGTGATCAAAGAGCCAGTCACTGAGTTCATGAATATTGTTATTTGAACTGAAAAGTATATCTAAATAATAAAACCTTAAGTATTTAACACATATTTTGTATTTAGAAGTATTTAGAATGAAAATTCAATCTTTGTGACAAATTCATGCCTCAATTCTCAAAATTATGCATTCTTCCTTGAGTCTTTTTGCTCCTAATAATTCTTTCTGGATGCATGTTCAGTTTTAGACACTGTGTCCAATCATTCCTGAAAGTAGACATGTATATATATATATATATATCAGATATTGTTTAAACAAACCAGATATTGTTTAAATTTCCTTCCCCACGGTGGCCTGATGAAGCAGAAAGTCACAGCTGGTCAATGTACAGAGAACAAGTGACTGTGGACATCTCTATCATAATCCTCTCCTAGGCTCAAGGACCATCATGGGAGGGGAGTCAGAAAGTTTGTAAAAGCCAGAGGTCAGGGGAGACTGAAGCAAACAATTAGCTCCTGCGTTATCAGTGTGCTCTGGACCTCACAGGACCTTTGCATGCATGAACTCACGGCAGCTGTGGTTGCCTGCACAAGACTCACACAGACCAAGCCAATCAACAATCTAGCACAGAGATGGGTATAGCGCCAGGGAATGGCCTCACATCCAGCAGTTTATGGACAGCACAAATTGGAGCTTACAGGTAGTTAAAATTACACACACACACATATCCACTCAAACATAGAATTTTGATTGCAGATAGGGGTTGGGGTGAGTCTGGGAGGTATGAGCAGACAGGATGGTAGTAAGTTGTAGAAAATTTAAAAACTATTAATTAAATATTTACACAAAAAAGTATTAATGAAATCATTACACAAAAATAAAATAAACTTGTTATACAGAAAGAAACTGTATAGATAACACAAATAAAGGCAGATTAAGTATGGAGCACAACTGGTCATATAGGAAGTGCTCAACAAATGATAACTTTGGGAAAAACAAAACCAAACTCACTTAGGCTGTAGTTCATATATGCCAAGAGACATGGAGGTTCAATCTTGGTGATCTTACTTGTGGCCACTTTCTATGAGTAATTGCTATGTAATTAAAATGAAAGCAATTATTATAATAAGCTTTGCAATTTTGTAGTTCAGTACTTACTCTGAAGTTAATAGTCTCTTCTCATGGCTAACTGCACTTATCTCTTGTCCACCCATAAAACACATTTGGTTGGTGAATACTACACAAGTTTTGAGTTCCTTGGACATGTGAATCTTTGAACTGTGATCCTAAATTTCCCTTGTTAGAAAATGGAGATAGCATCTATAAAAGCTTTTGCCAAACCCCTGTCCCTTCTCCTGAAACACACACATACATCTTGTTGTGCCGGAATCATGATTCCCCAAAAGACCACCACCAGGAGCTGAGTCCGTTGCAAATCACATGAGGATCTTTTTATTATAATTACAAGCTGCAGCTTGGGCTCACCGTCCCCACCGCCAAAGCGGTGAATTGCCGAAAGCCCCGTGCTCAG
>CM053753.1:85457553-85493905 GCA_028658305.1 Pachyuromys duprasi | reverse complement strand
ATTTTGAATTGATTGGCTATAGGAAGGTCCCCAAACCATTAATCCCTCCCTAGGGGGATGGGCCAGTTTCCTAGCAACTGTATCTCTAGTATGTGGGTAAAGAATGTGGTAAGGTGAGTTCTTCCACTGGACCTCCCCACCCAACTATTTTAGGCCTCAAGCACTAAAAATAGCCACCTTTAATCTCTTGGTCTCTCAATCTTTTATGAGTCCAGAGTTGGTATCCAGTGCATCCAGTAGGTGGGTCTCTGAATGCTAATGTATCTTGGAAGAACACAGTGTGAAGTCATCCAAAAGCATTGTTTGGTACAATGTGGTATTAGCTCTGTATATCCCGAGCGCTTATAGCAAACAAGGACAAAGTCTGTGTTAAATCATTGCTTTCTGTGGGGACAGATCACAGTGCAGGCTCCTTTACAATGGGGCTTATTTCCCATATGCTCCATCTGGAACAATCTTTCTTTCCCCTATACTGCTCATTTGCAGAAGACACACTTCACATGAAAGCAGGCATCATAGCATAACTGTAGGGAAGGAGGTGATTACGTGTCTTTCCTCTCTGCCTCCCTCCACCCGGCCAAGCCGAACAATTTATATGTAAATACACAGACCTAAGGCAGACACTAACTTGCCTAAATTAAATGACAGTCACTCCCTGAAGACTGCCAAACATTCTCCAGGACACCAAGGATTAAGGTCTTTCTCTTTCACTGCCTGACAAGACAAAGGATTGTTTGGATAATAGACATACAGTCTCAGTCCACCCATTTACATACACAGCAATTAGTTTGATTGGTGTGCATGCCTGTGATTACTGTATTGGACAGAAATCTTCATTCTTTTTTCCTGCTTTTTGCAACACTTGTTAAAATATTTTCTCCTTTGGACAGCTTAATAATACAATCATTCCACAACTGCAATGTCCAAAGTGAGGAAGGACGTCAATGATTCCTGCATCTTTTTTAATGCTATGTGTCCTATAAGAATATTATTATGAATGAATTGAAATATGAAAACTTTTTAAGGAGGAAATGTTACTTTTTTATTAAACAAAATATTACAGTACTAATGGCTAGAAAACAGATTTTGTTGTTTTCTGTTTGTTTCATTTTGGTTTTTTTTTTAATTTATTTATTAATATCCTTGTAAAGTAAAGAGTACCTTTTCTGATGTCTTTTCTTGTAACTATTCAACATTTTCACAAACCTCTTTCAAGTGTTTGTTGCTTTTGTGATTCTTTTTAAATAGATTCTTTTAAGATGGATTTTGACATACATGCTCTTTTAGACGTTCATCAAGCTAATTTTGTTTTACCCACACTGCTCTAATGTGCACTGTGTACCTTTATGCTGGTCTTCATTCTTCACAATTCTCTTGTCTCAGTGGCTCAGGCATGAGCCACCACATCTGGCTAATCAAGCTGATTTAAAAGGAAATGATATTGCCTAGAAGCTTAGACAACTTCTAACAGCTAATTAGAAAGCTAATGATCAGATTGGAAATGATTCATAACTATCTGGGGGCAGTTTAGGTCACAGATACACTTCAGAGCCAGGAAGAGGTAGGCTGTTACTCATGTTTCCTTTTATGTCAAGTTCAGGCTTAATATTCCCGTAAGTAGTGTCAATTGTGCATGTCTGGGTTATCTTTGAATTTTCTTACTCTACATGCCTTACTATTATATGTTTTGTTTGAAGAAGTGATATTGAAGGTGTCCATTGAATTAAGCACCCCACCTGACTGCAGGCCTGTGGTTTCTGATGGTGGAAAAAACAATACATAGAATTCTTCATTTGTTTGAAGGAATGCTCACCTTCCCCTCCCCCATCCCTGCTGACTATTTCTAAAGCATAGTATGGGGAACCTTTTTCTTTTCTTTTTTTTTTTTTTTTTGGTTTCTCTAAACATTTTTTCTCAAAACTTTTTCTGAAGTTTTTCATAATTATAATATTGAGAGTAAGGAAAAAGTGTTTTATAAGCAATTCTATTCAGTTCTATTAATTTCCACTGGTTTAAGGTGGAAGTGGGGGACATTTTATCAGCCAACCGTAACTCTTTCTTATTTAAAAGAACTCTGATGGAAACCCACTTTGAAAATGGCTAAGCTTCTAAAAAGACCATTTCAAAGGGGGACTATTTCTAACAGCTTCCTCCTGTGTTTTTGAGAAATCATTAAAAATAAGTCAATGTTTACCTCATTAACCAGGAGCAATCACATGTTTTAGCTAATAAATTATTAATGTACCTTGGACCATTTGTCAGCAGAATATACTATACAGTCTTTTCATTTTCTTCATTAGCAGTGAATAGTCTGATGAACTGTCAGTTACATTCATAATTCTTGTTACAATTTGTTTATTGCTTTTCAGCAGCCCCATAATCCTAGTGGATGAAAATATTTTTCATTTGTCACAGTGACACGTGCTAAGAAGTGAAAATATGAACAGCTGCAAGATTCCCTAAACTGATATGAGACAGCACATATATTTTTTTTTTCTTAAAATTCCGACTCATATTTTTTAAACTCCCTAATTTAGCTAAAATTAACTACAGGATTAGCATCTGGTTTCAGATATTCTTTTACTGTAAGATGAGTACAATTTTAGAAAAATAATTCAGTAAAGGCTTTGACCATCACACTTCAGATCTGACATGTTAACAGGTTCCTTCTAGGGATTTAGCCTCTGCCACATTCTTGGACCAGCTTTGCCTTAACCTCGGACTCCTAAGGAGTCTTTAATTATTGTCTGTTTTGCCAACAGAATTGTTTTCAGCCTCCTCTAGGCTGGCCTGTAGGGTATACATTGACACCATTTTACACTGAGAGTATTTCTGCATTGTACATTCTTTCTTGATCCGTGGGTTACCACTGAAAAAGTGGCAAAAAAATAAAACATAAACAAAAATTTTTAAAGGTTATTTTTAGTGAGCGTGGGACCTTATTTTTATTTTGAGATACTTAAAATTTTAAATAAATAGTACTTCTGTTGTTTTTTAAACTATATTTACTAAAAATGTTTTGCATACACACTTATTGAATGATTGCTTTTAACAGGATTTTTTTAAAAAATGAATTTTAAACAATGGTATATTATTTAACATTCCATTGACAGCAATGCATGCTGAAGTAGTAGTAAGAATTATCTGAAACCTGACCTAGAAGTCACATGAGATAGACTTTGAAGACCTAGAGATTGCTGACAGTATAAAATTTTCATTTATGTATATTAGATAAGCATATGAATAAAGAGTACATGCAGATAAGTACTTAGCAGAAACTAAAATATTGATATGCAATTTAAGTTTTATTTTCTATAACTATCCTTAGCAAATGTAAAATGGTATCTTGCATATGACCTCTAAGTACATGTATGTCTACTCTGTGATAGATAATCAAATAATCCACCACTTGGAAAGCAAGTTTAAAATATAAATCTTATTTATTGTTGTTCTTTGAAAAATCTAGAGCTCCAGCAAGAATGTGCTGGGATTTCATATGGAAAGGATTTGTGATAGGAAGTATAAGCAAACCATCGTCCACCATTTCCTAGTTTCATACACCCAGGCCATTCCACACATTCATAGGACCTGCCTGGACCCTGTAGGCAACGATGTTTCAAACTCTTAGTAACTTCAACAAATGAAGTTTTGTCTGGATAGAGTCCAACATGCATCTTTCTCATACCAAATTCTACTTTATTGCAATGGATAGGATAAATTTATAGTACATAATTAAATGCCCATGTTGTGACACGATGGCAAATAAATTACTGCATAAGTGAATTCTAGTAGATCAGGATAAAACTGATCATCTAGTTTTTAAGAGGTATGATTGAAAGCCTTTTAAAAATAATAATAAATCTTTTATTTTTAGAAAGGAACAGACAAAATGGCACTCTCAATTACTCTTGAAGTATACTTAAAAGTACTATTGGAGGGGGAGAGGGGTATATTCAAATCTCAATTTAAAATAATTTAAAAAGATATTGCAAACAAAATATTCTTGTCTTGTATGAATTTCCACTAACACATTTTTTTCAGTGTGAAAAAATTCATTCTTCTTTTTTTTTTAAGATTTATTTATTATGTATACAATGTGTGTTTTTCATGTACACCGGCACAACAGAAGAGAGGACCAGATTTCATTTTAGATGGTTGTGAGCCACCATGTGGTTGCTGGGAATTGAACTCATGACCTCTGGAAGAGCAGCCAGTGCTCTTAACCTCTGAGCCATCTCTCCAACCCAAATTCATTCTTCTTGATACTACAGATATTAGGGACAAATTATCTGTTGAAGTGTTATTATTTATTAATAGACCAAGACTTGTCTAATTTTATAGTATATTTTAAATATTTGTCTGTGAGTTTCTCACAGAAAAAAATAACAAATCATCCATTGAACTGTTTAAATATTATAAAGAGAATATAATATTTTAGTTACAAATTTATTCATTGAATTGTTAAATAGCTTTTGACTTATCTGTTTCTGTAATGTATTATACTTATTTTATAATTTTCTTAAATATTCATGTTGACATGAGATCTATACATAAAATTCTTTAATGTATCAACACTAAACGAAAAATAAATATCTCTTCATAATTTTCAATTACTAGGTTCTTTTTATTTTTTTGAGGGGTGTATAGGAGTACCAAGTTTTACCTGAGTGGTAGCAATACAAAACTATAATAAACTGGGTGCCATGATATTCAAAATGTGACAAGTGCCATGTTGAATATTGGTATGTGAGTTACATCAAAAATTAACAATGAGCGTGTAGTGTTCATGCTAGCTTGTAACGTGTAAATGGGGCTATCCAGTTATCTCATGCCATTTTGAATGCTAATAGGATTAGGTCTTATTAATCCTCCATCCACAAGAAATGTGATATGCAGTGTGACCTGTAAATCTCTCCTGGGATTCAACAGGGCTAAGTTGAATCATGCATGATTTCAAAGCAATTCTCAGCACAATTATCTGCTTGACCTGCAAGATGAACAAGCATATCATTTAATTAATTGCCCAGCTCTCATGAACAGCGCTGTTCATTTTTCTAGCAATTGCACCATGATACCCCCTTGCTGGTTCTTATAGAAATGACCAAACTTGCATGTTGCCTGATGGATGGCTACTTCCTACACTCCCATCAAACCAGTTTTACAATATTACCATTAATGTCTTTTTTATAGGTGCACCATGAAAGCATTCAGAAGACTGGCAATGGCAGCATTTTGCCTTACCAATTTCATAAATATGTTTTGATATCCTAAAGTCATAATTCAAAAAATTTTTTCTTTTCTTTGTTTACGAAGTGAAAAGTAAGGCACCAAGTCTCTAAAATGTAGAAATATTTAGCAATTTAAACTATTCAAATGTGTGGTCAGGACACAGCCTGAAACACAAGGTTGGTGTCGCTAATACATTCTTTAATTCAGCTACATGAAGGTGAAATACTTTCAGTGCACATTGGTATGCGGTGAGCAGAAGGAAAGGGATTACCCTTTTTTTCCTGTATTTTAGAGAAAATAAATAGAATAAAAATCTTAAAAGAAAATGATTCTGAGTAAGAGTTGCAATAGAATATTGTATGTGTGTTTTGCTGGAAACTCAAATAAGAATTTGAAATACAAGTAAACAAATGAAGGGCCAAAAATGCTTGTAAGAGAAGAAGACAAAATTCCCAAAATATTTGTTCCCAGAATTTTTCTTCTGGATATTTTTCTCCTCCCTCCTTCCCCTTCCTACTCTCCCACCCACTTCAGACTTTAGCATAGGCTCCTGGAATGCATGGCATATGAGTCTAGCCAAGAAGCAAAGCTTTTGGGTATAAGTTCGAGTAAGAAGCTATGGTCTACTACCTGTTCCTAAAACACAGAATTATGTGTGGCTTATTTTATCTTCTTGAGCTAGCAAACTGTAATCTTCTCCTGACCAGATAATTAGAACAAAATAAAGTGTACAGCTTTAGACAAACTATGCACTTCACCATGTAAAAATCACTCCCAGAATTCAGACTAGACCCTTGGGTAAGGGAAAGGGAGAATCTGGGTTAGTAATAAGAAAAGATACAATTCATAGACTATCATATAGCGCTCTGACACTGATGAGAAGGAAACACAGTTCTCCTCTGTATTGTAACTCTCTCCTCTCCCCTCTTTTTATCTCTTCCATCTTCTTTCTTCTCTTTTCTCCCTCAACTGCCTATCTAGTTTCCTTAGTGTTTATGCATCAATTTGCAATTTTGACTTTCTATTGCATCCTCACCATGGGATTATATTCTAATGTTTAAAACAATGTTTATTTTTTTTGATTTTTTTAATTTATTTTTTTTATTTTTTGTTATCAATCACAGGTTAGGTACTTTGCATCCCATGCGCAGCCTGCCCACTCCCTCCCACCCTCCCCAACCCTCCCTCATCTCCTCCCCGCCCACTCCAAGTCTACCAACGGGGGAGGACTTCCTCCCCTTCCATCTAACCCCAGCTCATCCTGTCTCCTCAGGGTATAATTTAAAAAATTATCAATAACTTAGATGTAAAATATCCATTTCTTTTTCTGATTAGTTTCTCATAGCCAATTATTTATCACTTAAATTTTCTGATATACATAAAGAGATAAAGTCAATTACCATGTAATGGGGCACTTGCTGGATAGTTCAGGCTTCACTTCTACTTCTCTCTCTCTCTCTCTCTCTCTCTCTCTCTCTCTCTCTCTCTCTCTCTCTGTGTGTGTGTGTGTGTGTGTGTGTGTGTATTGAGTGTGTGTTTTCCCTAGGAAAGTAGATGATATAGTCTCAGCCTTGTGTCCTGAGGTAAGATTAGACTATGATTTATCTTTTGATGAAAGAGTAAATTATTCAGGTATAAATAAATCATGACAGAGTAGATGCTTTTTGGCTTTTCATATGGATTTATTTTCACATGAAACTAGGTAGTTGATGGATTTCCAAATACTTTTCTCAGATTTTCTTCACAGCACGCCAGGCTTTCTCAGCCTCAGCAGTTAACCTATCTCTGTATTAGGGGCCCTGTATTCAGCAATATATCTAGTGCCTACCCAGTGAATTCTGGTAGCCATCCCACCCATGGCTAGTGACAACCAAAACACACTTTCAGACATTACCACAGGCCTCTGGAGTATGTGTGTGTGTGTGTGTGTGTGTGTGTGTGTGTGTGTGAGGGGGTGTAAGTCAGCGCATCCAAGAACTATAGCTACTGCATGGCTCAGCGCCTCTTCCTAAAACTATTTGGGCTAGCAAACTATAATGTCCTTCCTGACAGATAATCAGAAAAATAGTTTACAAATTTATACACACTATACACATCATCACTTAAAAATCACTCTCAGAATACAGGTGTCTCTGGGGTTGGGTGAAGGGGAGATCCTGGGTTAGTAATTGTTTTTTCGGGAGGGGCAATTTTATTTCATTGTGGGTGAGATCACAAGAAAGAAGAAATGGTATGTTGAATAAAAATTTCCCTTGAACCAAGTATTAAAACACAATAGCATTTCTAAAATGAAATAGGTATACAGTTGTATTCGTTAAGCTAAGTCAAAAATTATGCAATAAAGAAAAACATCAACGAGGCAGATGTATGAATGAAGCCACTCCTAAATTCCCATTTCATTGAGCATCAAAAACCACGAATCTTTTATTCCTTTTCTTGTACATTATTCTGTATCCACATTCTCTGCATCTGATTGAATTTTATTTCCCTGGATTTTATTTCATTTTCTGTGTGACACTGTCTACAAATATATATCATTGGCTGCTGCTTTGGGATTGAACGTCTTTCTGGGTGTCCATTGTTAGTGCCTCCACAGCTCAAAGATTCCCTTCTCTGTGAACATATAAAACTCCGGTCCTCAAAAGCAGACGCACTACCCCTGGGTTAGTAATTTTAAAAGATAGAATTTTCAGAAAATTATACAATCTTTCAACACTGATGAGAAGCAAACCCAGTTCTACGTTTGAAGTTTGACTCCAGTGAACCCAACCATAAGGGACATACTGTCACACTCAATGTGTCTGTTAAATATTCACATGAAAAGTTACTTAACTATTTTCTGTTGGTCAATTATTTTTTTCAGATTTCTATAGCTTTATGAATCTCAGTTCAAAGATTAGTGTTTGAGTGAATTAATGTAATTTTTAAAAGAACAATTAAGCTCATGAGTGGTTTTCAATTCCAAATAATAAATAATTTGCCACTATAATATCTTACGTAAAAATCAACAGATGAAAGTGAAAATGCTGCAAAAGCTATATGCCACTCAACATATTCTTTAAAGTAACTTACTCCTAAAATCCTACACTACAATTTCAATAAAAATTAATAGGGATCACTTTGAGATAGCAACAATGTTTAAATTAGTATATATATATATACTAATTTACATATATATGTATATATATATATATATATATATATATATGAACACTGTTTAAATATGTAGAATTACATATATTTGTTCTAGCTCAGGTATGGTAAATAAAATCTTGCTTATAAAATGGAAGCTGCCAAAGTTCTACTTTCTAGTATAGTATAGAACTTCTATACTAGAAAGTTCTGAGCATGCACTGAGTATCTGATCATTTCTTGCCTCTCCCATCGATGTTTTTGTGCCATTTGTAGGATGGACTCTCAGAGTCATTTTGATTTGAGTTTTCATGATGACTAAGGATGGTGAGCATTTCTTTAAGCATTCCACCATTTGAGATTCCTGTGTTGAGAATTCTCTATTTAGTTCTGTATCCCATATTTTAACTGGATTATTTGGTTTGTTGGTGTTTAATTTCTTGAGTTCCAGATGTTAGCACTTTGTCAGATGTAGGATTGGTGAAGATCTTTTCTCAGTTGGTAGACTCTGTTTCATTTTATTGATAGTGTCCTTTGCTTTATAGAAGCTTTTCGGTTTCAAGAGGTCATGTATGTTTATGGTAGACCTTAGAGCCTGAGCTGTTGGTGTACTGTTCAGGAAGTTGTCTTCTGTGTTACTGAGTTCAGTGCTTTTATGCAATTTCTCATCTAACTCATTTAATGTATCTGGTATTATGTTGAGGTCTTTGATACACTTGTGCTTGAGTTTTGTACAGGGTGATAAATTTGGATCTATTTGCATTTTTCTACATGTGAATATCTGATTAAACTAGCACCATTTGTTGAAGATACTGTCTTTTTCCCATTGCATGGTTTTGGCTTCTTTGTCAAAAATTAAGTTTCCATAGGTATGTGGGTTTATTTCTGGGTCTTCAATTAGATTCCATTGATCAACCAGCCTATTCTTATGTTAGTGCCATGCAGTTTTTATTACTATTGCTCTATATTATGGCTTGCGGTCAGGTATGGAGATACCTCCAGAAGTTCTATTATATATAGGGTTGTTTTTAGCTATTGTGTTTTGTTTTTGTTTTCCATATGAAGTTTCCTTGCTGGAGTCACTGCTCTGAGAATAGAATGCTATCAAGAATGCTAAATATGATTTCTAGTACAAAGCTATATTTCTACATTTAGATTCTTTTTCTTATTATCCTCATCCTTTTCATGAAATATCATCTGTATTCTTTCAGCATCATTTTTTCTGCTTCATCATCATAACCATAATTGCCACTCTATCATTGCTTTATTTTCATTTTCTTTTTGATGTATTAAGTGATAGTTTTATTCTTAAAGTATTTGATGAATCTTGAAATATATTTTTATACAAAGAAACTTCAAAATGTGTCATTGCATTTTAATAAAAAGTTTAAAACAAAGAATACATAAGCATTTATATTTGCATATTTCTATTACTGCTTTTTGCATCTTTCCTTGGAGTGTGAGGAAAGTGTTACATTTTGGTATAAATGAGGAGAATGTACTTTCTATTACCAGAAATGTGAAGATTTCCAAATTATACCCTTTCTGAAGTCTCAGGATTTTATATGTAAAATGAAGTCAAACCAAGCAATCAGTATACATTTTATTCAACAGCACACTGTCCATAATAGAGTAAAAATTTTATTGACACAGATGACTTTCTTTCTATGTCTTACTCCCTTTAGAAATATATTATGGTAATATATTAATATACAACCTAATATGATATAATTTTATATTTTATTTTAAATAAATTTTATGTAAACTTATTTTAATATAATTTAATTAACTTTTGTATAAATTTAGAATCATACAATTTTATTTGAGTCTTCAATTTTCCAACATTTTGTCTTTTGAGACAATTATATCTCTGGCTATAAAAAATTTTTTAAAAAACATACAAGCACAAATTCTTGTTTGTTTATTATCAGCATAATACATAGATTTATATTTGAAATGCAGAAATAATATACATATGTATAATACACAAACATAAATGTATACCCACACATATATATATATATATATATATATGTATATATATCAAAGGCCAATTTGATTCCATTGCACATATGAATGGAGTTGTTACTGTAAAACATATTACAAAAGTATTTGGGTATAATTGTAAATAACATTTTGAGAGTAAAGGTAAATTGTTATACTTAGTGTTAAAGAATGAGAGATGTGTTAGCTCAGACAGGATTTCTAACTCTTGGAAACTATTATTGCTTTTATTCAGATTTACTGTCTTCTGTTCAAATGTGTTGCAGCTATTTTCCATAAATAGACTAACACGAGAATCAAAGATGTTTTGTATACATTTTCTTGTCTGTAATAAAAGATAGAGCAACAAAAAAACATTGGGAAGGAAAATGATCTATTTTATAGCTGCCTCCCACTATTCCTGGGAATTTTGCTTGAAAGGGTAAGTTTCTTTAGACTTTAAATACTTTCCATGGGGCAACCAGGAAGCAAGGAACATAAAAGGAACAGTGGATATTGCTGAATCAAAGAGCATCTATCTGAACACTGCAAAGGTACATGAAAGGGACCTCAAAATCCTCCTTACTCTTTTATTGTTTGAATTAACCACGTTTCTATCAAATTTACCCCTACCCCTTTCTTTCCAATTTCTTTCTTATTTTCCCACCATTATTCCCTGCAAATTTTATGTGTTCTTTCAAATGAACTGATTCCTCTTAGTGCTACCAGTATGTGCATAGATAGGGCCATGTACTGGGATTTGAGTAGCTTCCTAGGAGCTGTGCTAGTCAGGAAAACTGACTGCCCCTCAGCAGCCATTAATGACAGTTGCTCCATAATGGGCGAGATCCTGCTACTATTACTTTGCTAAATGAACATAGCATTAAAATGCCCCCTGAGAACTTGTCTTGACACCCGTATATTAATGACCTTTAAATCCTTGTCAGAAAAACGTCTTCTTATGTGGATAGTGATGTAATGGCAACCCATAATGGGTCAACATGCAGCGAGTAAGAGAGCACTCTGTCCTAACGGGAAATCTATGTTGTTTTCCTTTGTATACTTCTCCCTCTTTTTTCTCTTAGCTTAGAAATCATTATTGGTGACTGCTCTAGTCAAAATGGGAGGAAACTGTTCAGCTACTTCCATAGTCTCTCCATAAGAAAGTTAGTACATTGTGATTAATCCCTTGACACAGGAGAAGTAAGGGCAGAAGTATGGTTATTTTGAAACTAATCATCCTCCTGAAAAACTTGTAAGTCCACATTTTTACACATAATATCAGCTGCTGAATGATTGATGGCCTGGGACTCGTCCATATTTATCTTCCCAGTATTGAGGCAGACATCCTATTGATTCACATACATTTGAAATTGGTGGTGTACATTCCCTTGGGTCTGTGGCTAGGGCATAAGAGAGGAACTCAAATATTTCTGTTTTACGATCACTATGCTCTTCCCTACTTTAACATCAGTTAGGGTTATAGCAAGTACTCCAAAAGGATGGTAAGTACAGGAATTGTCTAAACATATATTGTAAAACTGGTCAGTATTTTCATAAGGCCCAATGATACTTACTAGAGAATATTTTTTTTGAAAACTCAAAACATGTATATGACCTTGTTTTATTCTAGGACAAATGTAGGTATTCATTCATCTCACATATCAGCAACATGCATAATAGCATTTTACAGATGTAATTTTTAAAACAAATGAGAAAACAGGGTCAATGGAATTGCTCAGTGTGCAATGGGTCGTGAGTTTGAGCTTCTTCATGGTAGAAGGAGAGAACCAACGCCAACAAGTTGTACTCTTGCCTCCACACTTGTGGCTTGGCCTATGTGATCCTTCCTAAATACGTAAACTAAATGTATTAAAAATTAAAAAAACAAAAAAATTGAGAAAAAATCAATATTGATTATAACTATAAAAAGCAGAATCTGTTGTGAGTGGTTGGATGGAGATGCTTTGATCGTGAACTGATATTAAAAAGTAATTTTTAAAACATCAGCATACTCAATGCTATTATTTAATTGATGGAACTTTAATTGCCTTCCAGGTGGGATGCTGAGAAGTTTCAGTGAAACTGAGCCTTGCTTTCTTCAGTCCTCAGGCTTTCAAAGTTCCTGTCCTTTAGTTTTTTCAGTTGCAGAATCTGGCAGTCAGTCTGGGTTGAGGCCTTGACATGCCTCAAGGCACTTCTCTGCAGTCAGCCTCATGCAGGGAAACAGCACCGCACTTTATTTGGTTTTTAAAATCAAACCAAAAGGAGACTATTCAGAGGGGCTACCTGATCGGGAATTAAGTTCTCAAGTGACGTTAAAATCATCCTATGATCCGGAGGTGACTGAAATAAAGAACCCACTTTAAACTGCTCTTAGCACAATTTATTCATCCATATGTGCAGTGGACCCTCTAACCCCTGAGGGTCCCACATTTATTTCAACAATATGCTCATTGATCCAGATGTTTTTATAACTTCTCTTTGGAATTATCCTTAGACTCCATTACATCTCTCTGCTTATTAATTCGTACATGTACTAACTCAGTCTTACTGCAATTATTTATTGACCCCACAATGTTTTCAGTGCCTCTCTAGCTGACGATATTAACATAGTGAATGAGAGATGTATGTAAAACTAGGTACTTGGGATGTTGCACCTCATTGTGAGACTAGAGATGAAGCAAGAAGCAAATGCCAGAGGATCAAGAGTGGGAGAGGGGAATGGAGCAGTGAAGTAGCAAAAGTCTCGAATGTGGATGGCTTCTGAAGATGCTCTACAAAAGGGTACCACTTGAGAAAATGTTGAAGATGACAGTAAGAGAGTGAGGCGTGAGAAAAGGAATCTTATGGAAGTGCATTCTGGGTAGAGGAAAATGCATAGAATTATAGTATTGTATTCTGAGGTAGATTTGGATGCAGAATAGATAAAAAAAAACAGCAATGCCTTTTTTTCTTTTTTCTTTTTTTTAAAATTGTGGCAGGAAGAAAAAAATACACTAGCCATACAGGGCAAGTCAGTTTTGTGATAAGAAGGTCACCAATTCCTGGGTTTCCTATTCTTCAGTGCACAGGCATGGTCTCTGCAGTGAGTTCCCTGCAGGCTGAACTCTGCCTGTAGCATCTTATTTACTTCCTATTCCTCCATGCATTTCAATGCTGCCTATGACATGGTTCCTTCACACTCTCCTTTATTACTAAGAACCATAACCTCTGGGTTCTGGCTCGACATAAGTATGTTGAAACTGAACAAGAGCAGGGCAGGAATCCTCGCTAATGTGTCTAATGTATTTATTCAAGTACTCAGCAATGGCCTCCACACATTCACAACCGGCCAATTACTCTTTCTTCTAGGGGGCCGGGGGGAGGCATGTCCAACAATTGTGTGCCCTGGTCTCTCAAGCCTGTGTTATCATCATTGTGGAGGCATTTATTTCAATCCCATCCCACCACTCAGCCTTACTCTCTGCTTGTCACATTAGCATTATCTATTTAAAAATAGAAGTCAAACACACCTTCCTCCTCTTAAAGTTCACCTAATATGACAACGCTTTCATCTTGTCAAAGCAGTATCTGTTTCATTTCATGCAAACCACCATTCTTAGCCATTATTCACTTTCCTATCTTTAGAGATCCATCATTTTGATAACCCTGTTAGATTACTGACCTCCCCTAGTCTTCATTTCAAATCAGCTTTGTAAAAGTTCTTCATAAATTATCTCCATTCTCAAGCTTGCTTGGGGACAATCATGTGGTGCTTAGAAACATTCAACATTCAGTATAAACATGTGCTCTGTATCTCAAAAGACATTATACAGCATTGTGGTGATGACTCAGCCAGTAAAGCACTTGCTTCCATAAGTATGATACCTAAGTTTGACCTTTGGCGGGATCAGGCTTGGGATCCTGTGCTGGCAAGGTAGAGGCTCTCTGGGTCCTGCTGCTCAGCTAGCCTAGCTGATTGAGTAAGCTCCAGGCTCAGTGAGAGACCCCATTTAAAAACAATTAATGTGGTGTGTAATGGAGAAAGACACCTGGTAGACCTAACAGCATGTAATAAACTGCACTCAGGCTTCTCCCAACTACACATAACTCCAGTTACAACTCATCCTTTCTCTTCAGTCATTATTTTAAAATATTTCTCTGTGTTTCATTTTCCTCACTATCAGTTACCTTGTGATCATTCTCTAGTCTGCCATCGAAACTCATCATTTTAACATTGAAAACGTGGTAAAAAATACTGAGAGCTTCAGGACACAACAGGGTAAGGTCATTCTCATATTCAACTGCTTTGTCTCCATCTCAACTTATGGCAGTGTTGAATATTTCACAATTCTGTTAAGTATATTCTTTCCTATATTTTGTGACACCTCTCCTGCCTTTCTAGCAGTTTCCTTTAAGTCTCTTGGTAGTCTATCCATAATCCATTCCTTTAATATTTGTTTACCAAAGCCAGATATTCTGTTCTTCTCCTCCACTTTTCTCAAGAATCGATTTGAAAACTTTCTTCCACATTCAGGATTTCTTATATCATCAAATACATAACAACACCTAGAATTTCATGTCTACCTACAACTCTCTTTATAAAGTTCATGCCTCAATTTTTGATGCAGTACCACATTCCAAATATTTAGGAAGAAAATATGTCATAGCTCTACTCTTGATCCTCTTCCACACAAGCTTGTCTCCCATCCTTGGCTGGCTGAGTGAGTTACGTCGCGAAGTGAGTGGTGCACACCTGGGACTTAACAGTCTTGGTTCTGACCTCTGGCTCACCTTCTAGGTAGAATTCGTCACAGAATCTTGTCGATGTGACTTCTCAAATTACATTCATATTAATTAGATCAAACGCTGACACATAATAAATGTAAAATGTAAATTATGTTCATGTAATTTTAATAAAATCTCTTCCAAATGTTTCTAAATTCTTATTACTAATTATTCTCATATCTTAAAAGAAGTAGAAGAGAAACAAAATAACATTTTTTTTTCTGTTGAAAATTATTCTATTTCTATGGATTCTTTAACTTGACAGTAATGCTAAATTAAAAAAAAACATTTTCTAGTGATGGTGTTTTTATTTTTCAAAATTTCAAATTGTTTTTTTTCAGATAAGCACTCACTCTAGGGTTCCTGGCCTGGAAATTTTTATGTATATTAGGCTGACCTTGAATTTGAGGTGAATCTATCCATGGCTTCCATATGACATGAGATAATAGCTCAAACTTCATTTATTTTTACGTAATACATAATAACAGAAAATCCTGAACATTTACCAACCATATTTTAATATTTGCTACATATGTTGTATAAGTCAGGTTCAAATGAACTAAGCACATATATAAATCAATTATTTATTATTATTATTTACGGTTCTTTCTACAACATTGGAATTATGTAGTACATTATTTTTCTATGTATGAATGATATATTAAGTAAAGGTTTTTAAAAATCTTTCATTTTGTATAGACAAAGGTCATCTTGTCTGATGTGTTGATGCTGGTTTGCTAAATCTTTAATGAATTAAGTTGTTTGGTAACCATTTGTTAAATTTTACAATTTTTTTTAGAACAACAGAGGATACTCATTAATTTCACAAGAATTCTCTCTGTGTCACACGTGTGTACAAGTGAGATTTTTGATAAAAAAAAAAGGATGGAGGAGAAAAAATTGAAGTTCAAGAGAACAAATTGGTAGTTGGAAGGAAACTGTATAAAAAAGACACAGATGAACAGCTATACAAATGATGACTTTTTTAAGCAAGTGCTGGAGCAGATTTTCATATTCTGAAGGGTGAACGTGAGTTATCCAAGTGCAGACAAGAACAAAAGCCCACTTAAAACTGTGTGCAATAACAGTCTTCTACGTGCTTTATAGCTATGCAAATGTAGAGCATCCCGTGCCTTCTGATAAGGACAAGAGAAAAAAGAAAAGGCACTTGAGGCAGCATGTGGCATAGTCAGATTGTGAGATCGGACCTTGCTATTCTTTAAAATTCATTGCAAGAGATCAGTAGTATTTACAGTTGTCAGCATGACTGAAAATAATCTGTTCATACATAAAGGTTAAGGCTTCACCGAATTGGCATGAGAGCTACAGATATTTCTCCAGATGAAGAGAGGGTTGAGATTTCTGTCAGCAGATGGACTGTAATTCATACTGTATACGTGAGTGATCTGCCAATACACAATGTTGGGAGAAATATGGAGAGATTCTCCAACTATACATTTTGTATACCAAACATCTTTTCAAAGACTAGTTTCACCAAACAGCAAAAGACAAATTTCACAGGGAATTGAGTATGTTATGTAGAGATTTATGTTAATTAGCAGTGATGTTAACTAATTCCAATTTTAGAAATAAATCATTTTATACTATACCAGTTTGGAGACTAATTCTGCAAGCCTCCAAACCAATGACTTTCTTAGAATTCAGAACAATTTTAATGCTATTGACTTTAAGTTAACATCATGAAAAGTATAACTTAAATGAAGGTACTCAAATAGTCATAAAACAGATAAAATATGCTAAATCTAATCTATCCTCTCTATAATATGCTAATTTATATTTAACATATCTTACATTTAATTTATATTCATAATTTAATTTATTATTGCTGATAATTTATTGCTTTAAAAGAAAATGATATTTGAGTCATTATCAATTAATTATTTAATATTTTTGATAGATTATTTTAAGATCCATATTTTATTTTATTTTCGTTTTGGTTTCAAATTTCTATGACTGAGTTTCAGAAATAAACGACACTAAATGAATGGTATTCAGGAGACATGGTACTAGTGTGAATTATACCAAGAAGGGATACATTCCATATGAATAAACAGAAAAAAAAATTGAGTTTGGCTAATGTCCTAATACATTGAAATGCTCATCATGGTTTTTGACCTAAATAGCTGAGGGATATAGTTTTTCATTTCTGAGATTATAATATAGTTACAATATTGTCCCTTCCGTTTCTTCTCACCAGCCTCTCTCATACTTCCTTCCCTGTTCCCTTCAAATTTGTGACCTCTTTTTATCACTAATTGCTATTGCATATATATATATATATGTAATTAAATATAAGTTGCCCAGTTAATGTAATGTTACCTGTATGTATGATGGGCACCAAGCAATCAATTGGTGTGCTCTCCAGCGCTCAGCTTCCCTCAGTTGCTGAGAGCTAGCTCTATGTGTAGGGCTGAGGCCTTGTGGATATTCATGTTCACTTTGTCTTGTCTTTCGTTGTCAGTCTTTTCAGCTCACGTTTTGGCAGTTACGCAACTTCATGGGCTTTGCTTCTGATATTACTAGACGCTATCTCATGACAATCTCTCTGGCCCTCTAACTCTTAAAATCTTTCCACCCCCTCTTCTATAACGTTTCTTGAGACTTAGGTGCTCATATTTTAAATGATATTTTGTGACATGCTAAAAATTGATGAGGCCCAAGATAAATTTTAGGTACTCTCACTTTCAGTAATTTTAGAGAGTATATTTATTTAATATACCTGCTAGGCTTCATTTTCAAGTCATAACTTTCATTATGAAATATATTTCTGATAAATAATTGAGTTTTTTTTGAAAAGGTATGTTTTATCCACCACAGACATAGATTTTCCCCTTTCAGAATGCTATTGGATTCTCTAGTTAGTGTCTTTTGACGGAGTTGTAACCTTTATGTGTACATTTATCATCATTTTTAATTCTTTCAAAGTGCAACTACAAATGCAAATAAATGGCTGGTCCTTAGTCCTGTTCTTTTTAGAGTCTCCACTTTCTCCCTCTACCCACACTCCTACGCATGTTTTATTTTATTTTATTTTTTATTTTTTGGCTTTTCCCTGTTTACCTGCTGTCTTTAATCAGCTGCCAAAACATGATCTTCCGTACAAAGCTTTGCCAAGGATTTCATACTCAGTCCTTCTTGTTATGCAGTCCCGCAGTATATTCTAAACATCACACAGACTTTATATACGTTTTACGACACTTCTGTTATCCGGTTTCTTCGGTAAGACATTTATGGGCTGATACATCTTTCCGGTAGATTCTTTGCCTGAAAGCACTGTAAGCCATGTTGCCCCTGTACGTCTCTTCTTTCAAGCCTCTCTTCAGTCCCATCCATGTTTATCCTGATTTGCACATGTGACTTAATTTGGCAAATATGAAACTAGAAAATATTCAGTAAATGAAGGATGAGAAAGTGCCTCCCTTGTGGGTCAAGCCTTTCTAGCTGCTCTTGGAACCCAGCCTGCACATCTGAAGAAGCCCAAGGCAGTCAGTGGACTGATGAAGTAGCTGATGACTAGAAGCTTCTGCTTTCACTGCCACTTTAACAGCATTAGATAAAGGTATCAGACACCAGGAACACTCCACTGAATCCCAAGCTCAATGAGGATGCTCAAGTTGTCTCAGCGAAGGCCAACTGAGCCTTGTCCAGGCCAGCGACACAACTAGAGCAAATTTATAACTGTGAAGACAATAAAAGTTTGTTGTTGAAAGCCAATAAGTTTTGGTGAATTAGCTGAATTAAAATGGTAACTGACAGATTTCTCCCAAGTAAATATTGAGCTGCAAATGCTGTTACTATTCCCCATTTTTTCAATAATAAAAAGACACTCAGAATAAAGGGACTCTGAGGAATTATTATAGTAATACTTGCTCCCTTATACCACATAGACAACTGATAAAGTGAGTTAAAGCAATTGTCTAGATTTTGTAATAAAAATATAAAGACTTGAGTTGAATAGAAAGTTTAGGCAATATCTTAGCTCTATTAGAAAGTGATAAAGTAGAAATATGAGAGAAAACTTCGAGGACTGATATTCAGATGAGATACTGTTTTAGATTAATAAGGTTTTCTTACGGGTCAGAGAAAATACTTAGGAAAAAACTTTTAAAAGCATTACAGTCAAAGTATCTAGGGTTGAAAGAATGTGATTCTTCACATGGGCTGAAGGTGTTATCATTACCCCACAGGATTTAAATAGAGAACCAACAATAAGTATTCTACAAGAGAAGGTAAAAATATCAAAGAAAGGAAGGGGCCAATCTATAAATAAAACGCAGTTGGATTTCACAACAGTAAATTTCATACCAGATGCCAACAGGACAATGTCTTTTAATTTATGAATAAAAAATTATAAATCTAAAAAAATTAATACACACAGGCATCAACCAACTGTATTAATCATCTTAAGATAAAAAGCACTTGAAAAAATTCACAATTTGTCTCCATTTACCTAAGTATAAAGTTATTTGAGGGTGCAAAGACAGAAAAAAAAAACAAAGAAATGGAAATATAACAAGAGGCACAGAAAGAATAGAGTCCTATTCAAGCAGAGAAGAAAAGATATGTTGATATATTGTGCTCCAAAGATAGCTGAAGGATGCAGAGCACAAACTTAAGTCAGCAAGAGAAAAGCTCAGCTCAGAAGTCAGCCTGATGCTATGAGTTTCAACAGAAGAGTTACAGGTGAGAGAAAAACAAGAAAATACAATTATTAATTAGAAATCAGTTGAAAATCCAGATTTTTTTCTTAGAATAAAATATGCCTTTTTTATCACTAATGGGAGACAACTAAAGTAAAGGAAAAAATAGAAGAGAAAATAAAAAAGGAGGAGAAAAAGCACGCATCCAGAAACATGCAGAGTAGCTTCAAGATCTGAGAATGCCACTCAATAGATGTGAAGCTTCTAGTTGGGCACCGGGTCAATTTCTCCATAGTTGGTTATATGAGTGCTCTTTTCCGCAATAGGCCTTAGTGTCAGGTTGTGGAAGGTAACCAACAGCTTTAATAAGAGTCTTCAGTGTTTGAAATGGGTTGTCTATGAAACATCATTGACCAATGACTCATCTCAGAAATGATTACTCAAAAATGTAAAGAAAAGTGCTTGTATTTGATAGTAGTGACAATAAGGAAGGAGAAAAATACATACAAGCATTTCATAACAGAGTATTATGTGAAAGTCAGGGGTCCTGTGGTTTGACAACTGATCTATTCTTTATGGCTTAGGCTCATTGACTGGGTATGTGGTCATCCAGCTTATGTTCATTCAGATTTTATTCTGTCTTAAAAAAATGTTCAATGGAAAATTCCTTGAGTTGGGCAACACTGCGTGGGGGAGGCTGGAGAGAAGGTTCAGCAGGTAAAAGCGCTGACTGGTCTTCCAGAGGACCTGGGTTCAATTTCCAGCGTCAACATGGTGGCTCACAACTGTCTCTAACCCCAGTTCCAGAGGACCTGACACCATCACATGGACATACATGTAGGTAAATCACTAACACACATGAATGAATAAATTGATTGATTGATTAATTAAAATATTACTCCTATATCATTCTATACTACAATCATCATCAAAAAGGTTCTGTTTGAAAAAAATCCAAATCTCTACATAGAGCACCCTGTGGAATCATCTACATGGGCTTCCAGCTCTATAGTGGCAGTTTGACTGTTCTCCCTCATCCTTTCCATTGCTTGACCAAACCTCCCATACCACAGCTCTCTCCCTCTTGCTCACTTTCTCTTTCTTACCCCTCTCTTAATCATTGAGACCATTTCTCAATTCGTCATTTGCATATAAAGCTCCGCCTGAATCCTCTTTACAGAAATCAATTTTTAGTTAAACAAACAAACAAACACATGAAGTTGAGAGAGTGGTAGAGATATAGGCGAAAGGTTTGAGCAGAAGGAATGTGGACACACTTGCTCAAATCACATTGCATGGATGCATAGAATTCTCAAACAACAGCTGGGTAGTGCTGGTGCACACCTTCCATCCCAGCACTTGGGAAGTTGAGGCGAATGGGTCCCTGAGTTTAAGGCCAACTTGGCCGACACAGTGAGTTCCTGAACAGCCAGAACTGTGCAGACAAATCCTATCTCAAAAATGAAAAGAAAGCAAAAACGATCAATAACAATATAAATATTTGTTGAAATTACCTCTTACAATTTCTTACAATCAAATTACAGATATAGTATATCACAAGAAATGAGAGTTCTAGCAGTAATGAACAGTGGTAACAATGTGGTATGTTTTATAGTGGTCTGCTTTTGATAATAAACCCATCAAATTTGTGAATGAAAGTGCTACCATGTTAAGGAAAAGGAAAATGCAAAGAGTTCATTTGGAAAATGAGACTAAGAGTAAAATACTTAAAACTGGCAAGCACACTCTCAATTTACTAATTACCAGTTCAATTCATTATTGTCAGGAATGGTATTTAGCTCTGTAGAGTTTTGTAGAGTCTTGTAAACATGTGATATGTGGTAAGATTACTACCCTGGGTTATCCTTCTTTCATTTAATTTTGTTGCTTTGTGTGTTTTTGAACGTGTTTGTGTGTGGTATATACACAAATGTTTGTGGATGCGTGCATGGATGGGGAGGCACAAGAAGGAGGCTGTGTGTCCCGCGCCATTACTCTCTTATTCCTTTGAGAAACAGTCTCTCATTGAACCTAAACGTAGGCTGGTAGCAAAGCAGCTTCAGTGATTCTCTTGACTTTGTCCTCCCCAGTACTGAGGGGCACCCACAGCTGAGCAGACGTTTTAGGTACGTGCTGGGGATAGTAGTCAGGTCCTCATGATTATTCCTGCTTTCCCCATCTACCTTCAGGTTCTGACTAGTCTCATAGAGAATTGTCTTAGTATTTCTAAAACTTTACAAATTGGCCTTTTAACACCCGTTTTCAGTGCTATTTCTTAATTCAAAATGCATCCATCCAAAACCAGATTTCTTTCCTACTTTCTTGCATTCCCCTGCCCCTGGCTGCAACAGGTACTTTCTTAAAATAAATAAATAAATAAATAAATAAATAAATAAATAAACAAACAAACAAACAAACAAACAAACAAACAAACAAATAAAGGGGTTGTGTCGTCATAAAATTTAAATTGTTTATTTAAAAAGTAAATGCATTTTGTGTACTGATACGTCGGAACAGGTTACTACACTGTTTTTAATGTGGCTGTTGCCAGTATTATTGGAGTCCTTCTAGACTCCAACCCCCGCCCCCAACCCCTGAGACTACTTTTATATTATGGCTACAGACAGAAGCTTTCATTCACAGATAACAGACGACAACTTTTTCACATCTATTACCAAACTCAAGGCTTAAATTTGTCTTTCTGACAACGACTGCTCTTACATTCCCTTCTCATGATGTAGTCACCCATGCTTCCCTGTAATGCTGTATGAGGCACCATTGCTTTTTAGCTTCTGGTTACTTGGCCATTTGTAATGAAAATATCTTTCTGGTATGTTTCATCTTCTTCAAAATTGATGATCTTTTTATAAAAGTACTTGCATACACCAATAATGGTTAATTTTAACTGCCAAATTGATGGAATAGAGAGTCATCTAGGGCATTATAGAGGCTCACAATTGGACTGTTTTTGAGAGCATTTCCAGAGAAACTTACCTTCAAATAGAAGCCCTGATTTGAACATGGGTAGTAGCGTCTTACGGGGCAGGTTTCTGAATGGAATTAAAAAAGGGAAGAAAGTAGAAAGGCAACCAAATGGCACTATTCTCTTTAACTGCCACAGAACCGGGTGCCGTGGTTGAGTGTGCTGGACCACAATAAACTAGACATTCAACCATGAGCCGAAGTTCATCTTTGTGTCCAATATGGTTGCAGTCATGAAAAAAATCATTAATACAACACCTAGGTCATTTCTTTACTTAATACCTAAAAATCCCAGCAAATCATAACTCTATTGATTTATCTCTGCATCAAAGTAGAGCTAAAACATAAATATTATCTCTATCTGCTTCCTTTCCTTGTTATTTCTCTTGATCTTTTTGTGTTTAATTTATCATGTGAATCCAGATTCATGCCAAAATTTTGATAACACAATGTGTACCAGTCTCCAGCAGCTTCTTGTTAAATCTCAAAAGGATATGGGTATTTGGTAGTTTTATTTTCATTCTGAATGGACCTGTAACTCACTAACTTCAACTGACATTGAAATTAAAGTCTTCTAAGAAGATTCTTGTCTGGCCAACAGCAAATTAAACGGCCCTAAGGCAAATAATGTTAGAATGAGATCACTTGGCTTTTAGTCTTTTACATATTATTTCAATAAATTATTTTTAGAATAAAGATTGGAATACTCCCTTGGAATTGAATACATTGGTTGTATTTGCAAAGAAATACACCTAAAAAGAAAATACAACACAGCTTCTATGGTATGCAGAAACTCAGTTCTTTGAAAAAGTTATAATGAAAGTCTAGTAGAAATGAATGTACACGTTATAAATTATTTGAAATTAAAGACAGTGTTCATAAAGATTCAATTGCCTGACACTGTAAATTAAATGAGAACAGATGAGAAAACAATATTGGTTATGTCCTAAGCTCTTACTACAGTTAAAGGGATAATATTCATTGCTTCAACATAATTATTTGAAAATATGACTTTTAGCACTGTCAAAAAGTGCCAGAAAAGTAAGTGAGATTAGAAAGCACACATACAACTAATTCTAAAAATTCTGTCTTCTTGAAAAAGCAACGAGAGAAGTAGACAAATGGAGACCCGAAGTGTGGAACTTCTAAAATAAAAAAACTTGATGTTATGTATTTGTGACAATGTTTTGAAAATGAACTGAAAAATAAGAAATGGCTTCAGGGAAACAGAAGCCTTTGAAAATAAAAAAAAAATGTCTAAAAAGAAAGGGTTATCATGTTTGATGAAAATGACATTTTTATTTGTGTTTAAACAAAATTGCTAGAGTCAATTTATCTAGTTCTCATTCTGCCCAAATCACACACTTCACTTTTGCCAAATTCATTACATGAGGTAGAAAAAGTCAGCTGTTCTTTAGCAGTCTTCTGCTAACTTTTAACCGCAAATATCAAAACGTGGAAAAAATGTTAATGAATAAAACCTTACCAACCAAAGTCCTGTGACCCAAAGAGTACCTGCAACAGGAACAGCTTTATCTGACTGCTCTGATTACAATAAAGGAGTGCCTGAAGATGTGTATTGTAGTGATAGACAGAGATACTGAGAAATAGACCTTAGCCTTGACCTTGAGCTGAGAAAATGCTATGTGGCTCTGCCAAGCACCATATAACATGGCTCATAGCTCAGCTCTCAGCACAGTAAACCTGATTTCTCTTGATGTTTGCATTGTTGGGTCTCCTCTCCTCCAAAAAAATACAATTTACTACACATTTGAAAATAGACAAATTAAATATGGAGACGAAATGAAAGAGGCAATTAAAAATAAATGTCATTAGTAAATTTTCTAGCATATTTGAGATATCTCTAATTTTCAGATATAACAACAACTGATCTAAGCAAGTTATGTGTTTTTTACTCTATTAGTTAATATGCACTAGTTTTAGATGTTTCATATGAAAGGTACTGAAAAATAACTCATTAGGCCTTCAAAATGCTGAATTTTATACTGAACACACTATATGCTCAGATTTTATGAAAATTAATATTGTTATATGAAATCTCCTTTGTGTGACTGCCAAAGTATTGATTTTAAAGTCTTGGTCTCACAAGATCAGCCCTAGCCTGCCTCCCTGGCGCCTTGCAGGTATAGTGATAAATTTCTTGAGTGGGATTCAATATATTTGCCATGTGTCAGCTTCCTCACCCCCATTTTTTTTTGATCAGAGAAGTTATTTAATACCTTTAAGTATAATTTTTCTAATTATAGCTTGAACCACAAATCTCCTAAAGTCTCTTGCATTATCACTTAATGAACTGCATGAAATTAAAGAATACAAGAAAGAAGATGTCAAGGAGAATTTCACTGTGGCAACTCTCTATTGGAAAGAATATCATGCAAACAGAATTCACTGTAAAGCATTACATTTGAAAGTACATCCTTAGTAGTGCAAAATTCTCCATCTGTTAGTAAATTCACTATGCTTTGATGACATAAAAAGTGTTTTTAAATGTGCTTTTGATAAAAAAAAATATGTCTTCAGTGCCGGCATTGTTTAACATACCCACAGGCTCTATACCTGTGGTCATAGTGACAGTAGACAGGCATGTTTAGAGCACATATTCAAAGATTTTGGCATCTATAGTAAAATTTTGTACACAAAATCAACTAATATAAATCAGTGTGATGAAAATGTTTACTGTATCCAGAATGTGAAGCATACATTATATATGTATACACGTAAACATACACACACATATACATATATACATATGCATGCACACATACATATATATAATATGCATTGTAGAAAGGGTTACAGATAATGTGTTATTCTCCATTGCTTTTGTGTTTGATTATATCATTTTTTCACTGTACTCCTTTAAAAAATAATGGCATTCTGAAATAGGCTGCTAACAGCATTAACAGTCTGGTTACAACAAATAATAAATGGCAGAACAGAATTATCAAGAGATTTGTCCATCAGATGAATTTTACATTAACCACCATGCATGATGAAAATGTTTGAATTTTGGTTTAATATGCAAAATTTTCAACTAGTCATAACATATATATTTTTAAAGCCACTGGATCTATTTAACATAGCTTCCAAAAGATCATATACTCTGTTATTCTTTAGTAAGAAAAGTTGGTTTTAAATTCATTCATCTGGACAGAATAAATTTTTCTTTTTATTAACTCCAGATACTCTTTAGTACTGAATTTCAAACAAAATATTTTCACATGGAAAACTACTGGGAGACATCTACATATTCTTTTGAATTTATACTTCATATAGGATTTTTTTTCATATAGGATTTGTAATGGATCATTTCAAATTATACTAGGGTTATGTGAATGTGACTAGAAATATAAAGTCCTTGATGTCATTCCCAGTGCTCACTTCTTCATTTGTCTACCCAAGTCAAGGGAACTTGTCAGCTGGCCTGGTCTCTTATTCGATACACAGTCAGCTGGCCAGATTCGAGGTCCTCTCAGATATGCAACTGGAATGGGATGGGGAAAGGAACCCAAAAAAGATGATATGCATTAAATGAAGTTTAAAAAAACATCTATAACAACAACAACAACAACAAACTAGGTCATGACTCCAATCAGTTGGGGTAAGGGGCTGCAAAGGGGAAAGGAAGGTGCCTTCCTGTAGAAGGCACAGGAAACAGGAAGATTCATTAGGAAAACTGCCAGTTCCTTGCACTGGAGACCTTGGAGGAAGCACTTTTTCATTCCGAATGACAGGCAACCTACACACAGGCAAAAGGAAATGAGATAGGTTTATCCTAAATTGATTGAAACAATAATGAAAGAATCTTACATTTTATTAGTAGATAATACACTCCCTCTAGAACCCAGACTCAGCCACAGAATTGGAATCCTTGGAGGGATAACATCCTATGTATTTCCCATCTCCAGTAAAGTCTTACTGTGTCTTTGATTCAGTTGCTGCTAGGGTAGTTGAGGCCCGGAGATAAGTTGAACACAAAGTTTAATTAAAGCATCTTTATGGCTCCACATACTGGAAATACATGGACTGCGCTTTAAACCACATGATGAAAGGTGGTGCTGCTAACCTGGGAGGACCAAATGATTTGAATTTTCACACTGGAACAGAAGAATGTGTAGGAGAAAAGTGTTTATCACTAAAACATCAAGTTTGAGGTAACATTTAGTCTTCTGTGCTTCCAAGTCCAAGGCCTTTGACTACCATGAGACAGACTCTGATTTGATTCCAATTTGCTGATATGGAAACTGAGGCCAATTAAGAGGCTCTGGCTTGTTAGTTGGGGGGATTGGTAATTGAATATGAACAGTGTGCCTCCTATTTCCAGGTTAATAATAATGATAATGATAACAAAATAGTGTTGCCACTAGACAGACTTGCTTTTATACTGATAACTCTGAAAGAGTTCAGTATACTAGATGCATCACCTGTTCAAAAATGCCCCTTATGATTTTCGAATAGGTTTTTCTTTTTCTGACTCTAAGCATATGAAGTAGAAAACTGCAGAAATGTTTCAATATATACATTTTTAGCTGTGTACTATTCTATGTGTTGAAGGCTCATGTTGTCCAACTCATTCTATTCTCTCCAGTACACAAGTAATCTCTTCTCTCACATATTCATGCTGTGTGCGCTCTTTTCTGTGATAGTCGTCAGCTGCCATCTTAGAAATTCTGCCACTCTATGTCACACTGCTTATTTACACCGTTTGATTCCACTGAAAGACTAGGCTTTCACTAAGCACTTTAGACCATAATGGCAGAGTACTGTATTGCTATTTGTAACTTCTTCATTGTTTCAATCAGGCAGTGGCTTAATATCTTCGTATGTTAATTCAGGACTGTCAAAGCCTATCATTGCTCCTCATGATCTGTGCTGTTTAAGCTATTGATTAGGTCCTTTGTGCCTCATTCCATCATGCAAAGTCAACAATGTCACACATATAGTTAACCCTGTAGAGACAGTGGGAAGTAAAATAGCATTTCCATATAGGGCACTTAATCTGGCAGAAAGTAATAAATTCAGGCCAAATATTGTTGGCCAGTCCTCGCTCATTTCATCCTTTTATCCTGTGAGGTGTGTGGATCCTGCACATCATACTATTGTGGAAAATTTTACATAAAAACATCAAATCTCCTGTTTAACTTTTGCAGGCATCGAAAACATAACAGCATAAAAGCAACAAGACTTTCCCCTCTGCATACACAGCAAATTTGTTCCAAAGTGCATGTGCTCTGAAATATTCAAGTATTAAAATGCTAACAACTTTCCAGTGTTCTGCCTGCTGAGTTCCATGCCCAAATCATTTATAGCAGTTAATTAACTGCCTCCTTTTCAGGTCTTGAAAGTTTTAAGAAGAAAGGAAAAGCTGGTGTAGTTAGAGGGAAAAGATCTGGGGCTTGCCAGTCACTACATTTGAGAAAGCATGCAGGGAAAAGCATTTACTAAATGAAGCCTGTTTTAAGCACACAAGATAAACATTTTTGTAAGCAGCCAGAGAAAGGGCAGCAACACCAAATTTCGCCAACTTGCTTTTGCTCCTAAATCTAACTGTAAGCGCCAGTCTGAAACAGGAAGTTGATTTAATACTCCTTGCTTCAGTGCTCACAAACACCTCAGACCTTCTGCAAGCCGTAAGACTTACTTCTCAAGAAACATGCTATGGCATGGAATCAATGAGAAAACAATTTGTACACCAAATACAAGCGGACATAATAGTGCAGCAGAAGGACTTATTCAAACTGGAAAAGCCCAGACACAGAATAAATAAGCATCTTGGCAGTGGAGCCGGGACAGACATGAGTGCATGTGGGTTTGGGAATGTGCTTCGCTGCCGGAAATCATTCAATTATCAAAATGCTTTCCTCCTGAGACTTACAAACAGAAACCTTGGCTTGTGCTCAAATATTAAACATTAACGATGTCCTCCCGGTGTTTTGAATGAGAGGGTCCCCTTTAGCTGCTCAAGCTGTGGCCCAGTGCGTGAGAAAGAAATGGCCAGGAGGGAACTTTGGATAGAGTTTTGGGGAAAATGATACTGACATAAGCTCTCAGCTCTACTTTTTCCAAATAAGATAGAAAGACTTTTTGGTTCTGTTTTTAGAGATGTAACTCTGTGCTTGTTTTTATGAGCCTAAGAATTTTATTCAATTTTAGATATCATGGGATAATTTCACTTCTAATTTTTTTTTTGTAAGAGATAAAAAGAGATCAAGTAGAAGGTTGACAGAAAGTATATTGAGTAATGCTCTGTGTTCAGTAGCTTTGATGCAGAGAGTTTCAATTTTATTTTAGGCCAGACAGAAAATTATCAGGAGGATTGAAAAGAGAAATATTGTGATGCAATAAATAAAGATCACTTTGGTGAGGATGTCCAGCAGGGCTCAGGGAATGCTGTGGGAGCTTGGTGACCAGTTAATCTTTTGCTTCAGTGAACTGAAAAAAAGTTGAAGGTAGATGGCCCTGAGGAGATGACACAACAGAATGAAATAAACCTTAAATTCAAGAACATTTCAGAGGCTCAGTAGGACTTGTAGCATGCATGTCTCTGGCCCCCAACCTTTGCCTACACCAGAGGTAATGCAATTGCAGCCAGGTTAAACTTCCTCTCTCCTTATAAGGTTATGTCCAGCAAGCACTTGGAATTCCACGTCACGCAAATAAGGCATTCCCAGAACCTTGGCCCCAGCCAATGATGTACACTCATCCTTGAAAAACTGTACCTATTCCCCTAAATTTTACAGTCTTTATTCCCTCCAAGTGAACTCTTCAGCAAAGCCTGCCTCCTGAGAGTCTGTTCTCATCGTGCTCATCCACCTCCTGAAGTCTCCATCACCCTTGCCAATCCTGCTTTGCATATCCTTCCAGAAGGATCTTCCGCCATGGTTGTGCAGATGACCTGGCCAGGAAGGGCAAAGGAAGCAGAGCCCAAACAGCAACACAGGATACTCCATAGTGAGAAATTAACGTATGTTTACTTAACCACTATGATTTTGTAATCTTATTTTTTTTTATTACTAGAATTTATTTCCGGACAAGCAAGAAGGGTCATAAACATGCTTGCTGCATGGCCTTGAATTCACTTGAATTCAATACACAGGAGATCCACGTGGTGGTAGAACTTATTTTCAGTCTGGCGATACAGTGCAGTTGGTAAGTGTTTGTTTAACATGCCTAAAGCCTTAGGTTTCCCATATGTACTGGATCTAAATGGAAGAATTGAGCAGAAGTTCAAATCCACACTCAGTTACTCAGTGAGGTAGAGTCCAGTCTGTGTGTTGTGTACCAATTTCCTCTGAGATACAACCTTCCATCTTGGAGAAAGCACCTTGAGAGACAGGATGTCAAAAGAAGGCTGACATCCTGAAAGTCACCCTGCAAGGAAACTCTTCAAGCTCAGAAAGTACACACCTTAATAGCTTCAGGAAGTAACTGAAACTGACCAGATTCACTAGGGTTCTTCTTAAGTAAGCATATATAACAAGTAAGAACTGCCAAGAGACACTCTTAGACTAGCTGAACTGCTACTGTATCACTCATGCTGGGTAGAGTAATTCATGACACAGCAGTCTTTGAGTCATTGCTGCTGCTTTAACTAATCCCTCATGCATATTCAAGTAAGGGAGTCTAATAAAGCCTATTGCTTCACCAAACTGGACTTTGGTGGTATCCTTAATCTAGTCTGTCATCAGTTGCCTAGCTGAGGTGAAGAGCCATTTCTCTCCAGTAAGAGTGTCACACAAAAGAGGGCCATATGAAAGGCTGTGATAACAACAATAATAACATAAAGAATAGATTTTCTTGTAGTTAAAATTTGCTCAACTTTTACAAATGTACCAGGGTAGGAGCGTTGATCTAGCTCAGTAGGTAAAAGGACTTAATGCTTGTCAAAACCTGACCTGACGTCAATACCCACATCTGTATGGTGGACGGTAAGAACAGACTTTAGAAAATTGTCTTCTAACCTTCTCACCTGTGTTGTGCAAAATGCTTGTCCAGTCCTCATATACAAACTGAATAAATAAATGTAGAAAATGTCAAAACATACCAGGTTAAAATAGACAAAATCGTCATTAACGTCATTAGAGTGAAAGGTGGTTATGTTATGATAAGGTTTTCACCAGCCTGTTATCCTTAGAGTTGCTGGGTGCATACTTAATGAAAACCTTTCTAAAAACAGGTGACAGATTTCACATCTGCAGGGTTGTCAGAAGCTGTTCTCATAACGTCTCACCAAATAAGACTGCCTAACCATGAGCTGAACAAGGATAACAATGTTGGTATGCCAAAGTGAACAAGGAAACCAATGAAGCTCCGGTCCTACACAAAGAACTACAGGCAACCAAGGAATGCTCAGAGTGGAAGAAATAATCTTCCCCTGGGAAGAACACTTCGACAATTTATGTCATATCACATGGTCAGCGCTGACAACATACATACAAGGAACATTATACAGACAGAACAGGGCATATATACATACATACATGCATATGTATGTGTGCGTATGTGTATTTTACAACAACAATTACTAAAAATAAGAGGCAATGAATTTGAAAGAAAGCAAAGGGGACTAAATTAGAGGCATTGGAGGGAGAAAATAGAAGGGGAAAATGATCTAATTATATTATAATATAAAAAATAAAAAATATATATTTTTAAAAAGTAGGTGACAAATGGCAACTGACATTTACTCCAGTGGCACATTCATTATGTCTCTGTATTTGTCTGATATAGAAAAACCTAATTCCAGACTTACGAGTCTTCCTTTACTTAATGCACAATGGATTAAATTCGCCCAATAATTTAAATGGTCATCTATTCATTTCCTCTGGCACTTGATATCACTGGTGGATCATCAATAAACATTTAGTCGCCAGGTATGAGGAAACAACTCAAGAGACATATAAGGACTTTAGTTCTATTTGGTTTTATTTACAGAGTCAGGCATCCTTTCACACATCCTGCAACTGGGTGAATTTTAACTCACATTTTTAAAACCATTGTATCTGCATTTTCCTTTAATTATTAAAAATGCGATGAAAGGAACGTGTGAATGACATTGGCATACATTCCGTTGTTTTTAATTCCAAGGTTACAGATGTGCCCCAAGGCACATTGCAGAGAGAAAAGAAATAGATAAGGTCCAACACTTAGGGAACATTGAGAATTTAGATAGCAAATGGTGAAGACATTACATGATAAAATAATTTCGTACTATTCAAATCAGTTGTGTTACAAAGTTAAAAATCATTTGGAAAGTAGAGCTGAGGAGTTCCTTTTCAGGTGAAAGAACTATTCACTTCCATAAGTATTTAAGTAATCCATATAGTGTCCAAGTACACAGCATGAAAGAATGTGAAAAGATGTTTGTAGTACACCATAGCTACTGAGAATCTCCACTGCTGCCAGTGGGAAAGCTCTCACTAGCTGGGGCATTTAGAAAGTTTCTAAATATCTCTCGAATGAATGGGAGGACCTTGTTCTCCCAAGAACACCTCGTATTTAATGCAAGAATGTATTCTGGCTCATCATTCAACATTTTTAGGAAAAAGTTATTGAAGGAATGGGAAGGAGCTGTTGCGTTTAGCCACCTACAGTTTAGATTTGTTGTAAAACAGAAGGTGCCTACTTAATGTTTCTTTAGTTTGAGGTTTTCCTTAAAGTCATTTAGAAATTCTCCCATGTTGGCTATAACAAGGATTGATGAGACAACATTAAAAGCTAAAAGCACACAGCAAACTGATTTGGTCTGGGGAATAGACTTGCCTGAGATATGAAATTTCTGCAAGTGCTAAATCTTAATGAAGGTGACAGAAAGAGGGTGTAATTAAGGGGTTCACCTGATATTTCAGAACTTAGAGCCTCTACAAAATACCGGCATAAGCAGTGTAAAGGATGACTGAAAACTCACATGTGTGAGCCATCTGGATTGTTTTCCAAGTGATTAAAGTCGAGTGAGACTGGTTAGTAATTCCAGCTCAGCCATTTGTTTCATAATGTGTTTTGAGTTGCTGTGTGCTTTAACATCCCTAAAATTCAACTTTCTAGTGCACCGTGTGGAGGAAGTTTTACCTGGTTTTCTGTTTGTGCATAATTATCTCATATCTGCACTGAATGAATGAGCAAGTGGACATTGTGATGCTTCCGTATGAGATGGATAATTGAATGATAATCAAATGACATGTGAAAACTCAGAGAATAATAATTTGAATATAGTAAATAGGTAAAATATTATTATATTTATTTAAAGAGTAATCATGAAACAGGGTATACCTGCCAAGGGCACTATCTTCTATTTCACACACCATGAGAAGGATACTACAGTAACTGGATTCATTTACCCCTTACAAAAGTCCAGAACGAAAACACAGCTTTTCTTCTTATTAGTCCCTTTCCCACAATCCTAGATGCAGTTTAGCCTTCAGACAAAATGACATTGTTCATTGTAGTTGATTTTACCGCTAAGCTAAGTCATTTTCTGATTCAACATGTAATGACTACATTAGGCAATCTATTTATATTGTCAATAAACTGGTGTTTATATAAGCAAGACAAAATTCTTCTGCATCTCAATCATTAGTGTCATTGTGTTTTCCTAGTTCCTACATGGAAGTAAATTATTGCTCTTGAAAGAGAGATAAGTGCACACGCAGGCTCTCACACCCACACCAACACTTCAGTACTGGTAATTTTTTCTGCAAGGAGATTTCAGTAGTCTGAACTTAGACCCAATACTGCATAATGTCAAAAATTAATCATCTCTCAGATTCCAAAACACTGACAGCAGGAAGAAGTGCAGTAAGAGAATGATTTCCCTGTACGTGAGGTAAACATCTGTCTTAAAGCTGGGTGAGGAAGTAGTCTGGACCATCTCCGCAGCAAGAGCCATTCATGTGGAATAGAAGAGGAGCATACATTGCAGCCTGAGGGCTCTTTCAGGATTTGGGTTGTATACTCTGGTAGAAACGGTAATAAACCAAGCATTCTTTGGCATACCAGTTGTATGCATTGAACAAAGCCTTCTAAGAAGCACAACTTCCATTGTAAGAGGTTTTCATTTCAACTCCACAAATAAATGTAGTATTGTATGTTTTTGAACAAGATGCTTCCATCCACATATTTAAATAATAGATTTCTGGATTTTTAAGGGAGCAAATCAAAACTTTACTTTTCTTTGTGTTTGGTTAAAATTGGAGAAAGTCACCCGTTCCTCTCAGGCTGCAGATGCAGGGCAGATGTGTTCATTAGTCCCCTCACAATTTGAAGCAGTTCAGGAGACAGGGCTGGGGTTACAATTAATGGAAACAGCCTGACCATGTCAATGCAATTGATTAAAACACTGGAAACTAGTTACAAGATGGTATTAACAAACATTGTGTAAGATGTGAATGAAAGGAGTCGATCTTCCATCGATTCATAAAGAGATTTCTTTTGTTATGTTTTAGGATGTGAGGGAAAAAGCTAGCAGCCCACTGTTAACTGAAATGGAACGTGCATTACTGAGGCAGTTGCAACAATGACCATTGATAAATGAGTGTCAGGATCTTAACTCACTGAATTTTTGACTTCTGAATTTTGTCATCACAGTATTGTATGAATTCTAATTAGACTTGACTTTTCAAAAAGCCATAGAGTGTACTCATTTTTTGTGATTTTTTTAAAGGTATGTGGTAATTTATTAATGGAGACAAAGTGGTAGCAGCATCATGGTTTTTATTTGTGTTTTCCTGTGTTTCTGAGTCAGTATCTCCAAGACCTTGGTGACCTAGAACTCATAATTCTTCTTCCTCAGCTTCCTGGGGTTATAAGTACTTGTCACCATCTAGACGTTATCCTGTTTTTTCTTTTTAAAAACAATATCAAAAAGGTGTGATGATTCATCTATATTGTCAGCTTAACTGGTTTCTAGAACATTACAAATGCAGCACTCGAGCATCACTAAGAATTTTTCTGAGAAAGGTTTAGTGAAGAGGTAAATTCTACCCTGGATGCAGGTGACACTAATAGATGAACAGAGTCCAGTAATGAAAATGGAGAAAATTAGCTGTCTCTCTGTTCCTGATGGCTATCTACTTCATCCTGTTGCTAGAATACCTCCTCAACTTTGATCGACTGTTCTATCTAACTGTGTGCTAAAACAAGGCCTTGATTCCTTAGGTGACTTTTGCTAGGTGTTTTGTCAGAGCAATAAACAAATGTGTAGTGAGAGCTTTGGTTTCTTTAAAAACCAAGTTATGCTATGTGACTGTGCTTCCGTTCCAATCCCAGGTGTGGGAGAAGGGGCTGCTTCACAGCAGGTGATTATGATTTGCCTCGTGCTCTTCGTGCTCTTCGCCAGTTTAATTCTGCAGACTTTGGATAGGGTTTAAATGGGAGAGCTCTGAGAGGGCCTGCAGGGGATGTTGTTTTCCCAGCAGCTTCCCCTGCTGCTGCTGCTGCTGCTGTGCTTACTGTTGCATTTGCTATTGGTGGGTTGGTGGATTGATAGATTGCTAGTCTGCTGGTCTGTTGACTCCTGGATACTCTGACTACTGAAGATTAGATTTGCCCCAAGGAACCCAGTCTCCTAATCAACAGGAAGTAGTCTATAGCAGTCTATGCTCCCTTTCCCTCCTAATCTTTTTTTCTGTTCTGCCTAGTGTTGGGGGGTTGGAAGGCACTAGAGTGGAATGAGTGTTGGAAGGAAGGTAGATGTATAAGAATCCAATAAAATAGATTTTAAAATGCCTACAAGAATGTAACTAATAAAAGGAAGTTGCACAATTTTTATATTTTAATTTTTGACATAATAGAATTGTATTGTTCCTTCTTTTCCTTCCTCCAATGCCTCCTATGCAATGCTTCTCAATCAAATTCATGATCTTTTTTGTGTGTGTATTCCTAAATATATAAATATAACCTGAGTAGTCCATTTAATATTATTTGTATGTATGCTTTCAGGAATAACCAGTGGTTGTCCTATTCCTTGGGAAAGACAATTTCTTATGTTCTCAGCATTGTTTGTTTCAGCAGTTCTTTGTTTAGAGTTGAAACCTCTTGAGCATTCTTCCTTTCATGTTGGCACATTTGTTAGAGTCATCCCTAACAGCCATGATGGGGAGACTTCATGAATGTAGATTCTTTGACATTTCCAGCCCGTAATCTTATTATCAAACTTCTTGTTCTCTGGCTCTTAAAATACCTCTGCTCTCTTCTTCCACAATGATCCCTGAACGTTAGTGAAGAAGTTATGATGTGGCTATATCAGTCGGGACCAGGCTCAACAACATTGGTTGGTTGTGGGTTTCTACAATGGACCCTTTCTGTTGCAAAGGGAAGTTTTCTTGATAAGGGGAGAGGACTACAATTATCTGTATATTTACGGATAAATATTTATAATTTAATTAGTGATTATGTTGGTTTCATAAAGTGGAGGTTCTTCCCTTAAGATCCATGAGTTACAACCATGTTCGTGGCTGCTTTATTTGTAATAGCCAGAACCTGGAAACAACCCAGATGTCCCTCAGTTGAGGAATGGATACAGAAATTGTGGTACTTTTACACAATGGAATACTATTCAGCAATTAAAAAGGAGGAAA
>CM053753.1:85388937-85457053 GCA_028658305.1 Pachyuromys duprasi | reverse complement strand
AAAAAAAAAAAAAGATCCATGAGTTACTAATCCTAGGTAGCTGCTAGGTTTCCGATATCAGGAGTGATTTCCCTCTTGTTGAGGTTGCCTTAGGTCTAAGTAGAAAGGTATTGGTTACCTTCAAGTTATGCTTGCAGCTACTATATCCTTAGAATTATTTCGGCATACTTGTCATTGTTGTTGCTCATATGCATTATATCATGAAATCTAGCCTTTTTTATTTTTATTTTTTTGTGACAGGATTTCTCTGTGTAGTCTTTCCTATCCTAGAACTCACTTTATAGACCAGTAGACCAGGCTGGACTTGAACTCAGAGATCTGACTGCCTCTTTCTCCAGAGCTCTAAGATTAAAAAGTAACACATTTTTAATGTAGATACAAATTATTCTGATTCAGTAGGTCATTTCACCTGTTCTACATTGTTGTAGGCAACAAGTCCAAAGGTAATGGAATGTGTCAAAAAAAACCCCAGACTTTTCTAGATTTTAACTTTGAAGTTTGTTATTTGGCATTTATTAGTTTTAGCTATATTAGTCTTTTTCTATAGGTACAGTCTTTCTTTGTAGGCACATATGGTGTTTGAGCTAAATAGGTTATGCCTTCTGAAATTAAAATTTTCAAGGTCTATGGAAACTCTGTAATTTTATAGAAAAACAGTTTGGAGTTGTAATCTTTTTACAATGGTCCTGGGGGAATGATACATTAATAAACAAATACTGAAAGCAACTTGAAGTAATTTATGTTTATTTAAACATACTTTTAAACCTTTGATCTGGGGATTTTGGCAAAATGTGAACTTGTGTATCTTGATATTTAGATTTATGATTGATTTCTAGCAAATTTTGTGCATAACGGAGATATTTGGAATTTATACTTCCAGGGAAAGAAAATCCTTAAAGGCCTTCTTACTTGTTAAAAGTATCCAGTGGAACTCAAATGTACAAACTGACGTTGACTCTGAGGCAGCAATGCTATATATTAGCAGACCTTGAAATAGTTGTATAAACAGGAACCTGCCACTCTTTCTGCCAGCCTCGTTATAGGCCTCTAGTAAGTTCTTGATCCATACTACTTCATCATGTAGTCCTCTCTACCTCTGTTCCACGTTCAGTTAATCTGGTCTAGAGCAATACCTTCTCTGTATTGAGTTCCTAGATTCTAGTCGATAGGAGTTTTTCAAAATCTGTTAAGTGGTTTGATTCAATAATGATGTTTAGACATAAGCTGGAAAGGTAATGTGTTCTTATTCATAGAAAGAAGAAAAAGGCTCTTGATGCTAAGGTTGAGTTCTACATGGTCATATGACAAGGCTGTACAACTCAAACCGCTCTCCTCGCTTTCTTGTGCTTTTTATTTTTTTAATGGCATGTTCCAATTTTCTATATGAGATAACTTACAGGTTAGGTTTTTTTTAGGGCACAAATAATGACTGGAATAGGAGTTTAGGACACAGCAGCATCCACATTAGCCTCTGACTGTTATCTTGTTAAGGTAGTAGTGTTAATTAATTATAATGTTGCTTTGCAAAATAGACATAATCAGAACTCTAGGTAGATAGTTATTTTTGAGCCTTTAGGCTGTTTCTCTCACTCTAACTAAACTGCTTTTTCTTGCATATTTAAAGATTTAACTGCAACAACTTCAACCAGATGCCAAATTAAATTGAAAAAGTTTCCTCTGCATATCTAATTTTATGCCCTTACTGTATTTCTTATATATACAACTGATTTCCTTTTATCTTTGCTGTCGCCTTTTCAAACATTTGCTCTTTTACTTATATGCTGTCAATTAAATACTTTCTCCTCAGAAAGAATGTAGTGTGCATATGTGAAAAATGTTTTACTTTATAAACACAGGCAAATATCTATTTACATTCTAAAATTAGGACCAGGTATGCAAATATGATGCTGACAAGTACAGACTTACTGTGCTGCTTCTCCACTTAAAAACGTGAAATATAATTTATTTTGTATTATTTTTCTTTGTTACCTCATCTTGAACTGATTTAGGCATACAGTAAACATCTCAGTTTGACTTTGAATACCAGTTTTTTCACAAAAATCTTAATGTAATGCTGTCCATACCAACATTAATATTTTGTGTCATGTCACAGCAGCACCAAGGGAGACCGAGAGCTTCAGAGTGAATTCCTCCACAAATTAATCACCACCATGGCTTGAAGTACAGTTTGGGATTCAATTACTCAGCTCCCCAGGCTAGTGTTTTTATATATTAAATATTCAGTTTCCACTGGGAGATGCAAACACAGACAAGCACAGAATTTGTCATTGCTAAATGTCAAAAACCAGCCCCCAAAGCAACACTCACGGACACTGTAGAGAAATGCCTAGAGTTATAACTAACAGGATCACAGCCTGAGAAAAACATAGTCAGTTGGAAACACAGTAAGTTAAAATGTGTTTAATGTGCCTTACCTACTGAACATCATGGCTTTGCAACATGGAGAGTGTGTTGGTTGCTCACCCTCAAGTTCCTTTAGTCACCAGGAGCTTCTCAGACATTCTTAACACATGAATCAGAGGAAGGAGACAGCCCAATGGGATCAGCTGTCACTCAGAACAGTACAAAGACCCTTTCTGCCTCTACTCTGCCTTCTTCTGGGAGCAATGTTACTGAAATGCTACATGTGATTTAAGTCTTTCATAAAACTATCTTTCCATTCAAGCAGTACATTGATTTATCTGGAACCCTAAATCATGGGTTTGTCTTCAAAGCCAATCAAATCTTCATTTGAGTCACAGGATAATGTTCAATCTAAGAATTTTTAACGCACATTTAAGCACATATAATCTACAAAATTAAAATTAAGTTGGTCCGATTCTACATTTAGCTTAACAAAAAATTCCATATGGAAGATAAAAAGTAATTACTGGAAAAATGGCTCATCAATTAAGAGCAATTGTTGCTCTTCTAGATGATTTGATTTGAGTCCCGGCACCCACATCATGAGGCTCCCACACCCCCTCAGCCGCCTGCACTCCCTTCCATATACCTGCATGCAGACATACAAATATACAGATAAAATAACAAATACCTAAAAAAGAAAGAGAGCAGAAATCAAGCACCATGATACTTTGTAGTGTGAAATTGTCTTCACTCACAAGTTACACCATATCAATTTTTCTCTGTAGAATAGATATGAATAAATATTGAGCCAATCTGTCTGAATCTGTAGTTGATTTTTAAGGATTCACTTACTTTCAGCAAACAAGGTATGTTGTTGATTTTAAAGAGTCATTTAGTTTCAAGAAACAAGGTAGTTTATTTTGTATATTATCTTGTTGCTTTGACAAACTAAAGGAGATTAAGACATAATTTTTTTCAGAGACTCACGTTTACATTGTATAGAATATCCTCAACAATATTCATTTTATATTTTTTCAGAACTGAACAGATGGTTTATATAAAAACTAAGTAACAAAAATATTATAAAATGTATTGTATATATTCAGTAAAATATTTTTCAAACATATTGTGAATATGTTTTTGTCTTCAATTATGTATTTTGAAAACTATTTTCTTGAGTTTGTATTAACTATTTTGGAAACAGTTTCCATCCCACCATTTCTGTATCATTTATTTCTATCTATCTGTATGTCTGTCTATATATGAGAGGCTGTCTGACCTAAGATGTTTATATGCTTGGCTAAGAAGCTGTTTGTTGTACTCAAAGTTGCAATTTGTTTTCAAAACATAGTCAATATTTTCCTTTTAGGTAAGAGAAAGGACATTTTATTTCAGACCCAAAATGGAATCAATACAAGTTAATTGGAATACTGTATCATCCCATCATCAGGTTGCCAAAGAAGGAAGAAGTACTCTTTCCCATGCTACAAGCCTAACTGTGATTTGAGTAGAGTTCCCAAGAGTTATTTCATATTTTAGCTGATCCTTGGAGGTTAGTGCTAATGGTACTGAGGATTAGCAAGAAATATTTGGACAAATGTGAAATGAGGTACACTTTAGTTATATGGGGTTTGCACATTCTAAGCACAATGTCTCTTTGGTTGAAAGGCTGAGTTATTTCTGAAATGAGTGAGAATAACAACAACAACAAAATCGCCCCGATAAAGTGAAATGAAACATATAAATAGCCTGAGAGATAACATTGTTTGGGAACACACGAGGAGTCCCTAAGCAATAGGATTTTTGAGACTTTATTTTTCTGTGTAGATTTTTAATCTCTTTTTCAAGTCATTGCTTTATGAAATGAGCAGGGACCTGGACTGGTACATACAAAACTCATATAAGTAAAGTTTGAAAGCAAGGATGGGAGATGAAAGATATTTTCGTAGATAGGTTAAACTTTCCTAATATTGGTACTAGACCCTCATTAGCGTGAAGATCGAAGGAATTGAAATGTTCAGTATCACAATGTTGACACGAATTTGATAGGTGGAAAAAGATAAATTTTAATGTTTTAAAATCTTTGTAGGATTTTTGAGGCTCTGTATGTTGCTGTGAAACTAAGAGACTTGTTCTTAAAAAGAAAATTTTAAAAGTTCTTAAAAGAAAATTTTGAGAGTTCAAGGCCAGCCTGGTCTACAAAGCAAGTTCAGAACAGCCAGGGCTACACAGAGAAACCCTGTCCAAAAACAAAAAAAAAAAAAAAGGAATTGGTAACTTAAAAACTAGGAAGAAATTATCCTCCTAAAATGGTACTATGTGCAAACATTCCTCCACACAATAAAATAATAAATATACTTTGTACTTGATGAAAAATGATAAGAAATATTAATATAACTTAATAAGAAATTTATTTGGCCTTTTGGAACTTGAAAAAGGAAGGCTTGAAATTCAACCAGCCATGATAAAAATCATGATTTGAGCCAGAAAGGATCATGAAAATCTAAAACATTTCTCAGCTATGGTGAATGGTAGTACTTAAAATTCAACATTCCAAACAGACATTCCATGCTTTAAGGCAACTCAAGTTCACTTTCTTGATAGTATTTCTTTCATATCCTTTAATGGTGTTGATTCCATGTCCTCATTGCCTTTAATTTTCTTATAAGTACTTTAAATTTGTACTCTCAGTTTATATTGTCTTAAAATTTTGGAGAAAGTTGAACTTGACCATTTGAGAATACTTTTATTAAAAACAATTCCATAGGACTGTAATCTTGTCCTATCAACTTTTTCTGTTACAACAAAAAAGCAATGTATTTATAACATACAAACATAACTAAACCAGTTTCTCCACATGTGTGCTCAATGCCATTCTTTTTGCTCAAGGACTTTGTTTTCTGGTGTTTCATACTGTGTTATCCACTATCGTCATTGCTGTCTGCCACCTCCCTTCTCATTGTGTTATTTCTTCAATTCTATTTCCTTTCTCCTCTTAACTAAAATATTACAAATAAATGTATAAACATTATCTAATAGCTAATGCAAATAAGTTTCTGATATCATATTCAGGCATTTGAAACAGCAAAAAACAAACAAACAAAAAACTACCACCAGCAGCAAAACAAACAAAATAAAACCAAAACAAAAACCCTGTTAATCATCTTTAACTACTTAAAATTTCTGATTCCCTACATTCTGTTTGTTATGAAGTTCTTGTATTTGTGCTTTCAAAATTTATTTCTCCTCTAAGCACTTCTACACAACCCCCCATTTCAAATCATCTTTTGTCCAGATGACAACTACAAACACTAACTAATCTCAGACTCCCATACATGCTGTATAAGCAATAATGGTTTTGAATTCGACAATGACAAAGCTGGCATCTTGTAACTCTAAGCTTTGTAGGAAGCTTTGATTATGGAAGCTTACTATATTATTATTATTATTTTTAGTTCATTGTATTACAGACATCTTTCATTAGTTGGAAAAAATTTAACATGACAAATATTTCTCACTGCAGGATCTTTGAAATAAGGTTCTTAGTATGTTAAATGACCCAGCTCAACTCAGTCCAGTCTAATAAAATTCAAGTATATCTTTTTTAAAATATATATATTTTATTAAGATTTTTCTGGATCCTCTTTTCTGTTCTGATTCTCATTATAATGCATAGTTTGAGTGTGTTTATAAATATTCATATTTCTGTTACGTGTATGTCTTTTTGTTATTTAATTATCTTCATTTTAACTGGATTATTTTTTCTTAAGACATTTAAAGTCTGCAGATAAGAAGAGACAATGTATTTGAAAAGTAACCTAGTATTCTATATTCATGCCTATTGTAAGGTTTGAGATAAAGTGGTTAATAAAGTGTTTGAAAACACACTTGTTATACACTTAAATAGAAAACAAACAAGCAAACTAATAAATAAAGTAAAAGCCATTTTTAGAGGCAGAAAATGATCAGCACTCAGTACTAATCTCAGTTATATTGTAACTTGTTTTGCTCTTGGTTTTACTAGGAGTGTTGAGTTTCAGGGTAGGATGATGAAAATTACTTGAAACAGCAGGTTTCCTAGCACAGAACCAAGGAACACCCTTAGAAGGAGAAATGAATTACAGAGAGAGAGAGAGAGAGAGAGAGAGAGAGAGAGAGAGAGAGAGAGAGAGAGAGAGAGAGAGAGAGAGAGAGAGAGAGAGAGAGAGAGAAACTGTTTCTTTTGCCAGTAACACTTTTGACTGCTATATATTACAAGTTGCTTTCTCATACTAAGCACAGTGAGTGAGAACTTTAGAGAATTTCAGTACTAGAGATTTTGCAAGCACTAGTCCAGCTAGGAACAGAAAATCCTCCCCCAATGAAACAGTAGAAGATGTGGGGCAGATTCTTTTTTTTAACATTTTTATTTTTATTTATTTTTTAAGTAATTTATTTATTTTTATATTAATCACAGGTTATATATTTTGTATCCCAGCCGTAGCCCCCTCCCTCATTCCCTCCCACTCTCCCCATCCCTCCCTCATCTTCTCGCTGCCCTCCTCCAAGTCCACTGATAGGGGAGGACCTCACCCCCTTCCATCTGACCCTAGCTTATTGTGTCTCTTCAGGGCTGGCTGCAATGTCCTCTTCTGGGATCTAGTTAGGCTGCTCCTCCCTGGGGGGGGGGGGGGGGAAGGGCAGTTGACAAGCCAGCCATTGAGTTCATGACAGAAATAGTCTCTGTTCCCCTTACTATGGTGCCCAGTTGGGTACTGAGTTACCATGGGCCACATTCGAGCAGGGGTTAGAGTTTGTATCCATACATGGTCCTTGGTTGGAGAAACAGTCCCATAGAAGACCCCTGTGCTCCACAAAGACCAAACATTTTTATTTTACATTAATCACAGGTTATGTACTTTGTATCCCAGCTGTAGCCCCCTCCCGCATTCTCTCCCTATCCCCTCCGTCCCTCCCTCATCTCCTCCCTGCCCCTTTCCAAGTCTACTGATAGGGGAGGACCTCCTCCCCTTCCATCTAACTAGCTTATCAGGTCTCTTCAGGAATGACTGCAATGTCCTCTTCTGTGGCCTAGCAAGGATGCTTTTCCCTAGGGGGTGTGGGGGGAGTGTCGAAGAGCCAGCTATTGAATTCATAAAGTTCACTTCACAGTTTATCCAGGAGCTGCACAATTCTTCTGGTGTTTTAGGAGGTAGCAGCAATGTTGCCTGCCTTTCTCCACACTCTCCAGTCCTTGTGGTGGAACATTGTTTCAGAAACTTGAGCACACAAAGGTATGTGACTTCTGCAAACAACACTCTTAATGCCAGGCATAATGCAGAAGCATGTGGGGAGTATTGTGCAGGTATCAGGAAAATATTCACTGTCCTGCCCACTTGGACATTCAGTCTCCTGGCTATTTGGATATATTTGAATCATCACTAAAATACAACATCTTCCTCAGAAAGACAAACGGGTTGGAAATTGGAAGAAGGAGAAAACAGGAAACAGGACAAGAGCCCACCACAGAGGGCTTCTGATAGACTCCACCCAGGAGGGTATCAAAGCAGATGCTGAGACTCATGACCAAACTTTGGGCAGTAAGACTGTCTCTGACATGAACTCAGTGGCTAGCTCTTTGACCACCTTCCCCTAAGGTGGTGGGGAGTAGCCTTGCCATGCCACAGAGGAAGACAATGTAGCCAGTCCTGATGAGATTTGATAGGTTAGGGTCAGAGGGAAGGGGAGGAATACCTCCCCTATCAGTGACTTGGAGAGGGGCATAGGAGGAGATGAGGGAGGGAGGATGGGATTTGGAGGGAGTGAAGGAGGGGGCTACAGCTGGGATACAAAGGGAATAAACTGTAATTAATATATAAAAAAGAAAAATTTAATAAAAAATTACAAGATCTTCAATCTTAACTATAAAGCTTGAGAAAAAAAATGTCCAGGAAAAATTACTTTCAGGTGTAAAATTATTAACTTCTTTCAAGTCCTTTTAGGCAAAGGCAATTTGCATAACTTTGAGAAAAAAACAAATCCCAAAATTAAAAATATATGCAGTGCAGATTAAAAGAAATGTCAACCAGCCTTGTGCAAGTTCCTTACTATGAATTCTAGGGGATGCCAAAATTATCAGGACTGAGGAAGAGGTTGTCTGGAGAAAAAAACCTCCCAGGACAATCCAGGATATCATTCCAGCTTGTATTTCCCTTGCAGAATGGCTTTGTTTTCTCACATCAGTGAGCTAGAATGTAATGTAGATCCCATGATCAAGTTGGCAAAAGCTACGCTCCCTACCTGGATGCTTGCGAATTGTAAATCACAGCTTTACAAGGACTTACCTTTTCCCTTTCCAAAATATGTTTTAAAAAAAAAAAAGACAGAGAAAGCTTTGGTTGAGTGCTGGTATTTCCACTTTTAAATTATGAAACATAAAGAAATTATTTCTTAGCGAAGTACTATCTAACTTGAACAAAATTATCTTTGGCAGGTTGACAGTTTGGTTTAGACAACATAACAGAGACATCAAAAGTTTGTATAAGCAGAGTTTTGTTTAACTACATAATTCTAAATTCATTGGTCTAGAACAGTTCGAAAGAACAATTTTGACACCAGTCATACATGTGGGGTTATTTTTTATTATATTTTTAGGTAATAGTTTATATGTGTAGAAAATCCAAGATATAATTGTAAATTACAAAAATTATGTGAGATGAGCAAACATTAAATGTAAGATGCATTTGTAAGCATTAATTTATTAAAACACTTTTTTAAATGTTAAAAATGAAGCTTATAAAAATTCAAAGTTCTAGCAAAAGAAAATAACCACCATAGAAATTTTGAGACTAGTAAATAAGATATTTATTACCTTTTTAATCAAGCAATGTAAATGGAATGTATAATTTTTAATTATGTTTTACTAGGATAGTGGTATGACTATATTCTTATGGAGAAATGAGCTGAAATCAGTTTCCAAATTCAAAAAGTCATATTTTCATTGAACTTTCTCTATCAAACTTTAGCAAAAATCCATTTGTCGATTATATATGCAATGTTCAGCATGAAGCACATTTATATAACATTTTTGAAGTAAGCATAGCTTGGGCTTTAGTGATATTTAATATCTAGAGGGGAGATAGAAGATAAATACATAAAAATCACATATAAACAGTTATTTTCATTGTCTTAAGTTGTATTAAAGACAATGTAGGGTATTTTTAGTGATGACAGAAAAATTTAAAGAGAATGATGGTTAAGCTTTTAGAATTTATTTGTAATTTTAATAATAAAAAGAGTAAAATATATCAGTGCTTATTTAAATATTCTCTTCAAATGCAGAACACTATGCAAATGGGTTTTGTAAAACTGTCACCTATTAGAACAACTATTTTCCCATAGTAAGTGGTTCATTTTAAAGACAGAGACTCACTCTTTAGCTCTTGACTTGGAACTCTATTATGGACCAGACTGGCCTTGAACATCCAGAGTGGTGTCCTTCCCTACCTCTGCACTGCAGACACTAACAGTAGTGCTATCATGCCTGACCATTACTAAAAGAACTTTAAGGTCTTTGTTTTTCTGTATAGTTTTATTGAATAAATAAACCTTACTATTCAATGGTACTATATATTGATATTGAAACATTGATATTTTATGTTATAAAATATAAAAATATTATAAAATATTAGTGCATTTACACTAATCCATAACAAAAGAGCAAAATATAAAAAAGAATGTCATCTAAAAATGTGTGCAAAGATTGTGACAAACATGAAATGTTACTGTTTTCCTCTTAAACATGAGAATGTCCTTATCTATATAATACACCATTGTAAATCAATGTATTCCATTGATGGGCTATTATACGCATGTTTATAAATAACCATTTTTATTGGCCTGGAAGCTCTTTTCACAATCTGCTTCCTGCTTACAGATATTTGTTTAATATGATGAATGATGGAAGTTGCATGTGAATCAGAATGGAACCAAGTGAGTGCTCAAATACATGTAATTTGTATCTATAAAAATTCTGCTTAGTCCAGAATGAAATGAAAGGAAGTCATGATCACATCCTATTCTTCAGTGTGATAATTATGAAATTCATTTGTAAGCATTCCCATGAGGGAATAAACCTTCAGCAAACAGTAAATATCATTTCAGCTAACAAACATGGATGAGAGCATCTCTTTCCTTTTCTGTGATGGTGGTTGCTGTGGCTAGCTCTTTAAGAATCTCAGACATTTCACAGTATATGAGAACAGACGATGTACTTAACCATGGGCTTTACAATTAGGACGAAGGCTCATTTTCCATTAATAATATACAGAGTAGGATAAATTTCACAGCACACTATCACGTGCTATAAAGTAAGTCAATTCCAAAGGCCAAATTGCTCGTTTGATTCATGTCCAATATCCATGAATGACCACAGCAGTTTAAAGTCATAGTCGTTGAACAGCCCTTTCTGTTTGAAAGAGTACCCCAAGCATACCATGCTAATCAAAGTGAATATAAACTTTGCACACACTTAGCCAAACATTTTAACTTTTTTACATACTGCCATAATAAATAACTACTTAGAAGTTTATCTGCCCAAACTGTATAGAATAAATATATTTCTAATGTATTTTGAGGTTTCCTCCATAACACGCACTTTCACGCATGCTTTTTGTTTGTTTTATGGTTCTTGATGGCAGGTGAGAAGGAAGTGAACTCTACATACTCAGCTTCAGCCAGCAGGGCAGCCACTATCCGCATTACAAAACATAACAGATCACAAAAACATAACAGTTTATTTTTTTATTATTTTATTACATTGTGTTCAGGACCTTTCAATTTCAATGGGGGCAAGAAAACTTTTCCATCACTATAGAATACTCTATAGGGCTTTCTTCTGAGAGACTACAGATGAAACAGAGCAATACATAGAGAATCTGTGTTCTACTTTGCTGATGGCTCTGGGTACATCTTAGGGATGCTTGCTATTAGTCTTGCTATTGGGTTCTGAGTTGAATTAATTTCTAAACAGAAATCCAGAAGTGCCTTTTAGCAATATAGTGAACTAGAGCAGCTGGGGAGCTTCTTCAGGGCGTCAGAGGATTTTAAGTTGCTCAAAGTTGTAATTCAGGTTACTGCCTTACCAGTGAAAAACATGTTATTAAGATCCTGGAGGAATGGAGGCTGCTGATGCAGACCAGACTGTAATGGGGCAAGCAGTGGAGAGAATCTTGAGTACAAAATCAATCACCTTGAGCTTTGCTTTGCTTTTGTTAAAGCGACTATTTTTGCTGTTGTTTAAAAATACCCATTTCATATGGACTTTGGAAGTATTATTACGTTTTCACTGTCCTGAAGTAAATATTCCAGGTGCCTGCATGTTCTTTGATTTTAGGAATTTCTGGTATTTGTGTACTTAGCAATTATTAAGTCTTATACATTTTTTTAAAGTTGAATATTCATTTCATTATGATGGTACCCATAATTCACATATGTATTGCATTATAAATAACATAAGTTATAGCATTTTTATAACTTCACCATCCTTTACATCTGTTTATTATTTTGAATAAAATTTTGAATTTGATATGACCTAATGTTTTCTTATTTGTCATGATGTAAGAACACAAGCATTCACAAAACAGAAATCTGTTAAGTACCATCCAGTCATTTAAGAATGTGAGAAGTTTGGGACCCTTCTCCTCATACTGGAATACCTTAATATAAGGTATTCCAGTCTTAATATAATAATATAAGGGGAGGTGACTAGTCTTATTGCAAGTTGATATGCTGTGTTTGGGTGACATCCCTGGGTAGTCTGCCCTTTTCTAAAGGGAAAGGAGGAAGAGTGGGTGGCAGGGGGGTGTATATGTAGGAGGGACTGGGAAGCGAGGAGGAAGGGGAAAATACAGTCAGAATGTAATATATAAGAGAAGAATATTTTTTTAAAAAATAAAGTAAAAGTATATAAGCAAATTCACGGGTCACACTTGAAAAATATCAGGTTTAGGATGAATTAAGAGAATAATTGTTGACTGCTCATAAGGTAAAAACAAAACAAATTTACTCATGAGCATTTTTTAAAAATAATCTGTGCAAAGAACACTAATCATAGGCGAATAACAGCATAGTTCTGTTTTAGTTATTGTTTTCAGAGTCATTTGTACCTTTCGCTCAGCTGGAGATAAATCATGAACTAATATGATAATTTTTATTATGCTCCAGTTTTACTGATATTTCAACATTCATGTACACAAATGTGGATTTTGAGATACCAAAAATCTAGTCCTCAAATTTTAGTTTGCATTTAAAATGATATTTAAGGGTTCTTAATGTACAGACTTAAAAATATTTCAAATATATATTTAAGGGGCTAGAGTGATGGCTCAGTGGTTAAGAGCATGGACTGCCCTTCCAGAGAATCTGAGTTCCATTCCCACCACCCATAATCTGTAACTCCAGACTTAGGAGATACCTCTGTCTCTTCTGACCTCTACAGGCACAGAAGACATGTGCACTGGCAAACAAACATCCACACATCCACACAAATACACTTACAATATTCTTTGATCCATTAAAAATATATTTAAATATTTGTGATGGCTGAAGTTGCGACTCAGTGGTATAGAATTTGCTTACTATATGCAAGACCCTGGGTTTAAACTCTCTTTCTCAAACACATACACACTTTCTCTCGCTCTCACCCACAGCAATTTTGCTTTTTTTCTGTGGTTTGATTTATTTATTTATTTATTTACTTATTTATTTAATTACTTTTTCATTTTCTTGTGTTACTTCATGAAGGTATTCAGTAGAATTTGGTCAAAACAGCTTCTTTGGTGGTTTGAAGTTATATATCTCTTAACACATCATTGTTGGTTTAATGTTACTCCTTAGTCTTAACTCATGTCTGAGCTAAGTCAAAGATAAATTCTTAATTTGATTCCAGTCAGTGTATTCTGATTGTACACTTACCATTTTTCTCTCCCTCTTTGTGTGGTTTTAGGGAATCAGCGGCTGAATTATCCTGGCATTATGCCGTGGTCACTAGTATTGGAAGATCTTTCTCGCAGAGGCAAATTAAGTGCTATGGACATTGAGTATAAACTAAATGAATGCTATTCTTATTCTGAAATAGCAATTTTGCCAACATAAATATCTACTATATAACTTTTTGAGTATTTTTACATATTTTAAAATAAGAGGCACCATTTCATTAACTTATTCCCTCAAATATGAAGTATAATATATCTAACATCATTTTTCCATAATACCACTTTAAAAATCATTGAATTTATTTAGTAATATTCTAGATTGTCATAGGAGACAGGTTTTTCTTTCTAACAGATAAAACAATATATACAGAAAATGGCAGCTAAAATAACCTTTACTCTATATTTTTAATTGTCATTTAAATATTCTGGAGTTTATTCTCACCCAGAGAGAATATATATATTTAATATAAGTGAAGCAATACGAGGTGCAATCCTATAATTTTCCCCAGGGGACAGCATTGGTGCCACTGTCATTTCGGTATTTTAAGCATTTAGTATGCTGCTTATCTCTGAGTTCATGTACTATCTTAGTGAACAAATGGATAATGTTTAACTTAGGAAGCCACTTAGTAATTCCTTTAAATTCATTTATATAGTGCAGTCACACAATAAAGAAACATGGTTGTTATTGTTTCAAAGTCATTTAAGAAGTCTGTAGAGTTAGCAGGCTAATTCTTAGAGCAGCTGCATTTATGAGAATTAATGTTGATAATATAAAGGATCTGAGGACACTGAATCCTCAGATCATTTTTGAGATTCAATAATGATACCTTTTAATGTGTGTGTGTGTGTGTGTGTGTGTGCTGTGTGCACATTTCTCTGTGGGTGTGAATGCCTGTCTGGATAGGGCAGAGATAGAGCTTAGAGGTTGATGTCCTGTCTTTGAAGTTTTCTCCACTTCTTTTTTGAGACAAGGTTTCTTCCTGAATCTGGAGTTGACCGCTTTGAGTGGACCGGTCAGTGATCTCCTGCGATCCATTTCTCTCCATTCCCCCGTGGTGGAGGTGAGCGAAGCTGTCCCCACACAAGGTGTTTTCACATGGGCGCTGGGTCTCTAAGCTCAGGTCTTCCTGCCTGTGTAGTAGGCTCTTTACCCAGCTCAGTCTTTCTCCATCCTATCAAAAGCAAGCTTTACGATTTACTGAAAATTAAAAATGTATCTGTGAAATCTCAAAGGAGTCCATGGAAGAAAAGAAATGTCACTATTCCTGCATTTTAACAAAACTTGAGACTATTTTTTCCTGAGATGCTGTGGAATATAAGCTGCAGATGTGTTTACTCTGGTAAGAACGCAGTACCAAATAACTCCCACAAACAGAGTGAAGGAGCCGTCACCGCTCTAATTTCTATGCTCAAAATAGAATAGTTCTGTTCCACACTGCCGGATAGGTTGATAATCGAGTGTTTTCAGTAATACAGAAATAAATATATCCAAATACTTCCATAAAAGTGTAATTATCAGTCCTGAAAAGATCTGATAAGCTAGAGTCATATAGAAGGAGGAGGACCGCCTCATCAGTGGGCATAGGGGGAGAAGAGGGTGGGGGTCACATCCGGGACACAAATTAAATATACTGCAATAAATTATGACATGAAAAACTTTCATAAAGTAAAAAAAGGGGGGGGATCTGAAAGGGACCAGCTTTAAGATTTCCAGGGAAGGAACAAATTAATTGTGATGCAGCCATTGTCTGATGATACAAAGCTAACAGCGTGGCTAACAATAGGCAACTGTAAGGACTCAAGAGTGTACGTTCAATGGTCGTCATGTCGACCGGAGGATTTGAATAGGTCACAGGTTGTCATTCAGTCTGCCGTTTTCACTCACTCTTCTTGATACACATATACATATTGGAAGGAAGGGAGAGTTTCCATGGAGTTGAAAAGTTATTTTTCCCTCTTTTGTAAGGGGAATTTTAGCACATCAACTGGGGTACAGTAGTCTCACACTAGTCATAAAAGCAGTGGTATTTCCAGCTAGCAGGTCTGTAAGATGCTCACTCATCAGCTGGTATTGACCCAGAATTGACCAAGCAATATACTCCAAGTTGGCTCCAAAGCTCCTAGCCCTTATGATACAGTTTGCATAAAATTATATACTAGAAATATCAAGAGGCAAAAGAAAACTACTGCTGCAAGCTTCTTAAGGTAATACTGTTCACTTTTCGTTCTGCCTAGGATGGCTGTTTCCTCCGGAGAAAACTCACAGAAATATTCCAAGTTACATATGGCCTCTTGTACAAAATTTGTGTTAACAGAGTCTCTTCCTAAACTGTGAAACCATAGTGTAGGTATGTACACCTATATTTTCCAGTAGTTTCTTCCAAACATGGAAAGAAATACCATTTCTATAATAACTATGTGATTGCTAGCAATAAATTGATAGTTGTTGAATAAAGTAATAGAATAAATAACAGTTAAAACTTAGGAATTTAGTGATTGAACTTTTAAAATTAATATATCTATTTTAGCATAAGGATTCTGGAATATATTATCAAAAACAATGATATTGATAGCATGTTAAAACAGCACAGGCTAATGTACTTTTATAACAACTATGAAGATATTAAGTGATGTAAAAAGTAAATATATTTTATCAATTTTTAATTGCAAAAGGCTCAAATTAAAAAAATCATTTATTTAGAATCTCTAATGTGCCCCTCATTTAAATATCGATAGCATGGGCTATCACAATTCAGACATTTAGACAGCAGAGATACTCAGAGAGGAATTTTGGTGGGTGATGAAATCCTGCCTTGAAGGTATGGTGATGGTGAAGAATAAAGGACATTCAAGATAAGGTTTACAGACTAAGCCGGTTGAGTGCAGGCACCCGAAATAGAAGCATCCTCATTACCCATTCAACTGTTGATTCAATCAAAATGTTTTCTGAGCATCTAATATGCACCCAGGACAAATCTGAGTGTGTGAGACTGATAAGAGTCTGCTCTTGAAGAGCTTTCCTGATGGGAAATCTTGAGAGGAATGTCCAAGAGGGGCACAATGAGAAGATGAAGAGGGGAAGTGACAGGAGAGGAGAAAGTAAGATGTGTAGAGCTTTTGACTGATTAGGTCTGTTGTGCCCTGGGAAGACAAGAAGTCTAACAGGAGCCATGATTTTTGCTCAGAGAAATGGATGAATGTTACTGAATAAGATGCGACCCAAGAAATGTGAAATTGCCATGAGTGTTGCCACATTCCTTTAATCTAAGCATTTGGGAGGCAGAGGCAGGTGGATTCCTGTGAGTTCCAGGCCAACCTAGTTTACACAAGTTTCAGGACAGCCATGGCTACATAATAGAGAAACCCTGTTTCTAAGGGGAAAAGGAGAAATCAGTGTTAGAGGGTTTGAGGTTTTTCTATTCTTTGAGAAAGTCTGTAAAATATGCATGGAGACAAGAGTTAAAATACAGATATTTTTGGACACTACAATGAGTGAACTTTCCATCATTTAAAACCATCAACCACAGAAAGATTCTTAGATTATCTACAATAAAGTCAACAACGAAGAAAGAGTGGTTAGAGGTTAATAAAAATGCTCAATAGTTAATTTCATAAGTATGAAAAGATCTAAGTCAAATATTTTAGCATATTTTGGATAGCATGTCACACAGCACAGACTGACCTTGAAAACGCCACATACAACTCTGACCTCCACAGCTTAAGTGCCAGTGTTTGCAGACTTATGCCACCATGCCCAGCTTAGTACTACTTTCAAATGGAAACTGATCTACAGCTAACATACTACACAACTGGCAATACAGCCCTGGAGCTGAAAATTCTGAGTATGTGTCAATTTATTTCTATGCAAATTAAGTGATAGTTAAATACATTCAAAGAAAACTCTTAACATTTTTATACGCAGTTAACAGCTGTATACCTCAATCATTCCATGTGGTTTTTAAAAAAATTTTTTTAGATTTATATTTTCTATTTTACTTAGCAGGATTTACGAATTTTCATTGTCTTGTTTATATGTTTCTACTTCTGCGCACTTACAATATTGATGAAATGAAACACAAGTTTGTTAGGTTAAATGTGAAAATTTCAAAATTGTTCATTTTCATTTCTCTGTTCCATTTCCTTCAATTAACTTTGAGAATGAACTCTAGTATGTTCAGAGAATGGATATCAAGAAGGTCTGTATTTATTGATGAGGTAATAAGAAGTCATATTTGTCTGAAGTTCTGAACATTAGTGTGAGTTTTATATGATGTGCCAATATATTCGAGTACATATGCACATGAAATTAAACTTAAAGCAAACATTCGTAACATAAACATAAACTATCCTAACTAGAAACAAACATGTTATATTCATCCACCTTATTGCTCTAGATAAATGTATCTGTTTTTCTTCGTGATTTATAATTAATTTAGAGAATGAGCACAGTAGAAAAGCATGAAATTTTCAATCAATATTTAACATATCTCTAAATTTTCTTGGTACATAAAGTCATTGCTAGAATTTTATGCAAAGGCACAAAGTATTTCTTAAACGTGTTCTTACAAAATATATAAATCTATGATATGATATTAGTCTTTGTAATTTAATAGCTACATATTTATAGTGAAGATGACTTGTTATGTTTGGTACTAACCTATCTCTCATGTGTTTTGGTAACTGCTAAAGCATTGCTCTGGCAAGGTGTGTTGAGGATGGTAATAGTTGTGAAAGCATAATCTTACTCAGAATTGACATAAAAAATATCAAGCTATGTGTTTAATTAGTAAAGCCATAGACTGCTTAGCTAACCCTTGGGAGGAGGGAAGACTGTGCCAAGAGCCAGCACAACGACGCGATTATTGGTTCATCGTCCAGAACAGTGAATTCTCATTCGTAACAGAAATAAGAAGAGGACGAGTGGAACTTTGAATAAAAGTAATGAAATGTTGCTTCTAAGTGTGTTTAATTATTAAAAGCACTTAGGACAGGTGAGGAAACATGACTGCAAAAAAAGGGACTCTTTGGTCATATATTTTAACACAACAGTTTTTAAAAATATTATTTCTATTTAACATATTTTTGATGAAAAATTACATGTATTAACAAGCTTGACTTTACATCACTATATCATTATATTAGGTACGATTAATAAGTGAACACATAAAATTACCTTTTAATATTCATAGTGATTTATAAAATGAGCACGTTATTCAAAAACACTCTTTTCAAAAGTCTATAGGGCTGGCTATTCCAAGGTCATATTTTAGTTTTGTAAAAAAAAACATAAAGGAGGAGTTATTAAATATCACACTCACTCGACTTAAAAAATCTATAGCCCCCATGGAAGAATGTGAAATCATGGAAAGCAAACCAATGTCTGCAATGTTTTTCTTAGCATATTGCCTGCACCTGTATATAACTGTAATTTCCCAAAGCATTACCAAATCGGTCAAAGGTTGTGGAGTTACTTCACATAGAAAGCCCTTTAAATCCAGAATGCTAGTGTCTCATTTTAAGCATATGCTCAATCTGTGGCTAAAATTAGCAATGTGAGGAATGTGATCTGGTCTGTCATGGTCATGAATTGCCTGGTACTCAAGGCACAAAAGAAGTCTTAAGCATGTGACCGGTCAAGAAAGCTGTGAGATAACGAGGAAGCAGGACCAATGAGACATATCAAAGTTCCAGTATTTTCCTTAGCTCGGCAGAATTTTTTAAAAAAAAATTCACCATAAGGGAGAGGATACAGGAAATTGTGCAGTATACTGTAAAGACCATTAAACTCTGTGTCTCTCAATAACCTGACACATGTGAGTCCTGGCATTCCAAAGAGCAGGGTAACGTAAACTTAGTATGCACTTTTTTGTGTATATGAGAGATGGGCAAATAGGCTTAAAATTTATTATCATATTTGGTTACTATTAAAATTCTCATCTAACATTAGAAAACATTGCTGCATGAAGAAAATTAGCTAAAGAGGAGGCAGGTAAAGCATAGATGAAACACAATAACAAATGAGGGTAAGGGGGTAGAAAATAATGCACATCCTTTGCATCATTTGGAAGGTATAATGGCAAGTGAATTAAAAATGTATGCAGAAGTTCTAGCTAATAATACTTTAGCAAAATATAAGTAAGCTAGCCATGAGTGTATCAATAAATATGACTCAAGTAAATCATATAATGCATACTTCACGAATTTATCAGATGAAATTACTAAAAAGTAATTCCAACGTTTACATGAAATCTTTGCAGAAATTTTGGCATCGCTCTTTGTGTGTAGTCTCCACTGAAATTCTTATTATTTTATCTCTTTGTTGCATGTTTGCAGAAATAGTCTGTGGAGAGCTAACAACTGACTAAAAGTTACTAAGAACTTTTCCCATATCAAATGTCACACAATATTTGATTGGAAATTATTTCTCCTCACAGTAATGTGCCTAGTATACCAATGCCACCAGCTTCAACTCGCTCAAATGAAATTAAACTCCAATTTGAATGTTGTGAGAATAAGATAAAATGTGAATAATTAATGCATTTTAAATTCCCAGGGGTCATTTCTGAAAAAAAGACAGTCAAAGAAGTAATGTGAGATTTCAGAATGAATGCTGGGTGGATGGATAGTCTTGTGCACATGAAATAAAGGATTAATTGGGGTAATAATAATAGTTCCACAATTCAAGTCTTAACAGAAAACAATTGCAGTTGATTTTAATTTTATAAATTCCAGATCAACATAAGGATTTGCAATTGATTTCAATTTCATAAATTCCAGATCGGCATAAGGGTTTCATTACATGAGTATTGTCTGTCAAATCACAAGAGTTTTAAAATGAGTATAAACCATTTTATATTCTATGAACTTCTATCACAATAAGACGAAGGTAAAAATATTTGTTTTTCATCTTTTACATGCAGTAGGTGACATCATTACCCATATATGTTGTTTAGAATGTCAACTTTGGGAAAACTTCCAGAGCGCAGTGAGTCACTGGAACTGTGTATAAAATTCAAGATTATGACATCATAGAATGGTAATACCAAATGCTTTGGGATTTAAAAAAAATTTTTGAGGAGGATATATAACATACCAATTCTACATCTGAATTAAATTTCATACATATGATTTGCACGTTTGGAAATATTTTAAGTTCATGTAGCTTTGCTCTTCATTTTAGATCTCTCTTTTGTCCTTTGTCTAGAAAGTTGATATTTAATCTGATAGCATAACCAATCGATCTCTCTGCTTTGGCGATTTTCTGGTCACAAGCCTCATTTGAGTCATAAGTGGCATAGGAGACGAATCTCTAGTCATTCCTTGAGTATGCGAAGTCATTATTTCTCCATTGCTTTCTTTCATTGTATATTTCTGTGTTGATAAACACATTAAATAATGCTTTGATGGATAATGGAGAGATTCCATTTCTTCATAGGCACTTTGATTTGTAAGTATGTTTTACTGGTGCTAAACATAGAAGGCCGAATGACTAAGTAGTTTTGCACATCTTTCAGATAGTTCTACTTTTGTAAGAACTACTAGCGAAGTACAAACAAATTCCTGTTTTTATGTGTATTATTTTTCCGAAACTTTCTTCCCCCGCATTTTTTTCTTGCCCTCATCACTTCTCTGTAGCTGCTCAATTTCAAAAGAAGGTAGAAGTAAATCAAACATATGGATATTTGATTTGAACCATAGATTCCTAATTTTTTTGTTAGATTCAATTCCTAGGATAACAGCTGTCATATCTCTCTAGGCATATTTTTTGGTAGTCATACTATAGTGCATAGTATTGATTTAAATTGTGCTTTGATAAATATAAAAAGATCATTCCAGTCATTTGAAATAAGAGAGAAGATTACCACCCAAATCTCTTTCTCCTTTCTCCCCCAAATCTACTGTGTGTGTGGTATGTGTGTAAACTGCAACATTTTCTTAAGGATTAAATAATCAGAGAAAAAATTAAACTTGAACTAAAATTTGAAGATTTCTAAATATTTCCATAGAAATAAAAATTCCAATCTTCTTCAACCTTTCAATCTTTGCATCTGATAAAAACACATACAAAAAAAACCTGAACCATTTCCTTTTTTCCAAGTGAAAGTTTTTAAAGTACAGAGAGACAGTCCCTTGAAAGGTAAAACTTCCTATCATTAATTCACTCCTGAATGTGAAAAAATATTTTAAATGACCTCTTTTTGTTTATTCATTTATGAATGAGCTACTTTGATGAGGGATCGTGAGTCCTATTGCTAAGTTTAAAGATAGGTCCCCAAGTTTAAAGCATAAGCTACAGTTAGAGTGACTAAAGGGGGTCAGGGTTGGGGAAAGAACCAAGCTACCACTTGAATCTCAACAGCAAGTTTCTCAAGCTTACAGTCTCCTTTGTTGTGTGCGTCTGTGTGTCATTTTTGAGTTTGTGTTTTCCTAATACAATTCCTAAATGCCCGTGTATTTTGTAACTGGGGTATAGGGTTTGCTTGGTTGTGATCTTGTATAGAAATCTGGAATGGATTGAAATCCTGGAGGACAGATGCAGAGACCCCACTGAACAGCCAGCCTGACAAAGCATCTGAAAGCCCTGTTATTGCACCAGCTTCCTGTAGCAGCCCACAGCTGCCCTCCGAAAGGAACTCAAGTTTGTGTGCTAGTTTTTATTTTATTATTAACATTCAGTATTTGTTTCTCATCCTCTGTTATTGTCCTTTTATACTTATTTATTTTCCAGTTTCTAGATAACACTCACTGTGAAAAAAAAGCCCTCAAAAATTAAAAAAGATCCAATTTTCTTATTTGTGTAGTAGGTATCATACCCAAAGGACAGATTTTATTAGTATTTTTTTCTTTTTGGAAATTATATTAAATTTTGAGGAGAATTTGGATGAGTTTGTAGCAACAATGGTAACAAAACTTGTGAGTTTCTGTAAAATCCAATTTGGAACTGTGTGACGTTCAGAGTATTTTCCCCTGTTCCTAAGAGACTTAAATATTCCAGAGAAAGGTAGTAAAAAAAATTTAGACATTTAAATATAAATTTCTTTGGAATTTCTTCCTGGTTTCAGTTGAAGTGGAAAGATACAGCGAGGCTCTTTTATATTAAAATTATAATAAAACATTAATTTTGTGACATTGCCTGTCTCAATTTCAAGACCATGTCCTCAAGCAATAAATTATAATGTTTGTGTTTTGTTTTTGAACTTAATAAAGGCAATGATTGGTATTAAACAGTCAAAATAGTAAGAGGTGTGTGTGTGTGTGTGTGTGTGTGTGTGCGTGTGTGTGTCTGGTTAGGTGGAGGAGGAGACAGAGGCAGGGAGGGAGAAAGTAAAGTATGAGTGGGAGAAGTGGAGGAGAGGGAAGGAAGTCAGAGAGAAGAATTTCAAATTGATTTCTTGGAGAAAACAATATTTACCATCTTCCTCCTTTCATTCCAGACACTCAGGCACAGTTGTGACTGAACCTACAAAGGTACAAGTTTGGGTCGGATTTCGATGAGATAGTAACACTGTAGTTAAGACTCAACAGCTGAGCCTTCTAGTTTATCATTTAACTTTCTGTCAATTCTCCTAGTTGACAGAGGACAAGAATAGCATGGGTAGCTTACGTGATTTCTGGAGAAAATTTGTAAAAACAAACAAACAAACAAAAAAACCCCTTACCCTTCATTTTATGATGAATGATTTTAAGGTGTAAATGCTCCTCACACTTGAGCAGCATGTGCACTGTCCGCTGTGCCATTTCCCATCCTTGTCGCTAATATTCTAATAGAAACACAACTGTGAGAGTTTTCCCCTTGTTTGTCCTGCTCAAGCTTTACTCTTCGCCTCCCTCTTCCCTGGAGGTCTTCTTGGGCTGTGGACATTGTTCACAGCTAAAACCCCAGTAAGCTTAAGCCTCTCTCTTGTATTTAGTATTAGAACTATCTTATCCCAGTTGCATTCTCTCACTACGCAGTTCAAGTCTTTTCCTTTCTGAGCCTTGTTTATTTTGGAGTCCAAGTTGTGTCTTCTGCTTTGAAATATACCGATACTGGCTTCTTTATGCCCTTTTCTCTGATCCGTCGTGCTTATAAGCATCTTTATTAATGGTATCTTCATTTTAACATAAGACAAGAGAAACTTCTATACAAAGAATGCCAAATTCTATAATAATCTATTTAAAAGAATTTCTTTTATTTATTTATTTTTGTTTTGGTTTGGTTTTTTCTTTTATTTTTTTGAGACAAATACCCAGCCCTTCTCTCTTTGAAATTTATGGCCTCTTTTAAAATTATTTTTTGTTACATACACATCTTTTTAATAAATTTATAAATGGAACCTGCTCAGTCTGTATAATGTTGCGTGAGCCCTCAACCCTACTCAAAGAATTTCACAGAACTAAGAAATACTAAGAGTGGGAGAAATAATCTCCCTGAGGGAAATGCACACCAATTGGTCATAACATTCTTTTAAAAAGAATACTTGAAGCTGGGCCTGGGGACACAGGGCTATAAGCCCAGATATTCCTGAAGTAAAAGGATCAAATGTTCAAAGTCAGTCTAGGAAATCTGGTATGATCCTTTCCTAAAAAATGAAGAAAAGGAGAAAAAAGTGGTTGGATTTCTATATTCCTTGGTTATCATGTGTATGGGATAGGATATATATTGTTTTTCTTCCATGATTCTATTTCTGACATTTTTTCACTTACCTAAGTAAATTTTTCTTTTTCCCTTTAAACCATTTGCTATTCAGTTTTGTTTTTTATTCCCCAATGCTGTTATTTGATTCCACCCTGGTTTCCCCTTGTTTCAACAATACTCATTGAATTGTGTTTGTTTTTGATTTTGGGTTTTTTTTGTTTGTTTGTTTTGTTTTTGTTTAATCTGCTATAATTTTTCTGGGAGGTTTCAATAGCCATACGGAAATCTGTCAGTAACCCTAGCCCCTGAGTTCAAAGGACCATAATCCTAAATCCAGGTTTGAATATTGTTATTAGATAATTCATTTGTATCTAAATATTTCTATAGCTGATTCCTCCTACATTTCCTATAAGGTTTTTGTTGTGTTGGTATCTAATTGTAATATATGAAAATATTCATTACACAGCCAAGACTAAATTTAGTATCATCACCTACTGCTCTATCCTCTCACTTCATAATAGTAAGTGATCTTTTACAGCCATTATATTATTACAGTGTTAATTTTATTTATTATTGTTTACAGTGTTAAGAGCCAGGCTTCCATATGCTCTAACTCAATTTTATGCTAATCCTCACATTAACTCTGGCCTCCCTTTTGGTGAACATATCATATACATTCTCTCTCTCTCTCTCGCTCTCTCTCTCTCTCTCTCTCTCTCTGTCTTGGTAAACACAAAATTTGTTTGAAATAATGTACCTTAACACTGTTCGTTCCACTATTTTTTATGTCACCTTACTGAAGATTTGTTTTTGTTTTTTTTTTTCTCCCACTTGCCCCCTTCTTCCACTGGATCTTTCAATGAAGGGTAAGGTTTCAATAACAAGAGACATTCAAGTCATTCATAGCTTCTATGTTTAGTAAGGTACCAAGGTTATTGGAAGTTGATTATATTACTCCTATGTAAGCGCTCATAATTTTTGGTCACTTTTAGTCATACAGCCATAAGCATTTAGAAAGATTGCTATAGGTTGATATTTACTAGAGTCTCCAAAATTATACATAGTCATTCAGAGTTCAGTGAAAGAAATAGTATGTTCTTCTAAACAGAATCAATATCTAATCACTTTGACAAACTGGAGGCTGGCTGTAATACTCATCCAGTTTGCAAATCTAGTACTGAGTAATTAACGATAGACCCAAGTGTTTGTGTTCATGCATTCAGACCTCTAGAGGGAATTGATCTTGATTTGTTAGTTTCAAATCCCAAACCATGATGAAACAAAGATTTCCTAGAAGACTTTGGTAATTGGTGTACAGTCATCCACACACAGGTGAGTTTCTTGAAAAATAGTGGACATGCAAACAGGTGCTGGAAAGATGGCTAAATGATTGCATGAAGAGCCAAGACCATAATTTTTGGAAGGACTGAATTTTGTATGCCTGTTTCTTTAATTGTCACCTCACCAGTATTTACATCCACAAATAAAATAACAAACCCATTTTAATTTAATTCTAAAAGGAAAAGAAACTGGTTGACATGGGCAGTAGGGGCAGGAAGACTAGGAATTCAAGGGCAGCATGGACAAAGTAGGACCTTTGAGAGCAGTGTGTATTACATGAACTCCTCTATCAATAAAAACATAAAACAAACAAAACCAAGCAGTTTGGCTCTTAACAGAATACAATCGATTATCATTATTTTTATTATCATTTTTTTTTGAAAAACAGTAAAGTAAGTAATTAACACTATGGCTTTGATAAAGGCAAAAGAAAAACTGTCCATCATAAGTTTTGTTATTTTTAAATAAAGTGATTTTTCTTTGGCTTCTCTTCTAATCTTATAAATCTTTAGCCTTTTAAATTAAACCGATTTGTAAAACATGTACATACCTAGAGAAAAAAGACAAGCACAATCATGAAATCCATATAGGCCAGACTAGAACCTATAATTGAACATACGACTAGACTGAGGCAATGATATTGAAGAAGAGAAGCACATCTTAAAACACACAGCAAAAGGCCATAGGTGGAGAACTCGCTTGTGTGAAAACACCATGTCTAACAAGCATTGTGTATGATACACAAGTACACTAATGTATTAAAGAATCCAGTTTACTAAAGAATTCAGTTTTCCTTAGTGTGTAAAATTTACAAAGTCACCTTTTTTATAACCTCAGTTTATAACAGGACAGTTATGAAATATTCCAGCCTCACATAATTAATAATAACACTTTCTGTATAGACTGTGCAAAGAGGATTGTGGGTTTGTGGTGACAGAACAGCCATCGTTTTAGGATGAACCTAATTTGTGCCTTCCCTGACATGTTAGTCGGGGAGCTACAAGTGATGTGGATCTCCAGCTGAAATGGACTTAGTTTATTTTACATGACTTAAGGAGACTAGCTAGTGTAGTCCTAGGAGAAATTTCTACTTAGAGCTCAGTATTCCTTCTGTGATGTGTTAGAGCCCTCCACTTTAAAAATCCTACAAAGGGAGACTTAGCAAGCAATGGTACCTACTGTCAAATCATGGATTTAAAATCAGATCTTATCTGTCCTTGTCTTTCTCCTAAACATCATTTTTCTGCCATTATATCTACACCAAAATGCTTTAACTCTAAAACATAAAACACCACAAATTATTTTGGTGTTTAAACTTACAAAAATGAGGTTTTCAAACCATAAACTTAGAATAACTGAAAATGTTATAATCTTTGAAGGTGAGTCATTTTAAAAACTTACACAATCCAAGTATAATTCTCAGGTCAGCTAGTGTTTAAAACATTTGTTTTATGATTACTTCATTAAGTAATGAGCTTTTGGATCTCAAATGACACCCTCTAATATACTTCTTTTTTTCCTGTGGAAAACTAAGCAGAGAGTCTAATTATACATTTTTTAAAGAACTGCATCAAATATAAACATTTAAAATAAACTGTTGGAAATATTCACTTGAAATCCATTTCCTTTTAAGCAGCTGAGTTTAGCCCAGCACTCCTGAATGGGTCATTTGTTATGTCAGCTGACAATGGAGCACATCAAAAGAGCTTGTCAGGAATTGATTACATTTCCCCACCACCATGATTCACAGCGCTATAGGGACAATTACGTAAGTGCTGGAATCGCTTGACTTTGGTGAGACTGTGCGTTTAAGTAAACAGAGTTCTTTGTTGTTCTGCACACTAATGGGCATATGCACAGTAAGTGTCATGATATGTAACCAGATCTTGGTCTATTGTCAGTCGGACTAGACTCATGAAACTTGCGCTTTTGCGTCAACTGGAGTTCTGGGGAACAGCTGCTGATCCCACACTGAAATTGAAAACATTTGAGTTGTTTTGATTTATGTTAGCTCCCAGGGGATGGGAGAAATGAAAAATGGATGCTTAGTGTAAACAAAATACCATTTCCATAACCTGTGTAAAGCAATTGTTCTGAAAATTCTAGCATACGCTGTTTATGGAAGCATCATGAGACTGCACTCCATGTTAGCAAGGAGAAGAGCTAGCATTTTAGACAGCATTCTAACAGGCCAGCTGCAGGGATATCCCTCAAACCAGCAGTGCTCTGGAGTTGAACTTTGTCATCTGTGATACACAATCCAGGCAATCGGATATTGTGCAAAGATGGCATACAACTAGCAATGAACATCATTTCAGTGGTACTCTTCTGAAAAGTCTATGAATATCTCCTTTCCTTGGAAGTTTTGTAAGGACTTGAGAGGTTCATTATGTGAAATAACTTGAATGGGAATGATCAGCATGCCAGTAATTCTTAAGTTCACTATTACAGCCTCCTGTAAAGTGGCTACACATACTTTTAAAAGTCATATATATGTTTTGGTGAGAAAGGACCAGTCCCTTAGGAGTTAGAATTCTCTTAGCATCTTGTGAAAATAGATCATCAGACTAACCTATAACCACACCAGCTGGCATGATTGATTGGCAACACACGAACAAAAAGCCTTTGGGTTTAGAGGTACATTTCCTTCCTCCCCCAGCCAGCCTCCTCTCTGCCTTTTATTCAATGTATACATCTCTCCCCCCCCCTTTCTTTTTTTCTTCCTCTTTTAGTGGTCTCTGACCTTGGTGAAATTGTGAAGGATTAAGCACATTACAGATGGTAATACGCCTCCCTTCAGGAAGCAGGGCTTAAAAGTTAAATTTTTCAGTAGTGCATGCTGTCTATTTCTTTATTTTATGGCCCCTTTGAAAAGACTGCACCACTCTATGTTAACAAATTGCAGTGAAATACTACTTTGGCATGGGTGTAGATTTTCTGCATTGTAAGTCAGGACATCTGACACAGGGACCAGGCAATCTGAAACTCCTGTCATAGATGTAAGCTCAGTAGACAATGATGTGTTGTGGGTTTGAGTTTTTTAAGAACTAAAGTTTTGTAAACTCATGTTATATAATTTAAAAATAACAGAAATTATGAATGCATATCCTCAATCAAGGTAGGAACTATTCTTTAAAAATAATAAGGAGCACAATTTAGATTTTACTTTCACTGAAGGTTTCTACTGAGGAAGTAAGCAGAGAAAAAAAAACCCATCAATTTAAAATTTTCACTTTGGATTCTTTTGAAGAAGAAACTAGAAGCTTTTTATTTCCAAAATATCCAAATACAGAGTTAGGGAGAGTTTACATAAATTTAATATAGTTAAAAGGTAATGGTTGTATGGTACCTGAATTGTTTCTTTGAATTCATTATATCAAGAACGTCATATTAAATTCAAGAATTAATACAGTCATGCTTAATTGTCTTGGCACAATTGCCCTTATATTCTTAAATATCTCCAAAGCACAGAAGTAACATAACTACATTCGTTTTTCCTCACATTTATGAATGCTATATCTTGCAGCTCAAAATACATTAGTTGTGATATATGTTTTCTAATAATTTTATTAAGTTTTAAAAGTTGTCATAAATAGCAATTCTGAAAAAAATTCCATATTGAAACAACAGCCAAAGAATAAAAATTGGATTAAAAAATTTTACTACAGTACCAGAAAACCTTCCAAATATTAATTTTTCAAGCAAACGATTCTATAAATATTAAGTGTATATTTAATTTTAAAAGGACATGAACAATGCATAGTAGGTGGAGTTGATATCATGCCCTACTAGACCAGGATACATATTGATTGAAGGGTCACTTGATTTGAGGAGTTTGAGAAAATTCAGAAAAACCTAAGAAGATCTTATCATAGAATTAGAATGCATGGTGGTGTTGAATGTCGAATTTCAAAACTGAAAACTATGTATAGTACCAACATTAACTTCCTGAGAGAAAACTTTATACTTGCTCTTTACCTCATGTAAATATTTTCCTATAGTTTTCTTTCTTATTTAATTTTATTTATATATTTATTATAATATATTCACTTTGTAGCCCGGCTGTAGCCCCCTCCCTTGTCTCCTTCCAATCTCAACCACCCTTCTTACCCTTTACCTAGTCCCCCTGATAGAGGAGGTCCTTCTTCCCTTCTATCTGACCCTAGCTTATCGAGTCTCATCAGGACTGGCTGCACCATCTTCCTCTGTGGCCTGGCAAGTCTGTACCCCTCAGGGGGAGGTTATTAAACAGCCAGCCACTGAGTTCATGTCAGAGACAGTCCCTGCTCCCCTTACTAGGGAACCCACTTGGAAACTAAGTAGTAAGTGGACTTCCTTTGAAGAGGGGTCTAGGTCCTCTCCATGCACCTCATGTGAATCTTTGTCTGAAGAGCACATTTAACTTTCAGCAATTTCAAATTCTATACCAAAGTCTAAATACCACTTTAAAGTTTTCCACCCTTCGTAGGAGGTTTAATCTATGAGGTCTAACTTTCTTTTGTGCAAATTATTAGGTAATTAAAGCAATCATGTACATTCCAATAGATGGAAACATTTAATAAAATTTCCAAAATAAGAATGAAAGGGGATTATTCAAACGGGTGGAAATACAGGTATTTTTCCAAATAACAATACCACCCTCCTTCCCCTCAAAAAACCCGAATCCCTTTCATCTTCAAAAACAGAGAGCTATACTTTAATTGTAATGCCTAGAGGCACATCTTGGGGAAGTGGGAGAGAGAAAGCGACAGGCAATATGGAACCATGAGTCTGGTTCTGAAAACAAACTTTTGAGAAGAAAAAGACTTCTGATTTCACAAAACAGTAGAATTTTAAGATTCAAGCATGGTATTAGAATGGGTATATAAAATTATACCTCTTTTGACTGCATGAATTTATCCACTCATTCACCAAGTACAATACTGTCATTGTATAAGCAACATTCCACAAGACTCCAGATGAGCGATAAACAAAATGCTTAATGAGAACAGATATTCCACACAGGGTCTATTTTTAGCCCAAGCACAATGAAAGACCTCGACAAAATTCCAGGAACTGAATGCTGTTAGCATAGGAACTAGCCATGCCATAGACATGTCTATTTAGTCTAATCAAGACCAGTTCTCCCTATAAACCAACTCTGTTTCCTTGGGGCATTTCCACATTTCCACTGCTCACTTCCTAATATGGTCAAAATCAGGTGATGAGGATCATAGTCCCTATACCTCACACTCTGCTTTTGAGAACAGCCTTGAGAAGTCAAGATTTTTTTAAGATACTGGTCAATACTGGTCATGCATTGTTTTTTTCCTAGCCCATGTTTCATTGTGTTAGTCAATATGGTTACAGTTATATTTTTAAAACAATTCTTTGGCAGAAATGAAATACCTCTGTGATTTCCTGAAGTAGGCTTTTGCAATTTTAAAATGGGATAAGCTGTTATGACCATGAGGAATTATTAAAAATATTATTTTGGGTGTCCTGGTGAAATTCATATTGATAAAACTGATGCAAGATATCCAAATTTTATAAATTCACACATTACAAAGAACAAATAAAGGATTAGTAATGTTAGAAGAACTAGGAAAATTCTGTGTTCTTGTAAATGAAATTAGTACCTAAAACATGCTATAATTTTTGCATAATTGAAGATTTTGTGTGTGTGTGTGTGTGTGTGTGTGTGTGTGTGTGTGTGATTTAAACAGTGTGTCACCTGCTTGTTTTGTAGCCATTCCAATCTGCTACTCACTACATAGACTGGACTAATCTAAAAATTGTTCTGATTCACCTGCCTCAAGATTCCTAGGTGAGGTCACAGCAGATGTAAGCCACTATGTTTAGACCAATATATTTTTTATTATTCTGTAATGATTTTATTCTACCTGAAAATGGCATAAGAGCAAACAAATAAATGACATACTTGACCAAAAGTATGTCAACGTATGAAAGATAGTTAAACTGATGATATATGTATATTCTCTTTTGTGATTCCACATCTCAGTCCTGTCATTATGAAAACCAGTTACATAGACATAGAATTAATGAACACTATATTGCATGCATCTGTAAATACAGCCAATGAAACCTTCACATTCTAGATAGCCACTGTCTTGCCAGAAATAGTCTTATGTGCTTTTTCTGAATCTTTTCTATATCCATTGTTAACTCCAACTCAAGCATTCACAAATCTATAGTTACTGCACATGACTCTGCAGTTCATAGAACACCATATAACTTGAAATACATAACAATTATTCATTATTTCCCTGCATTTAACAAAAGTAGCTTTGGGTGACTTCTCCACATTGTAGTGCATATTAAAGGTATGTCCTTTAAATGCAAAGGAACATTTGAGTATCTTAGTATACCTTCCTCCCTATTTTTTTTATCTTGGCTCATTTTTATTTATTATTATTATTTATTACAATTTATTCACTCTGTATCTTTGCTGTAGTCTCCTCCCTCATCTTCTGGTCCCACCATCTTGTCCTCTTCTTCCCTATGCCTTTCCGCTAATCTACTGATAGGGGAGGTCTTTCTCCCCTACTATCTGACCCTAACCTATCAGTTCATCCTCAACAGAACAGCAACAACACAGGCCCTAAGATCAACAATCAAAAAATGGGGCCTCCTGAAACTGAAAAGCTTCTGTAAAGGGACTGTTATCAGAACAAAATGACAGCCTACAGATTGGGAAATGATCTTCACCAACCTATATCTAACAGAGGGCTAATATCCAGAATATTAAAAAAAAAACTCAAGAAATTAAACACCAACAAACCAAGTAATCCAATTAAAAACTGGGATACAGAGCTAACAGAGAATACTCAACAGAGGAATATTGAATGGCAGAGAAACACTTAAAGAAATGCTCTGTCAGTGGACTTGGAGAGAGGAATGGGAGAGGATGGAGGAGGGAGAGTGGGATTGGGAAGGATTGAGGGAGGGGGCTACAGCTAGGATACAAACTGAATAAACTATAATTAATATAAACAGATAAAATGATCTAGTTCTTTTTATTAAGCTAAACATCAACGAGATTTGGAAAAATATGAATCCATGATATTTCTTCCATGAAATGTCCCTTCTGTCTTGAAAGTCATTTTCTTTTTTAAATATTAGTTACAGTTTATTAACTTTGTATCCCAGCTATACCCTGCTCCCTCATTTCCTCCCAATCCGACCCTCCCTCCCTTGTCTTCTCCCTGCCCTTTTCCAAGTCTACAGATAGGGGAGGTTTCCTCCCCTTCCATCTGACCCTAGTTTATCAGGTCTCTTCAGGACTTGTTGAAATGTCCACCTCTGTGGCCTAGCAAAGCTGTTCCTCTCTCGTGTGTGTGTGTGTGTGTGTGTGTGTCAAAGAGCCAGTCATTGAGTTCATGTCAGAAATAGACCCTGTTCCTCTTACTAGGGTACCCACTTGGATACTGAGCTACCATGGGCTACATCTGAGCAGGGGTTCTAGGTTATATCCATACATGGTCCGTGGTTGGAAATACAGTCTCATAAAAGACCCCTATGCCCAGATACATTAGGTCCTTGTGGAGCTCCTGTCCTCTCCAAGTCATACTAACTCCCCCTTCTTTGATATGTTTTCCTGCACTCTGCCCAAGGTTTGGTTATGAATCTCAGCATCTGCTTTGATACGCTGCTAGGTAGAGTCTTTCAGAGGCCCTCTGTGGTTGGCTCCTGTCCTGTTACTTGTTTTCTCCTACTTCCAATGTCCATCCCATATGTCTTTCTAAGTGAGGACTGATAATCTTACCCCAGGTCCTCTTTCTGGTTTATTTTCTTTAGGTGTACAGATTTTAGTATGTTTATCCGATATTATAGGTCTAGTATCCAGTTATGAGTGAGTGTATACCCTGTGTGTCTTTCTGCTTCTGGGATACCTCAGGATGATCTTTTCTAGATCCCACCATTTACCTGCAAATTTCATGACTTCCTTGTTTTTAATTGCCAGAATATGGAAACAACCTAGAGGTCCATCAACGGAGGAATGGATACAGAAATTGTGGTACATTTACACAGTGGAATACTACTCCACAATTAAAAACAAGGAAATCATGAAATGTGCAGGAACATGTATGGAAATAGAAGAGATGATTCTGAGTGAGGGAACACAGACCCAGAAAGACGTACATGGTACATAGTCGCTTATAAGCGAATTTTAGCCATATAGTACAGGATACACAAACTACAATGCATAAACGCCAAGAAGATAAGCCTGATAGGAATCTAAGGTTTCATATGGGCCCATTAATTAGGGGAAGGGATGATATCTCTGACATGGACTATGTTGATCACTTCCGCCTGATAGGACTGTCCCACAAGGCCACAGGGGAGGAAGGTGAACTCAGTCCTCATATAAATAGATGAGGTGGGGTGTGTGGGTGTGGGGTATCCCTATTCTGAAGAATTGGGGAGAGGAGATGAAGACTGGAAGGTGAGACTGGGAGGAGAGGAAGGAGAGGCCTATGACTGAGATGTAAATTGAGTTAAGTAATTCAAAAATTTTAAAAAGTTAAAAAAATACTTTCCTTTATCTAACAAATGTTTAAGTTTAAGGTTTTAAAAATTCAAAAGTCCAGGATAGCAGCTGGAAGAGCATAGTAAAAAATCCAAATCCATTTTTTCAGAGTAACTACATTTTCAAAGGTACTGACATCAATATGTGGACACTTGGCTTAAAATTAGTGACAGGATATAATCCAAGATAGGGTTTTCTCCCAAGAATAAGCGAGCTAGTATTTATTCATAAATCTACTGAACAGTAAAATGCACAAACATAATGAACGACGTACTCATAGCATCATCTTTGAATTTATTTTGATATTTCGCCCTTTTAAACTTAACAAAGTTAAATGTGTCTTCCATGAGAGCTGTAAAAATTGTATTATGTAAGATCGTGTGGAGCTGTAAAGGGAGAAGATGAATGGTAAATGATCTAAAACTGACCTTAAAAGTTAGAAACTTTGTTTCCTATCTTCAAACATCACTTTTGTTAGAATTATTCCCTTCTTAAGGCACAGTAACCTCTTGTTCCCAGGAAAATAAAAAAATCTATGCAATAAGGTAGTAGGGCTCTTGGCATGGGCTTTCAGAAGGGATAAAGGGATCATTTAAGTAGGTAAGCAATTTTCATGTTCTAGAATCAGTGAAAACGTGAAACCCAGACTCTATTCCAAATGTCATTATATGATACTCATAACCCTCCATAAAAATGTAAAAGGAAAATTTGCCTAGACTCCTGGCACAAAAAGTTTGGTATCTATAATGAAGAACTACTCAAAGTAGATTCTTTCTTTCTTTCCTTCTTTCTTTCTTTTTTTTTTTAACATGGTTTATTTGTCATGATTTTTATAACAGCAATAGAGCTCATTATGGAGAAATTTAATCGATTCTTAAAAATGTTTGTTCAACATTCTTTGCTCTGATATAAAAAATGAAGAAGTCAAAAATGAAAATCCCCTTTGTTGCTTTCATATTTGTTTAAGAAAAAGAAGACATAGAGGTCAGGGAAAGCCAGAATTTCAAGGAAGTACTTGGAGAAGTCATCACCCCACCTCTCAAAACAAGATTGATCAGCTAGCATTATCTGAGCCAATCCGTCTACCTCAGACTGTAAATCATCTCAGTGCATAGGAACCCTGGACCCCTCTGAGATGTCCAGTTCACACCATAGATACTATCCATTTACGAACTTCTCTTTGCGACTTAAAAAAAAATACCATGCATTTCTAAAAGGAAAAAAAAAGTTACACAACAAATAGTTTCACATCTGGTTAAATATAAGCTGCCATTCTGCAGAAAGAAATAAAAACACCCTGTAAAGTGTATTGCTTAGAAAACAGTGCAGAGTCTTTTAAAGTGTCACTGGAAAATAGACTAGAATTGACTGTCTATGCGAGGCTCTTAATGGATGGCTTAAATGCCTAACACTTTTACATTATTTTTTGTTTATTAGGTGACTATAAGCTTGGTGAAGTTACTTCTTAATAAATGAAATTTCTATTAGTATTATAAAAATGTATAGCACGTATAATTGTCAATGAAATATTCTGTTACTCTTGGATCACCTAGTAGGTACTATGACAATAGGCTTACAAAGACTCTACAACTCTGAGTAAGACAGCGACCCTGTAATTGGGAAGCCAGAAAACTGAAGAATGAGATTTAGCTTTTGGTTTGAGTTTACCACATTAGGAAACACACATTCAGTAAACTGATCTCTTAGGAAGTGATGCCTGAATCAATATGCGTAACCCAACAATAGGAAGATCAAAATCAGAAACTACCTCAAGGAATATATACTCCTGTATAGCAGAGCCAGCATAGTAGGTTAAATTAAAATAAATTTTCTTTTATTTTATTAGTAACAATTTCTCTATTCACACCTAAAATATTTGCAGAATTTTTGGCTAATTTCACACCTATAAATACTGCAAACCCTGCTTCTTTGTGGAGACAAACCTTTGCAGTATCAGTTTACGAGCACACCAACTGTTTCAACGTTTTAAGTCTCTTACATCGTTTTACAGTAGTGGTTACAAGTATTTTACTGAACTGAAAATATAGCACACAATAATTATTAAAAGTTAGAACTCACATAGCTTTTGTTTGTAATATAAAGCATATCGTTTTATCCATGCATAAAAGCCATCACGTTAGTAACTGCAGCCTTCGTGGAGCAAATAAGGTATTGCAAAGGGGAGCAACCACGAAGCTGCTCATGTTGGAATATTAAGGTTCATACACAAGCTTGGCATACAGACCAGAGGACTGAAATTAAGACATCCGAATTACACCTGCACATCTATGGGTGCGTGCTCACAGATTTTCAGAAAGTAAGAACTTTTGAAAAGAAATGGTGCTGGTGAATATGCCAGTCTCCATGTGGCCAGCGGGATCTGAAGCCTCGCTTCACACCGTATAAAAAGCTAAGACACATTTCACCAAAAACAAACAAACAAACAAAAAACACCACCACCACCACCAACAACAAAAACAATCTTGAGGATAAGTCATCAGTAAATGGCAAGCATTGATACTACAGTCCTTTGATTCATTCAACAGTGTCTCTCGTGTACCTCCTATGTATCAATACTGTACACATCATCTTAGAAACAGCAGTAAGCAAAACAAGGATTTTTTTGTTCACAAGAAGAAATAGGTATCTGAAGAATAAACTATTAAAATATCTTTGCATGAAAAACTTCTGTAAAAAGGGAAGATGGACAAATAAGCTGAGAATGTTCTGTAAACAATGCTGAGAGAAACCCTTTTGAAAAAAAAACAAACAATAAAACTTGGAACTAGAATTCAGTACAGAAGTGAATCTGTCATTCATCTCTGAATTCTTATGTAGCATTTGAAGTTAGCTGCTCTAGGATTAAATTCTAAATTGACAAGCTTGCTGAACAGCTACAGTTTTACTGATATTTGTTTTTATCATGTATTTTTGAAACAGTGTTACTATCAAACTATCAGTTTCACTTTTTTATGTAAAGAGGACTTGCAGGCAGTTTATTCAGCAAAGTAATGACAGAACGGTCCATTTATTACCAAAAGAGCAATTGCTTTGGCGAAAATCACACAGAAAACAATAAGAGCCCTGAGAATTTTAATCTTTATTTATGGGAAGAATTAGAAAATAGCAAGGTGAATTACGAGTACCACATTCAAGAAAAAAATAGCTGTAATGTCTTAACAGTGTTATTCAGGAGATTTCTTCATGATGCAGCTAAGGTGAACACAGAGGTCATGTTCCAACTCCAAGTTTAAGGAAAATAATAAGAAAAACAACTTGGATGAGCAAAGTTCCTTGAAATTCTAGATATCATGAGCATTTAACTAAGTGCATTGTTCCAAGCAAGTTGTTCTAATTTTTAGCTGTATGAATAAATTATAAAATAATCCTAAAATATTATCTATAAAGATAAATTATGAATCTACATTTTACATGCTATTCTGAGTCATACGTAAAAGTACCCTCATATGAAACTCCTTTGAACTATATTTTAGTTATCCTTCTTGCTTATTTTTTTAAAAATATCTGTCTTATTGAACATTCACAGTCTTATAAGATAAACAGCAGGACCCACATAGGCCCTGACTTAGGTTTTGTATCACTTCCAGATTTTCAATTAGATCCTAATTATAACATGCCTCATTTATAGCTACAGGAATCCGGACCTTGTCAACACTACAGGACCATAACATGTCTGTCTTAATTAGACCTGATTAGTTCTGGGCCCAGCTCACATTGTGGACCCTGATTCTGCTCTAAGCTGCTCATCTGTTTGACAGCTGCTGGGATGGAAGAACCATATTCATCATGTTGCAAGTAACTGTGCTCACTCACTTTCCTCTCGTGGGATACGGGGCCTTTTGATATCCCATAGCTCCAAATGATCAGCCAAGTAATGCACCTCACTGATCACTGGCAGAATGATAAAGCTAGGAATGGAAACCTCAGCTGCTCAGGGGCTACACACTGGGGTCACAGCGAACACATCCTATCCTACTATCCACTACAGTTATCTAGCTATCTAACATTTTCCAGAGATCCACCTAAGCTTGTGTGTTCTGTAGGCCTGTGTTTAAAGATGTATAGAAAGAGTTGTTCCCATGCATTTTCTGATTAAGTTTGCAAATATCAAAAACTGTTATAACCTTATTCTTTTTAATGATATTTAGCATAACTAAAACTCTTGTCCTCAGTGTACAGTTAGGGTTGGCACTTTTTTCCTAAGGACCTTCGCAATTTGAAAATATTAGCATTGTGTTTTTTTCTCCATTATTAGATAAATCTGCATTCATGACTAATGACACACAAACCATTGGGACATCTTCATTTTACTTTGCTTTCAAAAATGGAAAACCCATATTTCAAAAATGGTTGTCTTAATATTAGGCATCCACATCTTTATCTGGAGTGAATGAACTTCTCTTTAGTTGTGTGAAGCAGCTGGACGATATTTGATTCACTAGGATTAGGACTAAAAATGGTATCTATGCTTTCCCTCTCCTAAAGCAGTGAACAGAGAGAACTGAACAGGGTTTACAGAAAATGCTTACAGCATATATCAACACTATTATAGAGTAAAAAGATACAAATAACAACAGAAAACAAATCAAAATGTGACTTTTAGAATCCTATTATGTGATTAAAGTTATTAATTGATAGTTAAGTTTTTTCTTAAGCCTAGAAATTAAATCTGCTATTTTTTTTACTAAGGGAATAAAAGCAGTATTATTGTAAAAACTATTTTCTCCTCCAAAATGCTGGGAACATGTAGTTTGACAGTTTGGCTACTTATAAGTGAGTTTATATCATGCCTATCTTTCTGTTTCTGGATTACCCAACTCAGGTGGGTCTTCTCTGGTTCCATCCATTTGTTTGCAAAATTCATCATTTCCTTGTTTTTTTCTTTGTTTACTGAAAAATTTTTATTAATTTCTTTTTAATTAATTTTAATTGATTCACTTTGTATCCCAGCTCTAGCCCCCTCCCTCCCCTTGTATTCCATTCTGTAAATGTACCACAATTTCTGTATCCATTCCTTCACTGAGGGAAATCTAGGTTGTTTCCAGATTCTGGCTGTTACAAATACAGCTGCTATGAACATAGTAGAACAAATGTCCTTATTGACTGGTGGGACATCTTTTGGGTATATGCGCAGGAGTGGAATAGTGGAGCTTATGATATTGCTATTTTCATTTTTTTTGAGGGGGAGAGCCAAATTAATTTCCAAAGTGATTGTACAAGTTTACACTACTACCAGCAATGGAAGTGTGTTCCCCATTCTCTACATCCTCTCCGGCATGTGTTGTCACTTGAGTTTTTTTATCTTAGCCATTCTGATGGGTTTAAGATGGAATCTCAGAGATGTTTTGATTTACATTTCCCTAATGACTAAGGAGGTTATAGCCATCTACAGACCTATAGAAGCTAAATACGAAGGAAGACCTTAGGGAGGATTCTTAAATCTCATTCAGAATAGCAAATGTGATAGACACCAGAAGCAGTGGAATAGAGGAAAAGGATGAGAGTCTCTTATAGAGGGTCCTCTGAAAGGATCCACCTAACAGGATCAAAGCAGATGTTGAGAATCACGGCCAAACTTTGGGCAGAGTGCAGAGAATCTTATGGAAGAAGAGAGGGTGGGGATAGAGGGACATGGAGGTGGCAGAAGCCCCAAAAGGAGCCCCACAAAGCATAAGGATCTGAGCCCAGGCGGTTCAACAGAGACTGATGCACCAACTGAGGAGCATGCATGGAGAGGACTTAGACCCCTGCTCAGATGTGGCAGATTGACAGCTCAGTCTCCATGTGGATCTCTGAGTGAGGGGAAAAGGGTTTATCTGCTCTTTGATCACTCACCCCTGGTGATGAGGCCTTGCCAGGCCATGGAGGAAAAGGATCTAGGCAGTCCTGATGAGAGTTAACAAGCTGCTACAAGCAGCTGGCAATGATGGAGAACTCCTTCTTTCAGTGGACTATGGGAAGGGAAGAGAGAGGAAGAGAGTGGGAGGGTGAGACTGGGGAGTGTGGGCAGAAGGAGCTTCAATTGGGATATACAATGAACAAATTGTGAAAAAATTTTAAAAAGAATAAACAAACACACAAATAGAACCAGATATACTAGATATTTGCAATTAGACAGTATTCGCTGGGCATGACAGAGCTATTGTACCCATGAATTCACAGTAGTTATGGCTGTGAATGCACAAGATCAAGCAAGTCCAAGTCCTAGCAGAGATAGGAGAGATTAACAAGGTCGAAAGAGTGAGTAGTGCTTTCAATATTTTGGATATTAGTCCTTTGTCCTACATAGAGTTGGGGAAGCTCCTTCCAGCAGGAGAGCGAAACATATGCTGAGACTCACAGCTATAAACTGGGCAGAGCACAGGGATTATTGTGGAAGAATAGGAGGAGGGGAGGATAGAAGGACCCTGAGGGACAGGAGCTTCACAAGAAGACCAATGAAGCCAACCTACCAGGGCCAGGGCTGCTCAGAGACTGATGCACCTACCAAGGAGCATGCATGAACTCTACCTAGGCCCGGTACCTTACATACCTAATGAGCAGCTTGGTCTAGATACCCCTAAGGAACCTGATGCTCAGCTTGGACTACAAGTGGCCCCCTAGAAAGGGGAGCAGGGGATGTCTCTGACATGTACTCTGTTACCTGTTGTTAGATCACGTTCCCCTGTCAGGCCTGCCTCTCCAGACCACAAGGGAAGAAAATGACTCAGTCCTAACGCGACTTGATGTGCTGGTGTGAGTTGATTGGGGGAGCTCCCCTTATCTGAGGAGTAGGTGAGGGGAATAGGAGAAAGAGGGAGTGTGGGAGGAGAGGAGAGGCCTACATTTGGGATGTAAAGTAAATTTTTAAAAAAGTGTAAAAAAATAGAAATATTTCTTCCTACTTCAGATTAAAATTAGTTAAATAATTAATTTAAAAAAAGAGTGAGGAGCAGAGGGGCAAGCAGGGAGTGAGGAAATAAACCTCAATTATTGAAATTTTAAGTCTGGAAAGAAAAGGAGAAAAGCAACAAATAAGGTTGAGATGGAGTTTGAAGAGAATTTACAGGAAAACCATTGTCTACTAAGATAGATACACACACAATCATTGACTATGTCAAATTAAGATGAAGATTTAAAAAGGACTTCAGATTAACCACAAGAGCTAACTTAACAACAGAAAAAATACTGTCATTCTCTACAGACACAAGCTTGTTATAGTGGAAGGATAAGTCCTGGCTGGAGATTCAGAAAAGAATGCAAGTGTCTAATATGAGAATTGTTATACTTTATTATTTTTTGTAAGGATTTTGTCTGAAAGTGATAGTAGAGAGACATGTTAAAATGTAAGGTTTCAAAAGCAGAAAGAAACATATGGAATATACTCACTTATATAGACCTATAGGATAGGAAGGTCATGCTGAAATCTATACATCTAAGGAAGATAAACAAGAAGGAGAACCCAGGTTGGGATGATCAATGCTCGCTTAGATGGACAAATGGGATGGACATTGAATGGAGGAGAAAACGAGCAACAGGATAGGAGCCTACCAAAGAGGGCCTCTGAAAGACTCTATATAGCAATGTATCAAAGCAGATATTAAGACTCACAACCAAGCCTTCGGCAGAGGGCAGGGAATAATATGAAAATAGGAGGAGTTAGTAAGACTTGGGGAGAACAAGAGCTCCATAAAGACCAAATTGAGCAGGGCACAAGGGTCTTTTATGAGACTGTTTCTCCAACCAAGGACCATGTATGGATATAACCTAGACCCCCTGCTCAGATGTGGCCCATGGTAGCTCAGTACCCAACTGGGCACCCTAGTAAGGGGAACAGGGACTATTTCTGTCATGAACTTAATGGCTGGCTCTTTGACCCTCCCCCCTACACACCCAGGAGGAACAGCCTAGCTAGAGCCCAGAAGAGGACATTACAGCCAGGCCTGAAGAGACAAGATAAGCTAAGGTCAGATGGAAAGGGAGGAGGTCCTCCCCCATCAGTGGACTTGGAGGTGGACAGGGAGGAGATTAGGAAGGGATGGGGACAGTGGGAGGGAATGAGGGGGGGCGTTACGCCTGGGATACAAAGTACCTAACCTGTGATTAATATAAAAATAAATACATTACATTAAAAAAAGAAAAAAAATGCAAGGTTTTACAGCAGGGTATTAAAGCAGATGCTGAGACTCATAGAAAAACTTGAGAATTTTATGACAGAAGGAGTAGATGATAGACCCAGAGGGGACAGGAGCTCCACAAGGAGACCAACAGAACCAAAAAGTCTGGGCACAGGGGTCTTTTCTGAGACTGATACTCCAACCAAGGACCATTCATGGAGATAACCTAGAACCCCTGCACAGATGTAAGTCCATGGCAGCTCAGCCTCCAAGTGGGTTTCTTTTTAAGGGGTACAGGGATTATCTCTGACATGAACTCAGTGGCTGGCTCTTTGATTACCTCTCCCTTGAGGGGAAGCAGCCTTACCAGGCCACAGAGGAAGACAATGCATCCAGTCTTGATGAGACTGGCTAGGGTCAGATGGAAGGGGAGGAGGACCACCTCCATCAGTGGACTGGGGGAGGGCATGGGAGGAAAGAGGGAGGGAGGGCAGGATTGGGAAGGGACAAGATAGGGGGCTACAGCTGGGATACAAAGGGAATAATATGTAATAAATTAAAAATTAAAAAATATTCAAACAACAGCAACAAAAATAAAACAAAAAAATGCAAGGTTTTGCTTTGTGCAAGATATAGGGAAATTACAATGACTGAAATGTTATTTCTTACAGTAGGTAAGACTGGCATTGTAGGAATAGGGGCAAAGAAACATTTCAGAGTACAACCAGAGAAGGAACAGAATTTCTTTATCTTCAGTGAAGAGGAGAACTTCCATGAATATCAACCAGCCTTGGCATATCAAGTTGCAGTAGGACTTGTTACATCTTTTTCAATTGAGGCTAGATAATGCAGCACAGTTAGAGAGGGGGAATATCCCAAGGCAGGCAATAGAGTCAGAGATAGCCCCTGTTCCTGGGTCCACAATGAAGAGCAAGCTACACATCTGTTAAGTATGTGTAGGGGCCCTCGGTGTATCCCTGAATGCTCTCTGTTTGGTGGTTCAATATCTGTGAACCCCTGTGGGCTCAGGTTAGTTCGTTCGTTAGGTTTTCCTGTGTTGTTTTTGACCTCTTTTCCTCCCCATTTCCACAAAATTCACTGAGCTCTGCCTCTTGTTTGGTAATGGGTATCTGCATTTGTTTCCATCAGATGCTTGGTGAAGATGCTCAGAAGACAGTTAAGCTAAGCTCCTGTCTGGTTATCTGATACAGACAGCTTTAGTGAGAACATTTAAATACTACTTACCACCCCAAGTTCTACCACAGGTTAGGAGAGAAGACACATTGTGGTAAGACCTGTATAAGTTAGGGAGGAGTGAGTATTGAATGGAGTAATGTAATATCAAAGGGTGAAAAAATTTACGTGACTGGAAATGGAAATTAATGTATTAAGGAAATACAATATGTTGACTCCCTTGATGGCTAACATCAAGGTCCCTCCTTGAGTTTTTAAAACATTTTGTTACTGTACTTATTTCCAACTTTCCTTTTTTTAAAAAAAAATTTTTGCATGATAATGTTCCCCCCAAATTAAATATAGCCCTAGCCAATTATGGTTTGTCAGAGAGCTCATAGCTGTCCCTCAGAGCATAGCATAATTTTTTTGGTACTTAACTGTTAAGGAACATACACAGAAAAATAATAGCCACATTTCTACAACACACTACAATACTAAGTTCGTTTAAGAAGGCACATGATTTCTAAATTATATCTTAAAATTTGATTTACATCAATAATGACATTAGATATATATTCTTAGGAATTTACTGTTGCTTCTTTATTATAGATAACTGTGTAAGCATTTATATTTTTCAGTGTCCAAAAGGCACTGTTCATATATTTACACATTCATTTATATTCACATATGTACTTAAAGGGAGCATCATTTTCCATTCTGAGCCAAAGTTTTCTATATTTCTATAGTCACCACATGGTGACTCAGACTGTACCTTCTAATGCTTTTCTTTCTTTTTAGCCATCCCTTCAGTCAGGATTCTCCTGATTTAAATAATCTATGCATATATAGATTCTGTAGTATTCTCTTAGATCATTGCTCTAGCTTCAATATCTTTACATTTTATTTTATTTGCTCACCATTATGAATTTAATTAGCTAAAATTAATCACTCACATCACAGCTGTCTACTAAAATTATTTTAACTGATTACAAAATTCAATGAAATATTTTCTTTTTGACATATTAGGCCAAATGCTATCTTCCATTCAATCCTTCATTTTCCGAGACCTAAGCTGTGATGTCTGATGTTCATCTGACTCTAACCATAACTGACATCCTATCCTCTTTAATATTTCTCTGACCTAATTCTGTGGATCTGTTTATGTATACTCAATTTTGAAATGTTCAGTTTTTCCCATTGGGCCTACACAAAGCCCACTGAGTTTCCCTGGTCTTAACCGTTACTTTATTAGAATTCTCTCTCATACACATCTATTATTAGTTCTGTTTATACATAGTTTCGCATGTTGAATATTTCATTGATGCCATAACTAGACGTTATGTAAAAGTGCTTTTTGTAAAGACTTAGTTTATATGGCATATGCAGATTATCAAATGCAAAACTTCGTAGGTTGGTGTATGAGTTTTGGTCTGAAGGACAGCAGTTGTTTTAGAGTCAAAGCAAGCTGATGCTCTAGTTAAAGGCCAGCAGTGTTGTAGGCCTTGAACTCCCTGGATGAAGCTTTATTCATTGCAACACAACCTCACCTGAATACCCTAACTAACGATGACCTATACCTGGGAAGCCCCCCTCTAGTCTAGTAGACACGTACACTTTACATGCACTCCTGCCATTTGATCACTTGTCAACATCCCAGTTCACCACAAAGGAGCAGCTCCCTTCTCTGAATCCTCATAGCATATATTGACTGTCTTTTTAAAACATTTTTTATCCTCTAATCTTATTTGGTGACTTTTACTTAGCAAATTTTAGCCAACATATACTTTGTGCTAATTTGCTGCTTCTCATACACCTTTGTCATTATAAATATTTTCAAAAGTGAATTATATATATATACATATATATGTGTGTGTGTATGTGTTTATGTGTGTGTGCATGCACATACATATAATATGCCATAATATGTGTATCTCATATATAATTACCAGCCACAGAATACACATTCTTTTTTTATTTATTCAATGAAGATGGCAATTCAGTAAAAATTATAAGAGAATAGAGATTTGGATTTCCCTTCTTGAAAGGGAAGCATTATTTTTACAGTCAGGGTAGTCTGAACCATAGTGATGGGTCTAAAGAAGTTCATGTAGTCAGCATCAATCACATAGGGTAAGTGTAGTTCATAATATATTTCGTTCAAACAATATACAATGAAAGCAGCTATAAATATAAATTCTCTGCGTATTATGAAAACCAGTGGTTCTAAGATCATATTTCCTATACCAGTAACATTAATATTATCTTGGAACTTTTCAGCAAAGCAAATATTTAGATCTCAAGCACAGTAAATCAGAAATTCCAGTGGTTGCACACGCAAAAAATAACTGGTAATCCCAAAACAAAATACAATTTTAAAACATTTACCTTAGCTACTAAGAATGAGAAACAGTATGTAGAGTCAATATACTGTAGTATTTCCAAATTATGAGTTTAGGCTTGAGTGTTTGTTTAAGAAAACGGGTGTAGTTTAAATAGCAATTTACTTTAACAGTAGGGCTTCTTCCTGTTGTAGATGAAAATCAGGGAAGGCAAAAAAAGGACTAGAAATATGTGAATGTTCTTAGAAAGCAAGGCTTCATTCAGACAAGTTCCTTAAAGACAGTGCATGTTTAACAGGTGCAGTACTCAAAAGAAAATCATTATTTAACAGTGAGATTTTAACAAATATCCCCTAAATAATCTAGCAAATAAGGAACCAAAAAAGCAGTTGAATTGAAAATCATGTCTAAATTGCAGAATATCTACTCCTTTCTCTCATTTTGTTCTTGTAGAAAACTTAAGCTTTAATAGAAAACTAACTTCCACATGTTTCTACTTGGATAATGCTTGTTTTATAGCTTCACAGAGAGTCACCTATGGTTTTTTGAACATTGATATAGTCAGCAGTTCTATTCTTTAACTTTATATTATGCCCCCGCTGTCAATAGAATCTCTGAATTCTAAAGGTAATCAGGGAGAACTTTCCCAGTCTCATGTATAGAATAACATTATTAGTTAATAAAAGGAAAAAAATAGTACATATACTTCAATAAAACTTTGTTAATGTGATTAATATGCTAAGATTTGTAGATAACCGATGAGGAGATAAAGATAATGGAGAGCAAAATGGTCTCTCTGAGTAGTGGTATAAAATTTGAAGCTTCAATGACAGACTTACTTATAAAAGAAGATTTCTCATGAGGAGGAACAAATACAAAGCACTGAGGTGGTTCTGAATATTTAAATGAGTGATCGAGCAAGGGAGAGAGAACCATAGGGAGAGAGACAGAGGGAGGAGAGGAAAGGGAGAGAGAAACAGAGAGTCAGTGAGAGAGAGAGAAAAAAAGAGAGGCAGTGAGAATTTCTCACTATAGTGAACTCAAGAGAGCAGCATAACAGATATGTTCAGAATGCAAATGAGGACCACGTGACTACAGAACATTTTAGTGGACATTAAAAGACTTGAATTTCATTATTCTGCCAACAGGGTTTGAAACCAGGAACTCCATTTCCAAAATATGATTTGGACAAATTCTGCTTGGTGTCTATGCAGGGAATGGCTTCAGGAAGACTAGCATGTCAACTCCAGTTGATCAAAGAAGAAAATATCTTGATTTTTGGGATCAAAGGTAGTTTGGTTTGGGTAAGAGTGGAAGCAGAAAATGGAAGAAAAAGTCAGCAAAATGATTACTACACACTTGTGCACGTGTGTAAATCTAATGAAAATATCTGGGACTTCTGGAAATTGTCAATGTCAAGTTTTATCTATTAAATTCTTCTTATTGATTCATATAAAGATAGCTTTTCTGTATATATACATAGTTAGTCATCACATAGTTTAAATATAAATTAGGCTTTCAGACTTCTGAGTTAAGCTTCTTAGTTCATTACTTGTCTTGGTTTACTAAATCCAAATGATCTCATGTGTTGGAGAAAGTATTTGAAATTTGTAAGTGAAGCCATGTGAATATATCAAAGCTTTGGTAAAATAAGTTCACTGCCAGAGTAACTTCAGGGAAATAAAATAAAAAAAAAACATAACAGAAAAGAATGGTAAGGAGTTGTAAATATTTGAAGAGTAAAGCCTAAAGGAAAATAGAAATAAAGCGACAGGAGAAGGGAGGGGATGGATAAGAGCACACACGGGGTTAGTGCCCAGCGTTCTTGTCAGACAGCATCCAATGTCCTGTACCTCCAGCTACCAAGGATGCAAAGCCTTTTGGACTCTGTAGGCACCCAAAATCCCATGCACATATTCCCTCACAGAAACACGCACGCACATACTTATGCATGAAGATTTGCTTACTGAAGACAGGAAATAGTTTTTTTTTTTTCTGTGTGTAGACTGAAATACTAGAATTCATATGGCATTTTAGATAATCACACAGTTTCAAACAACCAGACTATATATGATCATATTTCTCAAGGTCTTATCCAGAAAAAATGATTCTTAGATGTGAACAATATGACATAAGGGAAAGAGTTTTAACTCTAAAGTTGTCCTAGATTTCAAATACCAGCTTTATCATCTCACTTCACCTCTGGAAGCTTATTTTATTCTCAGTAAACAAATGGTGAAAAGAGATCATTTATGTATAATATTTAACACAATTATCATTAAAAATAAAATTTCTATTGACACATGTATAAGCAATGCACAGATTTTTCAAAGATAATTTAATCAACATAAGTATTTTAGGACTCTGTAGCCTTTGTTTAGAAATACATGTATTTTAACATTTTATGTTCTCTGAAAAAAAACATTTTTATTATAAAAGAACTTCTCTAAACAGACTCAAAGACAGAATGACTAAGATGCTCATTTTTACTATAAAATTCACATAAATAAATGTATATGTTTTTGGTGGTTAAGTATTTATTAAGATATATGTTACATATAATTTAATTTTGATGTACAGAGACCTATAGAATACATCTTCAGAAAAACATTATATGGGGCCTATTATATGAAGGCCTATTTGATTTTATTTTAGACTTTATTTCTTTGACTTATCCTACTCAAACAATACAAACAGGCACTGTGGCCATTAATCAAAATCTATAGCTGAAGAAGGATTTCTTGAAATAAATTTTAAAAATATGGCTGGAGAACAGGAAAATATGTAATGATGTCTTCTATCCTGCAGGAATAAATCACCATTTGCTGCTTTGTGTGCTTGTCAAGCAGTAAATTTCATAACAAAAAGGCAAGGGAGGAAGGAGAAGCTCCATGATCTCCCCTCTAGTCCTCACCGATCCACTCTGAAGGACTCATTCTTTGGGAATGATTCAGATGACAGGCCAAATCCCACAGACAAACCTGCTTCTTGTCAATGCCTGCCAAGGGGGCCACAATTGAAATAGCACAGCACAGTGCCTCATGGGTTGGATTATGCTCTCCTTGCTTTGTGGACTATAATGATTTACATAGTCTTCATAGTAAAAATGGGAGCAATGCAAAAGCAAGAGTTGCCATTTGATGGCTCATATATAAGTATGGGCTTTAAGACAAGTGCACTTAATTAGAATTTTGTAGAGCATAAAATATGAATCATTGATATTTGTGCAACCCAAACAAAAAGATGTATTAGCACGCATGCTGCATATTAGAACTATCAATATGAGCAATTTTTTAAATTAATTTTTTAATATTAGTTACAGTTTAACTTTGTATCCCAGCTGTAGCCCCTTCCCTCATTCCCTCCCAATCCGATCCTCCCTCCCTCATCTCTCCCTGCCCCTCTCTAAGTCCACTGATAGGGGAGGTGCTCCTCCCCTTCCATCCTAGCTTATCAGGTCTCTTCAGGACTAGCTGCAATGTCTTCCTTTGTGGCCTAGCAAGGCTGCTCCTCCCTTGGGGGGGGGTGTCAAACAGCCAGCAATTGAGTAATATGAGCAATTTTTTGATCAAAGGAGTTCACACAGGTTTCCCTCCTAAAAAAAAGCATCAACTACAGGATTTCTCTGTGATACACATGAGAAATCAATGGTATTTTTCTCTGTGTTGTCAGTCTAAATATTGGAACAGTTTAAATGCTTGAACATTTTAATCTGTATGTGATGATTTTGTTTTTGTTTTCCATTTTATGAATTCCAGAAATACTCACTCTCTCAAGGATAGAACACTCTGCATTTCCTACTATCCTTTTGGAATTCTTCCTGACATTTTCTTAATTTTTTTTTCACTGAGACTGACTCACTTGTGTGAACAATGAAATAGTTTGTATGTTCTTCTACATTTGTACATTGAAAAAAGTTGAAGAGTTATTCTTGTGATTTGAACCTGAATTGTTTTCTACAGGCTTGTATTCTGACCCATTTCCTTAACCCTAACTAAAACCATTGAAGCACCATGTTAAAAGCTGAGGTGACTTTAAAATATTGGGCTAGCCTTTGGCAGTAAGTCACTAGACATGGACCCTTGAAGGTTTTAAGACACTGGTCCTGGTCTATATGTTGCCTTGTGAAGAGATACCCACAACAGCTTGAGATGTTTTCTTTACAGTGTTTCCCCACTGTGAAGGAATGGAATCTTTTTTAAATTGGACCTCAATTATTTTTCCTTCCCTGCAGTTAAGTCTTTCAAGTGTTTGGTCATAGCAAGGAAAAAAAAAGGTATGAATATATTTATCTAATTCATTTTTTTTCTTATTTATATTAGCATTCCTAGTTCTCATAAGCATTTCTCAAGCTAGCTGGTAATAGAACCTACATTTTCTGGACTGAGTTCCTTACTGTTGTCAATAATGCAATCATGTGTGACTGAGAGAGAAATTCTAAATGTGGTAGCCTATAGTAAGGAGAAACAAGAAGACATGGGTTAAGATATGCCATCATCACTTTAGATAGGATTTGCATTCTTCTTGTAAAATAGAAATAATAACTTATGGTGTGAAAAATGATGAAAGCTAGAAGACAGAGAAATGGATTGTGAAATGTTATCTTTGAACTGGTCACAGCAAACACAACATGATCTCACAATGACTATTGCTGCTTTCAATGAGACTACAAGGGAATGAACCTATCAACCGTCAGTTATGGGTCAGTAGGTCTTCGTGGAGCCAGACTCTTCCTTATTGCATTGTTGGCTACTGATAGATGGGGGACAGAAATCACATTCTTTTGATGGATACATGATACATTTACACAATGTAAAATTTCTTGAACATTTTAAAAAGGAAACACATAGGTCAATTGATGGAAGTAGAAAGAAAAAAATCATTCTGAGTGAAGTAACCCAGACTCACAAAGTCAAATATGGTATGTACTTGCTTATATGTGTATAGTAGACATTAAGTCAGTGATCATCAAGCTATAATCCACAAAACCACAGAGGTTAGGTACTGAGTAAGAGACTGGTCAGGGAAAGATACATCTTCAAAGGAAGGGGAAATAGAACAGAGAGTTATATTTGGATGAGGTCGGTGCAGGTCTGGCAGAGGAGGCTGATGATTGGGGGTAGAGGGTGAGATGGGTGAAAAAGGAATCATGCCGAGGCATCTAAACCTGAGGACCACTTCACCACTATGAAAATCCAACACAGCAGAAATCAAGACAGTCTTAATGAAATAGCCAAATAACAGGGGAGACAGACCCCAACTGGACATCACTTATCACCAAATAAAATTCCCAGTACATTGATCGAGTTAACTCTAATTGAGTTGTCGGCTGAAGGATCCATGGAAACCCCGAACAACCCACGCTGCTGGCAAGACTATAGGTTACTTTCCATAAACTGACAGCAAGGCCTCAGCACCTATACCACACACTGAAACTGGAGAAGCTGAGCTGATGCCTTCACAGAACCTTCACTCCTATGTGCTATCCTCATTGGTACATGATAGTACCCTAAATGCTACAAAGGAAAAGCATAAATATCAAGGAGAAACATAAATAAAATTCTCTAATTTTCTTAGTTACTTTTTTTTGTATGAATGAGTAGATCAGAGACACATGTGCTTTTTTTTCTCTTGATGGTTTTGGCATCAAGCCCACTCCTTGTTAATGCTCAGCAAGCACTTTACTGAGCTGAATCACCAGACCTGGCACATGCTTTAAAATACCCCTGCCATTGTTCTATATTAGGGATGGTGTGTCTAGCTTTTCAAGGACCAATTTTGCACATGGAATGCTTTCTCATAGTCTGTGAACTTCTAATGGTTTTTGTATTTTCAAGTGGTTGATAGAAATTAAAAAGAGATCACTATGTTAGATTTAAAAATTATATGAAACTGAAACCATATCATATATCTTGAGTGAAAGCCATTTTTATTGAGTTTTTTTTTAAATTAATCTCTTTTCTAGTGACTTCTTTTATGCTACAGCTGAAGATATGGCTACAAAACTATATATTATGGACTGATAAGCCTAAAATATTTATTATTTGGCAATTAAAACCCAGCCTTTGGATGTGGTCTAGACCCATGTAATCCTGATTTTATTAGAACTGTGCAGACAGAATGTCTTTGGATATGCGTGTTGTTTCTCGAACTAGCTCATAGTGTGATATTTTGGTTGTATTCTTAGTTTTGTCCTTCAGTAGCCACACTTATCCGGGGAAATTTTATTTGGTTGTAGTCATTCAGTTTTGCATTTATAAAGTGATGAAACTCAATAACATCAGCTTTCTATGCTTTAAAGCTTTTCAATTTAATATTGCTGAGGTATTCTGGAATGCTGCTGACATGCGTATGTCTGATATAAATGGATAGAAATAAGAACCAGACATGCATGGTTCAGAGTCTTTCCAGACTTGAAGGGATTCTGAGCACAGAAATGATAACAATCATTCCTGGCATTGATAATGCAACTGATAATCCTTCAGCAAATGGCTGAGAGCATTTTCAGAGTGTCTTGCTTGAAGGGCCAGACTTGTAATTTTGGTAAAGAAAAGCTGCAAAAGAAATAAACTGTAAACTTCAACATTGTAGAAATGTCATTCCAAATTTAACAAGGAACTAAATACTCTACCAGCAACAATTTGATTTAAGTGTGACAGGTGTTATTCTTATCTTTTGAAGAATGCTTTATATTTTTACAAACCTGATATTTCATTCTAGGTATATTATGCCTGTTTTGATTTGAATCTGCAAAATAACTACATCAAAATTATTTTTAAGCAGTTATGAAAAATATAATATGAAAATACAATTTTGGAATTTATTTTCTACCAATAGAAAATGGTTGATTTTCATTGCCTATGTGTGCCAATTTCAACATTTTAAGCTTTTTCTCAGGGTTTTGTTTATGAAAAATGGTAACAAACATGCTGAGACTCACAGCCAAACACTGGGCAGAGCACAGGGAGTATTCTGGCAGAGCAGGAGAAAGAACAGGATTTGGAGAGGATAGGAGCTCCACTAGAAGACCAACAAAGCCAACTAACCTGTGCCTAGGGAGGCTTGAGGATACTGAAGCACCAGTCAAGGACCAGGCACATACTTGACCTAGGCCTTCTACACATACATATCTGATGGGCAGCTTGTGGGTCCCCTAGGAAGGAGAGAGGGGTTGCTCTTTGAGATGAACTCTATTGCTTGTTTCTCCATAACTTATCCCTGTTGGGGCTGCACTCAGTCCTGATGCAACTTGATGTGCTGATGTGGCTTAAGGGGTGCTCCCCTTATCTGAGGGGTGGGGAAAAGCAGACAGGGGGAAAATGGAAGGAGGGTGGGACTGGAAGCAGAGAAAGGAGGGGGCTATGACTGGGATATAAAGTGAATTAAAAAAAAAACCATTTGAAATATGGTAGAAAGTATCCAATGGTGATTAAGGATACATATTTTTCACCTGGAGTAGTTAAAGCTTATAAAAGTTTTTATAGGGGAAGTGTGTCAAAAAACAAGGTAGATTTCCCAGATGCCTGGAAAATCTCCCACTGTGAATCTCCCTCTGTATGAAAAACATTTGGAAATCTGCATAAACTCTTTAATGATGATGTGTTAGAAAAATTTCCCTTGCCTTATTAAATTCATTGTCTCAGGAAACTTTGTTAGTGATAATGAAGGGTGTAAACAGTCTCAGATTTTGAGATTGTGACTATTCGTGTGCTGATCTAATTTCAAAAGGAGTTACTATACAGGTTTAGACAAGCACTAACATATTTAGAAGCACAAGAGGAAGGTATTCGCTGCCAAGATTGCCTCATGATATCTAATGCATGCAATTGCATATGTATGTACAGACATATAAAGAGTATTTAAATATAATTTTTTACAATTTTTAAAATGTCACATTTTAATTTAATTACAAATTTGTTCACATGTGTGTGAATGAGTGTGTGTTTGTGTGTATTTGTGTGCATGCATATAGAGATAGGAGGAAAATGGACAGGGTTCAGTTTCAGTTTTTTTCTTTTACCGTGTGGCTCTGGAGGTTGAACTCAGATCATCAGGCTGTGGGATAAGGACTTTTACCCAATGAGCCATCTCACTGGCCATGTATATAATGTTTTGACTATAGCTGTCGAGGTGAGATAGCCCAGTTAAGTTTACACCACGAATAAAGACAGTCTAAGGCTTAGTGTTGAACAGTGAATTGCTTACAGTGGAAGAGGTGGTTAGAAAATGAGAAAAAACTGACAAACTAAATTTTAGTGTGAAAGTCCTTCTGCTTAGAGTACCTAGACATGGCTGGAAGATGTACCTTTACTTCTCTATTTGTACTTGTTGAGGTCTAGAATCATGTCTAGGAACAAAGTGTGTACCGTGACAATATTTGAATCAAATTGGAGATGGGGTTGGCAGGGGCAGCATTAAAATAATACCTTGGGGAATCTATACAACGCCAAATTTTTCAAAAGTAATTTTATTTGCCATACTGAATTAACTAACCCTCTCTGGTAATAAAGGCCATTTCTGAATTAAATAATTAATTTATGCTATTTTTGAGCCTCAACCTATCCAGGTGTTCTTGGCATTAGAGACAATGTATCAAGCTAAACACAGTCTGCGAGCACCCAGAGAGTTTTTGCATCTGGAGTCTGGAAATAAAAATAAAATGTCAGCCAAACATAAACTATGGACTTTGGGTTAATAGTACAGTGTCAAAGCACAGTCAGAGAAGGGCTTCTGAATGTGATCAAACACAGTTTATGAAGTTCTCAAAAAATTACTGAACATACCTTTTTTCTATTTTTATTTTGATAAAATTTTTTCTTATACAATCTATTCTGATTATGCTTCCCTCTCAGCCTCTGAGACCTCATCATCTTTCTTTCCTATCCAAATCCATACCCTTTTTTCTCTTTTCTTAGAAAAGAAACAAGTATCTACATAATACTAAAAAATAAACAAACCAGACTAGGATAAAACAAAATCAGAAGAAAAAAGAAAAAAGAACGTTAAAACATGTATAGTCTCAAAGACACATATTTGTACACACTAGAATCCCCCAAACCACAAAACAAGAAGCAATAATGTGCATGCAAAGGGTCTGCAAAGCATTATGAGAAAAAAATGCATTGAGTTTGTTTTGAGTTGACCATCTACTGCTAGGCATGAAGCCCGCCCTCAGTCGTGGTTGGTGTCTACGGCAGTGCGTCTCCCTTGGAGAGAACTCTTTTTCATTTCTCAGTTGGAGAGAGCTTCTCGGTTAGAGTTGGGGCTTGTGTCTATGTCTCCACTCAGTGTTGGGGTACCAAAGGGTGCAGACCTGTGCATGCTGCCACAGAAAACAAGCATCTTAAGTTGCACTAAAATGAATCATTAGCATTCATGATATTAAATGCTCCAGAAAGTAACGCAAATTAAGAGGACAGAGAGTGCATGGTGTCGAGAGGTACAAGATGATCACAAAGGTTTGTCTGTAAGTCTTTATAGATTGTACTTTTCTCCTAGATAATTTTACTTTCTTGCTTTTTCTTTTATTCTTCAATTTTGATTTGAAGCACACTCAACCAAGTCAACAGCACAAATTCTCACCAAACTTACAATGTCTTTCTATCAAAGTCTCCCTATTAAATCATGAGTCCTTGCCCCCTGAATTGTACCTATTCCCTGCTATCACTTTCCAACGATCACTCTACTACACGTTTGTTTACCCTACACTGATCTCTGGCATTCCAGTAGCTCTGGAGTTTCTTATGTCTGAGTTCAATCACAGCTCCATTGTTTCAAGACTACAACCTTGGCCAAGTCATATTTCTGTTTTTTTTATGACTCAATTTCACATCTATAAAATATAATTATTCCTTGCCTCATTGCTTGATACTGAGGATTCAATATATTAATGGATGCAGAAGAGTTGAAATATAGTTGAATTCTTAATTTTGTGTAGTAAAATCCCTATGATTATTTGCTATTATGTATTGATTGATTTGAATTTTGGCTGGGCAATCCAAACTAGCATATAATCCCAAGAAACTAGGAAATTCAACATGAATTGAATGGATAATTATCTTAAAATCCTGCTAGAGCAGTTTCAAAAAATGTATTTGGTTTTAGCTTTTTTCTTACCTTTGTTAAATAAAAGTAGTAAATAGGTTTCTACTCCTCTACACAATTAGTCTTGAAAATGGTCAACTTTATTCCCTGACGTGTTTATATTCTTATTGTGTTGTTTATCACAGACAGCAAGATCACTTTGCACAAGTTATTTGCCTATTTCTCATTCTCTTTTCTGTTCCAGAATATTGTCTCAGCTAATTCTCAGGTTTGGAGTCAGAGAATAAGTGCAAAGTATTCAATTTCTAAGTTAATGTGTAGTAAGTAGGAAGGACGTTGCCATGTGAATTGCTAAGGTAGTCTCTGGTTGAAGACAGAGAATCAGAGTTTATGAGAGCAAATCTACACCTGTGCCCAGTTATGCCAGTTGTGTGTTGGTGACTTCACAGAAAAGACGATTCCTCAGAACTGTCTTCAGAAGTTTTTCCCTTGATGATGCTGATACTACTACCTGTGTCAAGTTATAAACAACATTACTTCCTTAACTGTGATGCCAAGAACAACTTGAACGGTTGATATTCAAAGATGATTTAGAGATTATTTCACCAATGGAAGTATGGTTCACCTTTATACCCAAGACTGCTCATTTCATGCAATGCATCAAAAAATTTAGTGTTGATAATATCACAAATTACACAAACTGAACAGTTACTGTTTTGGATTTTGTTTTTTTAGTGAGTACACTAGATAGCATCCTGTTTATAAGCATACTGGTGGAAATTCTAGGGTCTCATATGTATAGAGTCATCTGCAAAGAGGAATAGTTTGAATTCTCCATTTCTTATTTGTATGACACTTCTTTCTTTTCTTGTTTATTGCTTTAAGATGTCAAGAATGAGGTTAATTCATTATGGGGAATAGATAAAATGTATGATATATTTTAATAAATTGTCTTTATTAAGCTCAACCATATGTAGAATGTACATCTATAAAAAGAGTGGTTACAAAGCGTAAATGTATTCATTATTTTAAAATGTATGGCATTGTAACCATATTATGCTTTGGTATAGCTGACCTTCACCACCACCAAAACAAAGTGATATATTATGACTTATTCAATATTTTCATTATCCCTCTACTCAGATTTTTATATTTGCTTTTCTCTCCAGTTTCTGAACTTCTGCCTGGAGTCGCTTCCTACATGTGCTCTTTCAGGGGACTGATTAGATAGAAACTTAAGCTTCTCAAATTATAAACAACGTGTGGCTCTCCTGTCCTTTGAATCTTTGTATTCAACTAACTTGTCTATTTTCATCCATTTCAAGAGCTTAAATACGATTGAAATCTATACACATTGCATTTTTTTTATTTTTTATTCTTTCTTTCTTTACATTTTGGAGACAGGTGTCACTGTATATTCTTGTCTGGGCTAGAGCTTAGAGTCTAGACTGGCCTGAGGATTAAACACATGCAATTCCACACCTGGGGAAATCACATTCTTATGTACAGCTGCCAAATGATATATTTGTATATCAATATAATATTCAAAATGAGAATGCTGACTTCTTCTGAAGCATTTTGCTCTTATCCAAGAGGACCTCAGATATCCTGCTCAGGCACCTCACATTAAAATAACCCTTAATGAACCATTTTCTCCACATACAATATTACAGCTTCTCAGAAACTTTTACTGATTATCCTCTAAAAATGATGCGCTCATTCTTCTCATTCTTTCTATTGCTACCACCAAGCTCTGTACTAACCTCTTACTCCCAGTTTTTCCCCCAATAGATCCTTGCTATTCTTTTTCCTTCCATCTTTCTTTTATATTTACTATCTTTTCAACACAGCACAAATAATTTATGATGTTTAAGTATAGGCTAGCTGCCTAAATATGCTCCACTGTAAGTAAAAAACCAGAAGTTTTTTTTTAGCAGTCTACAGGGTTCTAGTTGACATTCACAACCTTCCAACATCTCAGAGTGAGTATGGTCTTTTCCTCACTCTACTAATTCTTCTCACATATTCAGACCAACTCCTTATGTTTCCAAAACACATGGTTAATACATTTGTAAATATCACTTTGCTCTGATAGAAATACACAGATCACTCCTTCTTTCCCTCAGCTGGCTTCTTCCTCAGGCACATGTGTGAACTTACTACACAATCCTACACTGCGGTCACTCTTCTTTCTACTAATATGCACTCACATACACACATCAGTATATACATATATATGTGTGTGTCAGTTCTACTGCTTTCTAATACTGAATATATAAGTTTATAAATATTAGTTTATAACATATATATCACTGATAAACATCTTACCGAAACAACATAATTTGTTTACTTTATGATTGCCTACCTTTGTCCACTGAAATTGAAAAGTGCTACAAAGGCCAGTATTTTTGTCTTTTTAAGTTGTTATTTCTTGGGTGTACACCAGCATCTGTCATTTAGGTGATATTAAAAATATTAACTATTGGTTAATAAATAAATAAGTAAAACTTACATTTAGTATAGTGATTCAAAAGAATACATCTTGGCTTCAGATTTATGTCTTTATCTCTAACCTGGGCCTGGCTTATTTCTGTCTCTTGGCCGACTTTAAGCTCTACTCTAGAGGCTTTTATCTTGCAACTTAATGACAACCCCATTGAATTCCAGGTCTAGATTCCCTACATCTTGGCTCCACCCAGTTGGCAGGTGAGACTGCCTCTTTGCTCTGCTGGCCTTGTATCTATCACTTTTTTCTCAATAGCATGTTATGCCTGTCTGGATAGGCTCATTCCCATTGCTTTTTAATGCCTTTATCTCCCCTACACCTGGGAGCAGCAAAAAGAGAGTAGTTGTCTCACGTTGCTTGATTCCATTACTGTGGCCTTTCCAGCCTGCTTCCTTCAGCCATGTTACAGGATCAGACAAGTACCCAAGAGTGCCTTGATTCTGTTTTTGATGCTTTTCTTTCCCTCTCTCTTAGGTATAAACTTTTCCAGGTCTACTCAGAACTTACGGACAAAGCAATTATTCATGTTTCCAAAAGGTGGTTACAAGGATATGATCCCCTGTCTGACAAGGGTTTACAGACCCTTTAGTGTGGGTATCCCAAGGTGGGTTGTCTTCAGTTACTCATTTTACAAGATATCATAAAACATGTCCTCGTCTTAATGTGATGGGATGCATAACCATGACCTGCCCACTATGACCTGATATTTCATATGAGTTTAATATGCAAAGGTTTGATGTTTTAATCTGTTTAGTTCATTTAGTTTTAGATAGGACATATGATAAACAAATGTTAATAGTTTTCACAAAACAGGACATGTGCTTTATAGAAGCAGATGGGTGGCTGTAAGTTACAGTGTTTAGGAAGCCTGACTGCCACGTCCATATTATTGAGTTCAGCGTTGATGGTGCAGGATGAGCATAGAGAAATAATACAGATGTAAAAACAATTAGATGTGATTAGAGATATCTTAGTGTTGAGGTACACAGAAGAATGTCTCATGATATAACAGAATGTACAGCTTCTCAGTGATTATATAAATGCAACTGAAGTCAGAAGGTGATACAAAAGTATGCCCTCTCAACAGAATTTGGAAGTTACTTAAGTGCAAATATTTGTAAGGAAGTGAAAAACCAGGGAGGACTCTGGAAGTGAAACCACCTGGGTGAATGGATTTGGCATGTATGTATGATATCACAGGGATGGGACCTGTTCTGGAATATCTGTGCTTCATAAGAATTTGATATGGTGATGGCATAAACTCGGTTGTCTGCTCTTTGATAATTTCCTCCTCATGAGGTGGCCTTCATAGGCCACAGAGAAAGAGGATCCAGATAGTCCTGATGGGACCTGATAGGCCAGGGTCAGATAGCAGTTCTCCCTTATCAGTGGACTAGGGGAGGGTCGTAACGGGGGAAGTAAGAGGGAGGGTGGGACCAGGAGGAGATGAGGGAGGGGGATACAGCTAAGATACAAAGTGAATAAATTGTATTAAATAATAATAATAATAATGAAAGAAGAATAAGACATGGCTATTTTAGGAGTACAACAGTTAATTTGTAGATTGTGGCTTTAAAATCATAAACTAACAACAATAAATAATACTAATAAATTAATGTTCTTATGCCAGTAAAAGGCACTTTGGGAAGGATTAAGAATCACTGCATTTCTGCAAATAGACATGAGAACTACTGTATCTCATTTCTGTTTTTGTTCATTGTCTCCATATCCATATTCAGTTTTAGAGTTTTCTCCATTCACTCATTGTGCAATAGTTACACTGGGCTACGGCACCATAGATTTTAATGCAAACTTTCACATTAAAAGTTTTAGTTCACGTAATTTTAGTAGTTTCTTTCTCTTACATAGATACATTCTCTATGAAACTCTGATTAAAAATAGTACGATAATTTAGCTTCACAGGTTCATTTGAAAATAAGACAGCATTCCTACTTTATATTTTTAGAGGTGTGTTTTGTGATTTTTTTAACCATCTGAAGGAACTTAGTATAGTTCTTATTCAACTGGCAGCACCACTAGACTAGGTGGAAAATTTTATTTAGGAAAATTTTTCTGAGGTAGGTGATTTGGTAACACATGTTTATTGTATGTTGTGGAAATGAGAAGGAGGCATTCCAACTGCTGAGAAACTCAAAGCCACAAAGGCAAGTAGCATGGAAGAGTGGAAAGTTGGCTAGATTTAGCTGGAAGGGAGAGTCAGTCAGTAGTGGGAAAAGATAACGTTAGAGAGGTACAAAAGTGCCAGTTGACAGAAGACCTTGAGTTATAGGCCAAGCATTTAGACTTGATATCTTAGAAGTAGCTGATTCTTGAGCAGGAAGGTGATGTGATAAAACTGGTATTCGCAGAAGATTATTTTAGCAGTTTACAAAAGAATCATTGTAGCAAGAGACAGGCATCAAATTTCCAGCAAAGAAGTTATTGTAACTGCTGTATGAATAGAACAAGACTGAAGTCACAGATGTAGGAGAAAGTGAGGAATGTGTCCATGGCTATGGAGAAAGAGAGCTTCAAAACTTGTTTTACTTACCTTCTATTCCAGAATTCCATGATGTATTTGTTAAAAATTCATATTTCAGCTACATGGGCTAGAACTTACTCTTTTGTGTGATGCTTTTACAGTGAAGAACTAGTGATTTTAACATTGTCATAATGTATCTGTAGTATGCCTTTACTAAAAATATAGTTCATGAATTGCTACGGAGGAAGGATAGGGGAACACAGACAGAAAATAATACAACAGGTTCAGAATTTAATGAAGATGTTACCAATATAAGTGTGATAGAATTTTTAAGATTAGTTTAATTTGGAAGCAAAACTGCGCTAAAGGTACAGAAATATTTCACAGATACCCTGTTTCTACTCATTCACAACTTTCCCACTGTCAGCATCTCCTATGAGCAGCTGCATTTGCTGTAACTGATGAGCCTATATTGGGACATCACTACTACTTAGCATATCCAATTCAGGTTAGATGGTAGTAATCAAAGAGTTGTATAATTGTAGGAATGTACAAATGTATGCGGCATGCCTCTACCATGAAGTTGTTATGCCACAGTTGTATATTTTACACCATGGTATTCACATATACTCACGAATATCACACACGTTCATGTAGTTCAAGTGTAACGTGAGGTTATGCTGGTGTCACAGTGCTACATGGGGTAGTTTTACTGTTCTAAAAAATCCTCTTTGTTCTCTTTCTCTTTCCCTTTTCTCCAGACTTTGGAAACCACTGATTTTGTTTTCCATATATTTGTCTTTTGCAGAAATCTCCTAGTTGATAAAATTATTAGGTTCATAGAGCATGCATCCTTTTCTGATTTCATTTAGTTACTTCCAGTTTTTTTTCACAGCTCATTTTCTTTCAGAATATTAAATATTCTAATGTCTAGATGTGTCACAAGTTATCTGTGTTACCACTGAATAAAGTCTTGGTTGATTTAAAGTGCTTGTGATTTTGACTAAAGCTACACTATACATTCATTTACAGGTTTCTGTACAAACGTAAGTTTTCAATGATTTTTGCAAATAAATGCCAAAGAGCTTGACTCTTGGACTTGATCTGTTCTCCAAAGTGGATCCACAGTTTTGCATTTTCACTAACAATGGAGTGCAATCAAATGACGTATGAAATTAAGAAATTCGGCAACTATGTTTCTCAATCTCACATTTTCTTGTCTTTAACATTATATACAATGTGTTAAACTTAAAATATCTTTTAAATACTCATGAAATAGGGCAAGGTTCAATGAGGAAAATTTTAGTGCAAAATCTTCATTAAATTTAGGCACTAAAAATTAGTTGACTACTGATGATATCTGAAGTAGTTAAATATTGGATGAAATTCTAGGATTCTACCTGAAAATATTGTCAAGTTTTAATGGTAGAAAATTCAATATGGTAGACTAGCAAAGAGATAGGCAAAGGAATCTCTAACTGTTGAGTTTTCTTGCCTCCTGAGTTTGTATCTTTAACCCTATGGATTAGTGCAATTTCCACTTCACATTCTAGAAGCTTCTTTTTCCCCCAGGAGATGTTGATTACCCCAAACCAGTCAATGCACCAAGAATCATCGACTTGGCAGCACCCATAGCTGCTGGGACTGCATATACTAGACTTGATATTGCCAACCAATATCACAGCATGAGTGGGAGAGGGGATCATGAATTCTCACTTGGGACTGATGGTTTCTGGGGAAGGGAGAGTTGGTTTTCTTCAAGGATACAGACTGTGAGACACTACCCATGCCCTGATTGTCCAACATCGATGCACATACAAATTGCACTGAATGGGTATCTGTAAAAAGAAAGAGTAAATGGAGTTGGGAGGAAATGGTTAGGGGGAATAAGGGATAAATTAGAAGGGAGGAAATGGAGTGTGAACTTGCACAAAACATATTAGGTACATGTATGAATGATTAATAAAATATTCCAGAAAAGGATCTGTGAAAGTTAAATATTTAAAATATTTTAAAAATATAAAAATATTTTGCCAGGTATAGCCTTGCATAAACCGTAGGATTTCATGTTATAATATGAGTTGTTTGTTTCCACATTTTATTTGAGGTTAAAAATCTGTCTGTATTGGATGGTATACTAGACTGTAGTCTAGAACTCAGTGTATACAGAAAGAAAGCCCATTATTAGCATCTGCGAGCTATTTCATGTGATTTTAATGACTGAACACATACCAATTGCTTCCTACAAAGATCAAACAATTTTTCCAGATTATGCTGAAGTATTGTTCAATATGTAGAGATAAATCAGGTATAAACTATAGCCACTATTCAAACAGAAATTAAAGTACAAATAGAGATATTTTTCTAGATTAGAATTTAGCAGTGGTTCTTAGTTCATGGCATTTTTCCTGCTCTGACCATGTTGAAAAATATTTGATTGTCATGAAACCAGAGCAAGGTAGTGTTACAAGCTTCTTGCAGGCAGTGACTAATGATTCTGCCAAGCATCTCCTATTGCAATGAAAACACACTTCACCACAGGAAATATTTATTAGCCCAGTATTTTAATGCGTATACTCAGAAATAATAAGATGATAAAAATAATAGTTAAATATAATGGGGAGAATTGCATTTGGATTGTGCTTTTTAAGAAAAATAACCAGAGCCTTAATTTGAGACGAGGTCTTTTTGCAGTTTGATATGCCATGTTTGGTTGATATCTCTGAAATGCCTGTTCTTTCCTGAAGGGAAAGGAGGAGGAGTTTCGTGGGTGGGGAGAGGTCAAGGAAGGGGCTGGTAGGGAGGGAAGAGGGGAAACTGTGTTCAGGATGTGATATATGAGCAAAGAATACATGAATACAAAATAATCACAGTAACAGAAATGAAACACACCACTGGAATACTTGTTGAAAATATTTTATTGCTAACTTTGCACAAAATAGAATTACTGTTGTTTTTTTATGGGGTCTTATAGTTGGGGATGAAAACTGAATGTTTTTATTTAAGACATGCACACAGAAGCCTCTAAACTGAAAATGGGACAGACAACACAGCTGGATCCGACACACTAAGTAAAAACCCGCATCCGGATAGCTTAGTTATTTTTGAGTTGTTGGCTAGTGGGGTTCCGTAGACATCTAAAAATTACAGATCATTGCAATTACCAGAATTCGACAGTAAGAGCCTATTGCTGAATGCACCACGTACATGAGTTATAAGCACTGACAAAGCAAGAACTACTGACCTGGAAATTTCATCCTTATTGGCTATCTTTCATATTGCTGGAAGATGCTAAGCATGCTACTAGAGGAGAAAAGTTATTATCAATTCTACCTAACCATGAACCTTAAGCTTGTTAATATCTACCATGGGTACAATAGCAATATTATCAGAGTAATCAATTACATTCCAGCTAGATTTCTGGCCCACTCCACAAGACTAAACCCATACTTAACACTTTTTTGTCATTTATAATTTTATTTTTTATATTAATTACAGTTTATTCACTTTTTCCCCAGCCATAGCCTCCTCCCTCAATCCTTCCCAATCCCACACTCCCTCCCTCATCTCCTCTCATGCCCCTATCCAAGTCCACTGATAGGAGGCTAGTATGACCCTAGCCTCTCAGGTCTCATCAGGACTGGTTACATTGTCTTTCTCTGTGGCCTGGTAAGGCTGCTCCCTCCTCAGGGGGAGGTGATCAAAGAGACATACCTAACAATATTAATGAGGGCAAGGATCCTTGGTCATAGGCTCTGGGAGGAAAACCTACTACTATTATTCTACCAAATGGACATAGTTTTCAAATGACTCCTAATGAATCACTGTTATACCCATAGGTCAGTGCATGTCTCAACTCTTGTCAAAGAAGCTCTTTTTAGCAGCTGGTCATTAACACAGAGACCCAAAACTGGCCCACGTGCACAGAATAAGATAATGAGTCTTGCAATTAAATGTGATAACTTACTTTTTAACGGCATGACCTCTATCTTAACCATGCTCTAGGGCGTGTCCCACAGTCTATAATAGTTGCTCAACACTAACAGGACTTGATGAGTTTAAGAGGGAGAGAAAGGAAAAGAGAGAAAGAGAGAGAGAGACAGAGAGAGACAGAGAGAGAATGGTGTTTGCTTGGTAGGGAGATGGGGTAGATCTAGGAGGAGTTTAAGGAGGGGTGAATATGCTAAAAGTATAGAGTATGACATTCTCAATGATTAATAAAATTATCATGTCTTAAAAGTATACATATATTTACATAGAGCAACATTTTTAATATAATAGAGTAACAACTTCTAGTATATAAAAAGGTTTACAAATGTTTCTTATTATTCCAATTTGGGGTATATTTTAGAATTTGTACATTGAAAAACCTTGGAAAATGGAACACTAAGTATTTAAGACTACATGCTTTATTTGGACAGATAATTTCCTCATGGTTCATCAGATTCTGAAAATGATTTTGACTTCCACCTTTGTGCTGCTTCAAACCCTGCCTACCATTCCTTGTTCTTACTCTTTTAAAATCTCAGACACACTGTCTGATCAAAGCAACAGTGAAGGTAAGCAACAGCAACTCATGAGGCTTCTGACAGCACCCGCCTTTGTTTCATTCCCTTTTCCTCTGTCTGTTACCTGGTGTCTTTTACACTGTAGGAACAAAAGAGTCCCCAAAGCACATGTCCTCTTACTTTCACTGCTGTGTTTGATTGCCACTTCATTACGAATGAGTGGGTAACTACCAGCAGCCCTCAACTGCCCTCTCTGTCTCTGTCTCATTCTCTCTCTGTCTCTTTCTTCCTGTCTCTGTCTCTCTCTGTCTCTTTGTCTCTGTCTCTCTCTCTTCCTCAGACATAGAAAATGGGAAGGTAGATAAAGCTGGAACTATTTAAACCCTGCTGCAGCTGCCAGCTAGTCATGCCCTGGTAGCTTCAGAGACAGAGTCCCTATCTTGGTGAAGCTGTAATCTCTTTCTTGCTCTCCTTCGCCTGACACACATTCCAGGGTACAGAATGATGTTGCTGCGGTTTGCCTTTCAGCTGTGGATCCTTTGTGAGCTGGAGGCTCTTGTATAAAAATATTATTGATACTATTTTTTTCTCATGCTACATGTCATTATGGTGTTTCAAGATACTTTGAATGCTTTGTAGTTAAATAAAGGACAGGGTTATTTTTGTGAATGATTCATGTTTTGTTTATCAAACCTTCGGCTTCTAATTATAAGAACATAATTTTTACTCATTGGCAATAACTTTTTAACTTTAGATGGTATTATTTCATATTTGGAATAGAATTTTAATATATTCATCCTTCCTTTATTTTTTAGTTAGCATTTAAAATAATGGGTTTTATTATGATTTTATATATATATATATATAATTGTATACATATATATATAATTGTGTCTTGCTCTCATTAAACTCTCCTTTCCCTCTCTACTCAAATTTCTCCTTCCATTTTTTTGGTCCTCCTTTCTTTCCTCAAACAGTACCCATCATAGATTCTGCAAGAGAGAAAACATGAATTATTTTGTTTTTTCCAAATATGACCTTCTCTTGCTCCTCCCTCTTTTCTCACCTTAAACTTTTCCCCTCCTTACATGTGCATATATGTGTTTGAGATCACAGGTCAACAGATGTAGAGAATATAAACTCATTACTTTCCATCTTGATTTTGAAGAACATGGCTCTATAGCACTGATTATTTCTGTTCATACAGAAACACTCTCATCTGAACATTTAAAGTTAAGATATGTTTATACCAAATAAAGCTTCTGTTGGCTTAACACAAATGGGTTCTCAAGATGACAGGATAATGACCCTGTCATATTTTTTTTCTGACTAGAAATAAAGGCTTCTATATTCCTTTTTTCCTCATACTTATAATCTTTGCAAGTTTTGATATCTAGGAGATTTCATCTGTGATGTAGAAAGCAGCCCCTCCCTTGGCTTTATTTTGTAGCTTTTATCAGAATTCAACTAACAAGGAAAAGGCTGTAATTTTCTTCTGTCTACACACTTATATTTTGGAAAAGATGTGTAACTAAATAGGTAATGACTAAGTAAATACCTCCTTCATTGATTTTTCTTCTGTATGGACTATCCCTCTTGTTTCTAGGAAGTTTCCAGCATGTTATCTAGTTCCAGCTAAAGCTTGCAGATTGCTTTTCTCCAGTATTTTTTCTTTTCTTTGTTCCATTTGCATTTTCTTTCTTTTTTCCTTTCTTTCTCTCTTTTTCTATTAAGTGCATTGGTGTTTTGCCTGCATGTATGTCTGTGTGAGGACTTCAGATCCCCTGGAACTGGAGTTACTGACAGCTGTAAGCATCCCTGTGTGTGCTGGGAATTGAACCTAGGTCCTCTGGAAGAGCAGCCCCTACTGATAACTGCTGAGCCCTCTACCCTGCCTCTCCAGCAAAATTTTCCAAAGTAAGAACGTTCTAATGGGAAGCCCTGTTTCTTCCATCAAGCTTCATAGTTCCATTTACCTTTTAACTCTTTGAAGCCCATAACCTTTAAGCTATTCCTTTTGCAAAACTGACACCAGTTGAGCAATAATATGCATATAGGTACACCATTGACTATCTTGAATAATTTTCCAAAAGCAACTGGGTTGTAATTTGCACATAATATGAAATTGTCTTAGAACTGGTAGTTTGCTTTCATGTTGCGAAGACCAAAGTCAAACTGTTTAAAATGTTGCTAATCATTTCTTGGAATTCACCATATGGTAACAGGTAAAAATTGTCTAAAGATACACGTATTCTGTTTCACATGTGTGTCAGTAAGCGGCAAAGAGGAGAGAGGCTGTGTCAATGTTCAGTGTTCTGATCTATGAACATCTGAGTGATTGGTAGCCTAACATTCCCTGAAAAAAGCAAGCCCAGGACAACCCCCACACTGGCAGACCCAGCGGGGCTCTCAGGATGGGAAGCATGCCTGAGACTAAAAGAACCCTCACCAGGCATTGAGCCAGCCTGAAATGATCACCAGTTCTGTGCTGCGTAGGCCTTGGGTGGGTGGTAGAGCATGCCTGAGATTACCACTTTCTAGTGCTATAATGTACAAACTAGGCATAGCACTCCAGAGACCATTCCTGAGATGACCCTAGACACTCACAGACCCCAGGCACCACTAATAAGAGCCAGTAAATGGTAGAAAAATAGAAGAGAAAGAGAAACAGAAGGATGAAGGCACAGTAAGAGAAAAAGATCTGGAGACTTGAGGGTGCTGAGGAACGGCCTGATGTGAGTAGCCAGTGCTGCCACCAGGACCACATCTGGGTCCATGGCCCTGTCGCAGCAGGGGTCTGTTAGCTCCCAAGAGCAGTTGGATGTCCCTGGTCTGTGCTGCCACCCATTACGTGTTGATGTCTGAGGAGTGTGCAGCCCTACCCTTCACCTGGGCATCATGTGGGCGCTGACCCTGGAGGCAGGAGAGCAGGAAAACTCACCCCTGCAATACTGCAGCAGTCAGCTGCATTACTTGGGAGAGCAGGCCCCAAATATTGCAGGAGGTTTGGGTGAGCCCCCCTGAGGATATGAGCACGGGAGAGCTGGCCTTACCACATGGTGACATGGATGAGGGAGAGATACACTCCTCTTCCTGCTTTCAAAATATGCTA
>CM053753.1:85378084-85388837 GCA_028658305.1 Pachyuromys duprasi | reverse complement strand
GAGAGAGAGAGAGAGAGAGAGAGAGAGAGAGAGAGAGAGTCTGAATTGGAGATCAGAAGAGGGGATAGAAAGATTTTAGAAAACAAAGAGCGTGAAGGACACCAGGAGAGCAAGGCCTTCTGAATCAACTAAGCAAGGTGCCTATGTGTCCACAGAGACTAAAGCAGCAAGTCTAGGGCTGCTCTGGGTCTGCACCAGGTTCTCTGCATATGTATTATAGCTATTAGCATAGCATTTTTATGAGATTCCTGACTATAAGAACTAGAAGGTCTCCTACTGTTAAGCCAGCTCTTGGGACTATTTTCCTCCTGTTCGGTTGTTGTGTCCAACTTTGATATAATCTTTTCTGCTTCCTCTTACTATATTTTATTTTTTTTTAATACTTGGTTGTTATTTCTTAGAAACTGTTTTCTTTTTTTAATGTGAGACAGATGGGTAATGGATCTGTAGGGTAGGATACGTGGGGAGAACTTGGGAAAATAGGAGGGAAGGAAAACTGTAATCAGAATATATTGTATGAGAAAAGACTCTGTTTTTCAATAAAAGAATAAAGTATGTCCATAATATACATTAAACTGTAAAAGGATAAAATGATCTAACGCAATATACAATGTATGTCATATAAAAATAAATAATTGATAATATTTATTTCAAGAATCTAGCAAATGTAAAATTCTTTAATATACCATACTTCTTGGTTTGTAATTAATCTGATGGCACTCAAGGTCATGAATGAGCCAAGGTCATGATTATGCTACATAATCAAAAGTATCCTCTTGATGCTAATATAAATAATATAATAAACACTGATAACTTAGAAAGTAAATATTGCTCAGTTGTCACTAAGTTAAAGGATTTAACTTGAAACCTGAATGGAAGTTTTGGGATTGGGGCAGAATATAAAGTTTGGCATGTTAAGGTATTGCAGTTGATTCAATCAAAGAAAATAAATAACAACACACTGTATTCTACTCACCATACCATTTTGGGACTGTCACAGAGGAAATACCAAAGAATACCTGTCAAGTTGTTGAGTTGCTAGTGGGACACAATATGAAGGGAAGTTTGTTTACTTTATGGACTTATGAAATGGGGACATTAAATGTATTGTGTAATTTTCCAGCGTAAAGTAAGAGAAGTTAGTAACTTGATTATTTACCTGACGTTTTCTATCCAGAACCAGCCATGTTTGATTTGTATGATCCTTCAGTCTTAAAGCTAGAATCCTATAGTTGAGAGTTAAAATGCTATGTATGAGAAAGCGCTCACAAGAACTGAGAGGGTAAAGATTACTAATTGCTTTGTTTTACATACTCCTGTCACATAACACAGAGTACCAGGGACCTATTGGATATGGCAAAAGTTATAAATCACATCAATATTTTAATAAATGCTTTTGTTGAGTACCTTTTACATACGAATTATTTTCTTATAGCAATGGACAGAAATACAGACTGTTCTGTCCAAGGCTGACAGTAGTTTTGGAAGAGAAGTCACATGGAACATACTACCATGTGGTAACTCATAATAACTGTATATGAAGTTATGTGGAGGGTGAGGAATGGGGGTGGGACTGGACAGGAGAAGAAGGATCAGGTGTGTGTACAAAGGAGAGAAGGTGTTCAGGAGAGATGGTTGGAATTGGGAGGTATTTAGGAGACAGTGTGGAAACCTAGTGCAGGTGAAACTTCCTGGAATCTGTGAGGGTGACCCCAGGGAGGACTCCTAAGAAGGAAGATATATAGTTTGAACTGGCCATCTTTTGTAGTAAGACCAGGCTCCTAATGATGGACCGTGGTTATATTTGGTTGTGTTGTTGGCTGAGGGATTCCATAAATTTCCTTGAAACAACAAAGGCTAATGGTAAGACAGGAGGTTGCTCTCTGAAAACTGACAGTGGGGGTAGAAGGCCTTTGCCAAATACAACATCCACACAGCTCATTGAACATACAGAGCTCAAGAAGCTGCCTGCATGGAGCCTTTACCTCTACATTCTAGTCTCTTTGCTCTGAGAGGGTACTCTGCAGGCTATGGAAAGAGAAGCTTGAACATCAACTCAGCCACAAAACCCTTAACCTTGAATTTATCCTTTCTGCTACAGATGCTAGGATAATGGTGGCACAGAATTTGTGGGAGTAGCCAGCTAACACTATAAAAAATCATGTATGCACATCCTTTAAGAAAGTAAATGGACATACTGGAGATGATGTGGAGAAAGGGGAACCCTCCTCCATTTCTGGTGGGAATGTAAACTTGTACAACCACTTTGGAAATCAATCTCATGCCTTTTCAGACAATTAGGAATAGTGCTACCTCAAAATCCAGCAATATCACTACTAGGCATATATCCCTGTTGGTATAATGTTCCTTTAGAATGTATACACCTTACCCTTGTTCATTCAAATGGTGATTTCTCCACCCCCACCCCCACTATCTGGTTTCAATTCAGATATTGCCTTGTGGTACTTATTCTAAGCATCCTGTCTCATCTTTATGTAAACAAAATAAAGCAACTAGACACAATGTTGAGCTGGAAGGAGCCAGAGGGCAGGAAGTGAGTGGGAGGAGAAAAGGCGAGAGAGAACTTGGAGGAGAGCTAGGGGAAGGCAGAGCTGGAGGAGAGATCGTGGAAGGAGGTGGAGAGATGGACTGGACTTAATATATCACATAAAGCAAGTATAATGTAGGAAATCTAACTATGACGGCTTGGAGGTTTAGGAGTGTGTAACTATTGCTCAGCATTGTGTTCTAGGTTAACTAAAATCCTAGTCTCTGTGTGGTAATTTGGTTAAACAGGTGCATAGGATTTACAGCAGCTTTACCAGAAGATATATCAGTAGTAAATAGTAATAGCGCCCTACAACATATCCCAAATATGCTCAAGCATACAACAAGTACATTTGCTCAACTATGTTCATAGAAGCTTTATTCATAATAGCCAGAATCTAGAAACAACCTGGATGTCCCTCAAAGGAGGAATAGATACAGAGATTGTGGTACACTTACACAATGAATACTATTCAGCAATTAAGAACAAAGAAATCATGATATTTGCAGACAAATGGGTGGAACTAGAAAATATCATCCTGAGTGAAGTATCCCAGAAGTAGAAAGACACATATGGAATATACTCACTTATAAGCGTATATTAGCCATATGATATAATATAACCATATGAAAATCGACAGACCTAAAGAACCTAAAACACAAGGAGGACCCTAAGGAAGATGCTTAATTTTCATTCAGAAGGGAAAACAGGATGACCCTGTAAGCAGTGGATGAGAGAGAACAGAATGAAGGGAGCCTACCACAGGTGTCCTCTAAAAGATTCCACACAGCAGAGGGCTGAAGCAGATGCAGAGACTCACAGCCGAACTTTGGACAGAGCGCATGGAGTCTTACAGAAGACCAGAAGGGGACAGGAGCCCCACAAAACCAAAAACAGCTGGACCCAGGGGGTGCTGCAGAGATTGATGCATCAACCAGAGACCATGCATACATAGAGAGGACCTAGATCCCTGCTCAGATGTAGCCAAAGAGAGCTCAGTCTCTATGTGGGTTTTCTAGTAAGGGGTGAAGAGACAGTCTCTGACATAAACTCGGTTGCTTAATCACATCTCTCGGGTCGGACTACCTAGCCAGCCCACAGAGGAAGAGGATCTAGGCAGTCCTGATGGGTCATGATAGGCTAGGGTCAGACAATAGGGGAAGATGACTTCCCCTAGCAGTGGGGGAAGAGAGAAGGATAGGGGAGGAAGAGAGAGGGAGGGTGGGGCTGGGAGGAGATGAGGGATGGTGCTACAATGTGGATACAAAGTGAATAAATAGTTAAATAATATTAGTAATAATATAAGAAAAAGAAAGTAAATGGAAAAAATCGTAAATAAAATAATAATAGACCAAATCTATCAATGTGTTTAAAATGATATGTGTAACAGGCTTATTTAACTCAGATAAATGAAATTGTTTTGACATTAAAACAAATTAATAAATGCTAGAGTGATGGCACAGTGTTTAAGAGCAGTTGCTGCTCTTTCAAAGGACCCTAGTTTAATTCCCAGAACCAATGTGGTCACTCTTAACCACCTTTAACTTTAGCTCAAGGGCACATTGACCAACATTTCATTTCAGTGGGAACCAGACACACATGTGGTGCACAGACATGCATGCAGGCAAAACACCCACCATATAAAATTAATTAATTAATGTTAAAAATCAATAAATGAAATATACATTACCAATAGAAAAATTGATAATAGTATAAAATAGAAAAGCCTCTATACAAAGAAAATATTTGAAAAATTCAACATACATTCGTGATTTAGAAAAATTACAAATAAAAATATTAATAGATGTGTATTTAAAAATTAGAAGAAAATAAAATTGCTGCTGGATTTCAACGTATACTCCGAAATCTAACTAAAAAATGATTACATTAAAATGTAAAATATTTATAGATAAAATTTGCAAAGGAGTATAAAACCAACATTTGTTAAGTGGCAAAATATTACAGGAATTAAGGTATACACAAGTAGGAAAACACCCAATGTTCACAAACCTACGATTGTAAACCAACCTACCAGAATTGCAATGGGCTCATTTAGAGAAGGTGACAAGGAACTGAAAGGTACCAAGGTATATAAATTTTAGTATGTTAATCCTATATTATATGACTGATATCTACTTATAAGTGAGTATATACCATGTGTGCCTTTCTCCTTCTGAGTTACCTCACCAGGGATGATCTCCATCACTCTTCTCCTCCCATGCCCCTCCCCCAGTCTCCTCCCCTTCTATCTAGGTCTCATCAGGACTGGCTGCATTGTGTTCCTCTGTGGCCTAGCAAGGCTATACCCCCAGGGGGAGGTGATCAAAGAGCTTGCCACTGAGTTTATGCCAGAGAAAGCCCTTGTTCCCTTACTAGGGACCCCACTTGGACACCGAGTCTATGGGCTACATCTGAGCCAGGGTTTTAGGCCCTCTCCATGTATTGTCCTTGGTTGGAGTATCAGTCTCTGCAGGGTTCCCAGGGCTCATTTTTTTTTAAAGCTCTGTTGGTCTCCTCTTGTAGCTCCTGTCCCCTCCAGGTCTTTCTAACTCCCGATTCTTTCATAAAATTCCATGCCCTCTGCCCAAAGTTTGGCTATGAATCTCAGTCTCTGTTCAATATCTTAATCAGTAGAGCTCTCTGTGGTTGGCTCCTGTCCTGTTCACTGTCTTCTCCTTCTTCCAATGTCTATTGCATTTGTCCTTCTGAATGAGGATTGAGCATCTTCCTTAGGGTCTTCTTTGTTTTTTAGCCTCTTTTGGAGTATAGATTTTAGTATATTTATCCTATATTATAGTGAGGTAACACAGAAGCAGAAAGACACACATGGTATATACTCACTCATTAGTGTATGTATATTTTGAAAAGAACGATAAATGTTGAATGAATGCCTCCCCAAAAGGTGCCAAGTATAGCTAAGCTAACATTGAAAGAGCACACTGTTTAAAGTCACAATTTCAAAAATGAATCCACAGTAATAGTAATCAAGATGGTCAGACACCTTACTTGGGAGAGATTAATGAGTAGAACTGAGAAAGCCAAGACAGAATTATGTAGGCCCATGTTGTATTAATTTTCAACAAGATTACTTCAAAGGGAGAGACAAATGATGTGGGGACAACTGTATATTCACAAGAAAAATGATTTAGATGGACTTTTATCTCACACATTTGAGCAAATTAACTCCAAATGAATCAAGAATTCAACCGAAACAGCTAAACCTAGAAAAAAGGTCAAGGAAAACAGCAACAAATGCATATGAGTTTGTATTTTACAATGGATTTAGGTCTGAAAATAAAGAAACACAAACAACAGTTGGAAAAGCACAAGTAAATAGGACTTCATCAAAATTAGAAGCATTATTTGTTGTTGAAATGACACTATCAAGAAAGTGTTAAAAGAAAATCCACAGAATTAACTAAATATTTCTAAATTATTTTTTTTCTGGTAAGAGATTTGCTAGGAATTTATAACCATCCTCAAACTCAATAATGAAGATATAAGTGTTATGATGAATAAATGAGAAAATATCTCAATAGACACCACTAAAATTGGTAAACAGCCAATGTGAATATGGAAAAATGCTGAGCTCAATAGTTCTCAAGAAAATGCAAGTCAAAGCCAATCAGGAAGTAATTCACACTCACTAGGATGGTCAGAACAAAAAGAACATAAATAACAGGCAATGATGCAAGTAGGGATGTTAACTTGCACAGTCATTGTGAAAAACATTCTGGCATTTCATCAAAAAGTTGAACATAGTGTTATGATTTGATTAAAAAATGCTACTTCCACTAGAAGTGAAAACACATGTCCACACAAAAACTTGAACATGAATTCACAGAGTAACTATCTTTTTTATTTTAATTAATTACAGTTTATTCACTTTGTATCCCCCCTGTAGCTTACTCCTTCCCTCCCTCTTCCCTTCCCAATCCCAGCCTTCCTCTCCCTTCTTCACCCGTGTCTCTCCCCAAGTCCACTGGTGGGGAAGGTCCTCCTCCCCTTCCTTCTGATCCTAGTCTTTCAAGTCTCATCAAGAGTGGCTTCATTGTCTTCCTCTGTGGCTTGGTAAGGCTCTTCCCCCTCAGGGAGGTGATCAAAGATCTGGCCACTGAGTTCATGTCAGAGACAGTCCCTGTTCCACTTACTAGGGAACCCACTTGGACACTGAATTGCCATGGCCTACATCTGTGCAGGGGTTCTAAGTTATCTCCATGAATGGTCCTTGGTAACTATCTTCATAACACATCAAAAAAGTGCATACATAGGTAAGTGATAAGTATATTGTCCAAATATTAAATTGCATTGTCTATGAAAATTAAAAGGGAAAAATATGGAAACAGAGTACAATGTCAATGACCTTAGAGTGGCTAGTCATAAATTTAAAGGATATTATATGTCTTGTGCACAGGTCTGTACTAGTTTTTATGCATGGGAAGAAGGTTTAAAGTGAGTATGTGGAACCTGTTTTTCTAGTAATTAGAGCTCAACACAGAGGACTTTGCCTCTACCACTTAAGCACTCCTCTGGAATTCCTTAGTTAATTCAACTACATAAAATCCCAACAAAGCTTACTCTCAACACAGCATTTTGTGGCTAGATCTCCCTTTTGCTGAATTTTATTTTATTTTTTTGAACCACAAAATGACTAACTAGAACTGGGAAGCATTCTTTGAAGTGTTAAGGCTTCTGAGCATTTGTTTGTTATATTTTAATCACACCATCAAGTCACAGGGGGGCAAACAAGATAAATTTAAACATAATGTCTGATTACAACACATTTTCCTCTTTCATTGATTTCTCAGATATTTTGTGTATGTTTGTGATAGGTTAGTAAATATATTTAAAATAAACATAAACAAAATATAGCTATTATATGTGTATTAAATGGGCTGGAAGCTATTTTAAATAAGTGAATATTTCAAAAAGATTAAAGGCCAACATTTACTTTTACAATTTTATATAAATATATATATGACATTAATTAATTCTTTATAGTAATGACTAGGCGTTCATTATAATGTTCTCAACCTATCTGCAATCTAAAATTTAACATTGTGACACTATAGTGAGACTGTATAGCTAATTTAAGACTGGGAGGAGATGGGTGGCTAAAGCTGGATTACAAAGTGAGTAAATCATAATAAGTAAATAAAGATATTTTAAGATGAACAGCAAAATTCACATTTATTCATTCTTTTTTTCTAGTCAATATTAGATATAAAGTATTATTCTCAGTCTTTATGTCAAATTGTTACGTTTGTAGTGGGAGGGAAGGGTGCCTTGTTAAGTAGGAAGTGATATATTAGGTACACAATTAGGTAAATATATAGAGGAAGAAAACAATTCTGACTGGATAGATCAGGAAGAACTTTACAGACAGTATGTTCACCCACACTGGAACAAAAACGCTCATGTACAGGTACTGTCACATAAGTCATTTCTGAGCAAAACTTTTGAGTTTTGAGGAAGGTGTCTTCTATATACACAGAAGATTTGAATATTGTTATGATCACTTGTAACCATCTTCTTGTTTTCTTGAGTACTTGATGTGACTGTTAGAAAAACTTGGAAAGCAAATTTATATCCAAATAAAGGAATTTTGTTTCATGCCATAGTCAAAAGGAAACTACAAGAAGTTGTAATTAGATGATGGTTATGAAAATAAAGAAAATGTCTTAGAAAGTAGATCTTAAAGAAAATGACTAAAAGTTATTTCTGTACTATCCAAAAGACACTAAAATACTATTACTCATGTTATTTCTAGTGCAACAGTAACTTCAAAAGATTAATTTATTGCATCCTACCATGTAACTTACAACTGTCTAATTTAACAGGGTAAATCAATTATGCCTTACCATGATTGTCACGGGGAAAAATTGAAGCAGAACCATTGGAACTTCTTTTTTTTAAATTTTTTTCTTTATTACTATAATTTATTACAATTTATTTACTTTGTATCCATGCTATAGCTTCTTCCCTCATCTCTTCCCAGTCCTATCCTCTGTCCGTCTCCCCCTTCCCACGACTATGTTCCTCCTCTAGTCCAGTTTTGTGGGAGGTTCTCCTCCCCTGCTCTCTGACCCTAGCCTGTCAGGTCTCCTCAGGACTGTCTGGATCCTCTTTCTCTGTGGCCTAGTAAGGCCACCTCATTGAAACTTATTTTTCCCACTTCCCCCAAGTGTTTGCAACTTCCACTTGACCTTCATCTCTTGGCTACTTCGTCTACTCTGTCACCACCTCTAATCCTTGCTATTTCCCTATTTTCTAATAGATAGAACCACGCTGAAACAGTTCTCACTCTTGCACTCTTGATTGCTTTGTATCCTTATCATCCTATGGGAATTTCTATTTATCAGAAATAGAATCCATAGTCCATGTCTTTGTTGCACAATAATCCAGCTGAGCACCTCTGACTTACAGGGTTTAGCTATATTGATGATCAGTACACTGACTAGCCTTCATAGAATTGGACTTCCTTGGTGTCTACAGGCAACTTCCTCCATGTCAACAATAAACCTGCAAAGAATAGATATCTATACATAATCATATCCCCTTTCTACAGTAATAAAACATCAAGTCTTGAGAGTCTTCACAAGGATGGAGTAAACTGAATCAACATTTAAAACTTTGTAAACAACCAAATATCAGATGTTGGTTTTTATGCTTTAAAAATCAGTAACTCAAAATTTTAGTTTTTGTCCATACAACATCACAAAATACTTTAATTTTTATTTTTAAGACATGGACCACACTCATTACTTCAGAAATAAACTGTACTGAATTGATACTTGGTCTCAGATTTTTAGCACCATTAATCCAAACCTATTGATAGATCATGTCTCAATTCAACATCTTTTCTAAATACCTAAAATGTTTTGATTACAGCAAAGTTCTTCCCTTCTGCTCATCTCATTTTTAACCTAGGCATTTTCAATGGTAAATAGTGTGTTCAGGGGACAATCTTTACGAAGAACATAGCCCTCTGCAGTTAAGAGAATAATGATAAGACAATTTCTCCCAAGGTATGTCTCACATTCCAGAAGTATAAACAAGAAAAAAATGCAATATTGCTAAACCTTTAACCTAATCTAAGCCACTGATGTTTCTTCTTTATTACGTCTGTGCACCCCGCAGATCCTGATATCTGAGTTGTTTCTGCTTCTGTGGTTCTGACATCCACTTGTGCCTGTGCTACTCAGTGGTTGGCTTTTTCATTTGTAATAAAAATCAGTGGCCAGAAGAGATGGTCAGGGCATCAGGGCATCAGAGCTCACCCATAAGAAACTAGAATTTCTTTGACTCGATGGAATATTTTAAGGCTGTTGGGGCTGTTCTGCGAGCTTCAGGCTTGTCTCCTTGGAAAACATCACAGGACTCATTTCTAAGAACTTAAAGTTTGGCCATTGCAGACTGCTTCCTTTTATAGCATATTTGTATACATTAGGCATTTCATAAGGCAGTTTGGCCAAAATCCTAGATTCATTTTTTTTCTCTCTCTTAATTTCTACTTTCTGGGGTCTTTGTGGTATTTACATAAGATGTAAGCACACATAGGGACCAATAAGGAATGTGAGGCTATATTTAGAGCCTTAAAATTATAAACATATTAGATTATAGTCTTTCTCTGTTTCTAACAAGGAGAGAAGCGTGTTTAAATGGTGATGGTTTAGGCTTACAAAGGGAGTAAGAATGAACATTCAGAACAAACCCCGTTTGTGAGTCATGGCATTTCTGTGTAGACTTAGGAGAAAGACCTGCTGGAGGCACATCCCATGAGTAATGTGTGTTTCATTTCAGAGAGTTAGTGGAAATGCCTTAGGTATTAAGTTAAAAAGTGGACCATTATGTCAATTAAAACATTAATTGAGGGTAATTACAAGGTGATCATAATTTATATAGATTTTAGGAACAATTTATACAATTATCTCCAGTCACACTGTAAAAATAATGAAGCTGTTTATCTGCAACATTTGCCTAACTGAAAGTCGATGTACAGAGAAGCTACATATACATCTGTGCTCCAAACCCCCATTTGAAGTAGAGATGCCAGAAGGCTAGTTTTAGGATAATGAACTTCCTGAGGGCAGGGTGGTTTGGAGAGAGCACAAGACTTTTAAAACCACCACACATCACCAAATTGTATTCCTTAATTTTCATTTTGTTTTAAATGAGTCTCATTTAAGAATAATTACTAACCCC
>CM053753.1:85358570-85377584 GCA_028658305.1 Pachyuromys duprasi | reverse complement strand
ATATCTCTGTAGCCCTCGGACAAAGTTTTAGTTCTCATGAATTGTTTTTAAGATTTCAATACATGCCTAGAATTCTAGAAGTGCTTGAGTGTTTAATTATATACTCCTAGGCTAGAAATTTCACTAAACATTTAACAGTACTTACATATTTGAGAAATGTTTGCCATTTCAATGAAAAAAGAACGGCTCCAGAAAAGTAGGAATTAAATGAAGCACCACCTTTCTGAAATTGGATAAATTATTTGTTTTGAATGAAATAGTAATGGATATCTTTTTGCTTATAAAAAGATACAAATAACTATATAAAGTTACACTCATTTGTGTGTTTTGATGTTACAATTCAGTAATTCACTGAAGTGTTTAGCATGCATTTTGCTGACCTCAACAATTTTCCTATGTAAATTAAAAATAACTGTAAGTTAGGCAACATATCATGGTTTAATATCAAGTTAGAAGCCTCCTTTCTTTCACAAATATCTATGTATAAATCAATGGATTGTCACTTAAAATGTATTTCTTCAAAGACAAGTCATAACATATCCTCTTTGCTACTATAAGATTCCCTTTTCATTTATCTCTGCTTCCAAGTTAATTATAAAAATGCTTGCAGTGAGTGAACTTTCTGCTTGCCCAGTCAGCATCTTAGACTAGATTAATCTCCCAGCAACTCTTAATAGAAACTAAATCACATATCAACATGCTATAACAATATAATGATGAAACAGCAAATGAATAACTCAATTAATTCTCTAACAAATATCAAAATCATATGTTAGTGCTAAAGTTGCTAAAGTCAGACTAAGCCTTTCCATTTCCATTTTTGTGTCTTCTTTAAAGGGTGGTTCCATTTTGGAGAATAAACATAATGATAGGTATTCTATATCCCTGGCAGAAAGTAAATAAAACCATCATTTGTTTTCTGAGCTAAAAACAAAGGAACCGTATTTGACTTCTCAGCTTTACTGTATATGGTTGCTTCTAAAATAGTTCTTATTTGCAACTGCATTCATGGTTGGTATTGAAGAATTTATAACTTTCAAGAAAGTAGATTTTGGGGCTAGAGAGATGGCTTAGAGGTTAAGAGCACTGACTGTTCTTCCAAAGGTCCTAAGTTCAATTCCCAGCAAACACAAGGTGGCTCCTAACCATCTATAATGGGATCTTATGCCCTCTGCTGTCCTTCAGGCACACAGGCCGGCAGAATACTGTATAAATAGTAAATCAATCTTAAAAGAAAGAAAATAAACCAGGTTCCTTTATATTTTCTTTGTCATTCAAAGTGTCTGATTTCACTCTTTGCTTAATCTTTTCCAGCCACCTATGAAATCAGCTACACATGTCTTAGCCATTTAATATATAATATCATAGTTGTTGGTTTTATTAATATTGGTATGTTTGGAATTGTGAAAAAATCCCAAGAATAAAAAAAATATATATAGTTACCTACATAATAAACTGCTGGTAGGAAGACTCTTTAGTGATAGGGAGAAAAATATTTAGAATGTGACATGAAGAATGCCAATGTGTATCCAAACAGTAGGCTTGATAGACTACAGAGGAAGTAAATGGAGTGTCTTAGGGGAGACTTTTCTGAACTTGATGACTCTTGAGCTATATGTAAATAAAGAAGAGATTTCAATTACTAGATTCAAATTGGAAGAAAATTTTCAAGCAGATGTAATCATAGACTAGTTTTTGAATCTATTTGTGCTAGTGGTACTCGAGACAATACTGTGAATAGTGCCAAAATTGTTTTGAGTGGACCTTTAACCAAGTTTTTGTTTTAGTAAAGTTCACTGAGTATTATCTTTTAAAGGTGGTTTTAGGCAGTCATGTTGCTAAAACTTTATGGGTGTATCTTCTAACATTCTTAGGAGCAGCAACTCCCCCCTCTCTGTCTGTCTGACACACACACACACACACACACGCACGCACACACACACACGCACCTTTCTCTTCCACTGGCGTTTACAATCTTTCTGTTCCCTTTTCTCCACTGATTTCTCCAGCTTTAGGTTTGGGAGTGTGCACATATATGTATGTAACAATTAGCAAAGAAAAAGAAGGCCATAAATTTAATGAAAGTAAGAAAGAAAAGGGGAAAATAATATAATAACATTATAACCTCAAAACAGTGTATTTTTATGCATATATGTGTATGTATGGATAATTTCAGAGGCCAGGAGAGAGCATCGGATCCCCTGGAGCTGGTATACAGGTAACCCTGAGGAATTCTTCCTTCTTAACCATGTCGATTCTGGGGATCTGCCCCTGATGGTGGCAAGAGCCTTTGAGTACTGAGCCATCACCCTTGTTTCTGAATTGGTAATTGGGACACACTCTTCCACAGCTCTGAATCCTTGATGGAAATTCTAGGGGTTGTCTGAAGCAAGTGGCACCAGGTGAACATGCTATACGGTAAGTGAAATTAATATATGGCATTTGCTACCCATCATGAATCCACTTAAAGATATTAACTGAACCTCATCACATTCTCCACATGTTTCTTGTTATATGTTATTATAAATTATTACATATATATGAATTTTATTTGGAAGGAATAAAACATGTCTTCAGTCATAATATAGTTTGCTAGGTGGATACCTTTGTAATAAGGTAAAACTAACTTCCTATTTAAAATGGGATTAAGATTAAGAGTCATGTAAAAATAACACAGGAAAATAGTTAGGTTTTACTGTAAGAGTTCTTATTGGTAACCCGCATGCACACATGTGTGTAGCCAGGGTCTGTTTGGTAAATTAAAATTTCAATTCCAGGATCAACAACATAAATGAAGAGATTTCTGTCCAGCTAAAAGGAAAGATTCGTAGAGCTAAAATATGCTTGGTTTAACTTTGAGCTTTCCTGGACATACTGCAAAGGAGGGATAAAAATGTCAGCCAGAAAAGAAAACTTATTTGTTGCTTTATCTATTTTATTGCAGCCTGCAAACAAAAATTAATGTTTATTAATAACTCATTGCACATTTTAAGATTTATTGGTTAGAATATATTTTTACTAAAAAATTTATTTTTTCAAACAAATCTCTGCCAAGGAAGTAGTTTTTAAAGGCAGGTCAGTGCCATCTAGTGGCCAAACTCATAAACAAATTATTCTAAATTTAGAAGGTGCCTGCCTTTGATACACAGTTGTTTGTGTGTGTGTATACAAAGGCACAGATATTCAAAGGTAAATTGTTCTTGAAAGGTATTCGTGTTATTATATTGTGATGAGATAAACATATAATAATTTCTCTAACATTAAAGTTGAACACTTAGCAAGTTGGTAACTGCAATTTCAGTTACCATACTGAACAAATGAAAGATGGAAGTAGGTAACTTTTAAAGATAAACAAGACACCAGATGGAGAAAACAACCTACAAAAGGTGGGAAAGAGGAGATGAATGTGTCTTCAAAGTTAGAATGTGGTTAACTAAGGCAATGGACGACAGTGTGGAATGCAAAACAAATATTTATTTATTTATTTATTTATTTATTTATTTATTACTTTAAAGAGAAATTAGGTCAAAACAGGGTAAAATTTTCAGAAAATAACTGTCTAGCTAAAGAAATGGGCAGGAGTCTGAGTAAAACAGCCAGGAGTTGTGACAGTTCTTGAATTCTACATGATTTATTTCACTGTAGTTCCTGACTAATGTGACTGAAATTATCCTCATAGACAATGAATCCTCTTAACTTGAGAGAAAAGACACCAGGACTAGAAGCAATGAAGAGTCCTTTAAGGCTTTAATTGTATTAAAATCCCATAACACTCTCTAATCTTTTTGGTTTTCCAGTGATATATCTGTTTGACCCAGCTGAAATTCTGCCTTTTGTTACTTTTTTTCCCGAGACTCCAATTAACTTCACAAAATATCTCCTTGGGGGAAATATCAGGCAGAAAGATTAGTTTAACTAATAATGCTGTGATATAAAAAAATCTCTACAGGTGCCTTTTCTGACCTGTTCCAGGGACTGTGCCAACTTGAACACTGCAGGGATAAAAAAAAAAATCTGCACAGCTAGGAAGATAACAGAGAAACCCATCACTTCAGGTCCAATTGCTCTTTGAGAATTCAAAAGAATCCAAAATAGTCTTCCTGTCTGAAAATGCTACAGTCTCCAGCCAGAGTCCAGGAAGTAAAAGGTCACGTGAGGTTGATTTGTCAGTGATGTAATTTTGTCTCCGTGATGAGCAAAGCTCTTATGTGTTCTAAATTAGCTATTAGAAAAGGCATAAGCCATTCCTTTTCTCCACCAATTCACAGGAAACAGGATGGTCCTTGGAGACACAGAGAAGAACAGTTGCACAACCCTTCCAGCTCAAGCAGCTGTAATTTCTATCTTTCCCTATGTACTACTGGAAGCACTTTCCTGTTAGCCATGTTGTTCCTTTCTTATCTCTTCAACATCATCAGAAAATATGAAGAAAGAAAAAATATATGGAAGTATGCTAACCATCCATTTGAACAGTTATTTTTAATTTTACGATTGCTGATATTCAGGATTTTGTAACATGCATGGGAGCTATTTTTTATACTGAATATCCTTGGATTAACATTTTGATTAAAAAATTGGGATTATATGGCTGTGTTTGCTCAACAAGTTTTTCCCGAAACATTTTGTGATTGATGTGTTTATAAGTAAACTATGGCTACTAACTCTTTGGAGATACTCAGTTCCACTCATACACAGGTTACACATACATCTATTCTCAGAAATACAGGCAAACATATGTGAGAAAATGCTTTGATATACATATGTGCACATTCCTGCAAATATAAACAGCTATATACTTGTATGCGCAGACATTTCTCTTTGTGTAACTATCACCATTCTTATTTATAAGTTGAAAGCACTAATAAAATGCTGTGACAATAATCATGTTATTAGTATAATCAAACATTTTCAAGAAGTAATTAGCATGCTATAAACTATGGTCCAAATTCTGAAGAATTAAAATAAATTGAAAACACTAAGGCTTATGTTTACCTTAAACATGATGAATTAGTCAGAAGAGAAATCAGGAGTTTTTGGTTATTGTGGATTTTATTGTAATTTAATTATATGGTCACTACTTTTTAGTAACTATATAGTCATTTCGATCCCATGAGCACTGTTACGCTTTCCCTGAGTGTTGACTGGGACTAGCTTCATGTCCTGTACCTGAGGACTGGGCAACTGGACTTTATAACATTTGCTACATATTCTGAAATCTTGGTTCCTCCCTCACACTGACTTTGCCTCATGAGATCTCTCTCTTTATAGAGAAAGAAAAAACATCACGTGAAAGTGTCTATCAAGTTGCAAAACAATCTTTTCCTGACTTCTATACTGGGGTATGTTTAATCTACATTGTTGGACGGGAAGGCTCCTATACTCATTTGTCACACACTCCTACTTTATTCTTATACCTATAGAAAGGCTACGTTACTGCCCTTTGGAATAAAATAGTACTGTAATTCTTTTTTTCAATTTTTAAAAAATTATTATAATTTATTACAATTATTTCCTTTGTCCCCTCCCAACCCTGCCCTCCCTTCCTCTTCTCGCCCTATGCCCCTCCCCTAGTCCACTGTGTGTAGGCACAACATACTACAACACAATGCACATGTTTGGCAAAAGAGTCTCTCTGGTTCACCCCTTCACACACCAGACTAGCTGGCTGTAGAGCTCTCTGTATGACTGCTGGGTTTACAGATGTGTGTGACTCCCTCTTCTGTGAGTTATAGGGATCAGAACTTAGGTTGCCAGGCATGCCAGGCAAGCGCTTTACCCCTTGAGCTATTTCCCCAGCCCTCTTGATAAGACATAGCATGCTTCACCTATGCATCACCCCTCTCCTCTCGGCACATTGGGCCCTGTTCCATGTGGCACAGGAAGTGGTATCTACCCCTAAATCCAGGTTGACTGGCCTAACTACCAAAACATTAATAAATGTGAGCATTTGGCCTACAGGTCAGATCTGCACTGCAGCTCTTTAGAGACAACTGGGGTCCTGAGTTCCATCTAGGCTATTCAATTCAGAGTGGATTCCTGGGAAGCCAATCTACTTTCACTGGTCTCTTAGGGTGTAGGGGGAGAAGAGAAGGAAAGAGAGGGGAAAAGCCTACAGAGGGGATACAAAGTGAATAAATTGTAATAAATAATAAATAAATAAAAAGAAAATCTCTGTATTTAAGATATCCTAGAAGTAGAGGGGTACCCTTAAGGTCACATGTAGCTCTCATGGGGAGTGCTTTTGGTCAGCAACAGGAAAGACGGTACAAATTGTAACATTTTACAAAGTTCAAAATTTGCCCCTCATCACCACACATTACCACAGTTTTATGTAGTAATTATTTAATCTGCACTAACTTGTTAAACATCTAAATTATGTCACTTCATCAATTTACAGGAATTATGTGATTAGATGTAAGTATCTGGAATAGTTGAACACAATTAAACATATCTTACACCCAGGAAAGCAACTGTAATATATAGCATGTGGATATTTACTTTCGGCTCACGGACTTGTTTCTCTATCACAGAATATAAAGGCTGGCTCAGTTTGGTTAGACTAAGGTATTATCCATTTTTAAAGCGATCTCTGTTACAGGGGTCACCCACAGTGATTTCCTCCTTACATTTGGCCCACTTTGAGATAATTCTTGCAGTGGGATTCCCCCGTGCTTGAAGCCAGCTGCAGCAGTCATGGTGATGCTCTGTCTGGTATTTTGGACAATCTAGGGGGATCTGGGAGCTCTGTATTCCAGTTCCTATGAAATGAAATGTCGAAGTGTCGTGGTGAAGCATTGTGAAGAAAGCCAGGAGGAATGATTTAAGGGTGTGGGTTTCGGTTGCCATATAACCTCTCACCAGCTGGTCTTATGCTTTTAAAAAAACACAGATGCTGATAGTAGAGAATTGTTGTGAATGAATAATCACAGTGGTTTCCCAATGCTGAAAAGACGGCTGAATTACACATATCCCCTTTAGTATATTTAAATTTTATCATATTTTCCTTCACAATTACATTTTCGCCTTTTGTGATGCTTACCTGATAAATTAATCGGAACTGAAACCCAAGAGACACTTTGTTGGATTCCAGGAGACTGCATGGGAAGGACGTTTCTAGTATTATTTTAAAACTGTTATGCAAGGGGTAGATGCCATTTCCACCATCTGCACATTAAAAGGGAGGGGACTGCCTGTGGCCATAGAACCAGACACTCAGTGAGTGGTCTCTGGAAACCTACAAAGCAAACTGCTTCAGTCCTGCCAGGTGTGAGGCTCTATGCCTAAGCCCCAGACATGCCCTAACCACAGGAACTTGTTCTGCTGCTGTAAACATGAACTTCACTTTCTTCCCTCAGGCTTCTTCTTCAGCTTGCCTCACCCTGGCAGCTCTCCCTGTGCTCCCCCCCCCCCCCTTCTCACCCCGCATGGACTCTGATTTCTGATGTGGTTTAAGCGGCCTGTTTGTATTCTGGCTGCATCCATCTATGTCTACCATTTTTACTCTTCTCTCACCCAGAAAGACACTAAATACAAAGGAGGCTGCTTTTATTTACTTAGATACCCAGCACAGATGACAATGTTGGCTCAGCCTTTTGTATTATGTAATGTTTATATCTTTTCAAGAGCACACACAGCGGCAATGCTTCAAGTCATACCTGCTGTTTTGTATATATATATATTTTTAAATCTCCTTTGATTGGTAAGTGTTTAAGGCAGGCACAGCTTTGCAGGAAGCATTAATTGCGCATAAACAGTAACTGAAAGTGCCATGTAAATTTCCAGAAAGGCATTTGCAGACGTGAGAGTTGAAGCCTGTGGCGCTATATGAATAGGGACAGGGAATTAGAAAATCTTGGTTTATGCTTGTCTCATCTGAATGAACAATCTTACACTAATGGCACAGAAAGCTGAGCTGCCAAACTCAATTCAGAGACATGCTATCTTTTTTTTTTCTTCTGTTTCAAACTACTGCAAGCTGTAGACAATCTGCTAATCTTCAGTCATACAAAAACATAAATCCTTCGTGTAAGAAGAATAAAATGCAAGAACAATTCAAATCAGATCCATGTGTTAAATCCCTCTGGCCCACTTTCACGGGCAACTTCCCTTACACATTTTGGGAAAAGTCTGTTAGAGTATTTACTGAACTCTATTTTCAGCATAATTTTCCGTATATTCCAACCTGGAGGAGATACCGAGTCTGGTCCTGAATGAAACAGCACAAGGGGGTGGGAGGGGGACAGTAAATGGAAACAATCCTTGTGCCTCTGACAGCACTCATTCTGATCTTAGATGATTCTCATAACATTGTTTAGGATAGTCTTTTACTTTAATTATAGCAAGTGCAAGAAAATCATGTCAATATCCTATCTGCTACATTGTTCTGCCACCTGCGGGTCAGAGAGCAAATGTCTTAGAACATCTTTGGCTGTGCTCTGTATTCTTTAAACATTATTCGAACATTTGCATGTTTCTTTTACTTGTACATTCTGGGGTACTTGTTAAATTTCAAAATGAATGCCCCCTTGTCTATTTCAATATTACACATTTGTATGGAAGAAATGCATTGTAATAAAAAAGTACATGGCTGTCCTTAAATATGTTCAAGTCAAACTGATGTTTTCAACATGATTCAATAATTTGACAGTTCTTAGGCTATTGCAAGCAGCTACTAAACTTGACAGGTAAAATTGTAGGTTATTTATGAAAATAAAGGGAGAAAATTTTAAACCTAAAAGAAAAAGCAGAGAACTCAGTCTTTGTTGTATTTAATACACAGTTTACATTCTACAACCCAGACTTTTTAAAAACAAAATAAATTGAAAATCTTTTTTCTGATTGTTTGCTTGTTAAATCATATGTAGTTTTTGTATGCATATTGCTTCCTTACACCCTCACTAAAGTTTTGGCATGGTCTAGAAAGTTTACTGATAGTTAGTTTCTTCTTGATATGGGTACAAATTGATGCTGCTGAATAGCCACTCCAAGCCTGTACACCCACAAGATAACAACCCTGAGCACTGATATTCTGGGCTTTCCAGCATACTTGACTATTTTTAACATTATAAATTCTTTTCACCTTCTTCTTCCACACTGTTTTATAATGTATACTCAGTGGAAATAAATATTTAATATAGCTGCAATATATGTCTTCTGAAAACATAAATGGATAGCTATGTCTTGAAGATAGGAATTTAGAATGAATGTAAGCAAATGTGTCCTTTAGACAGCTTAGAGCATGAAAGAAACTAAGGTTCTGTGTAGACATAATTCCATTTATGTTGAAGAAGGAAAAGTTTGTACAGGAAAAGCAAAGGAGAAGCTTTGTTCACATTAAAGATAAGTCTGACGGAGGCATCATATACTCCTGCAAACATCTGACTATTTCAGAAAAATGAAGCTCAAAAGTTAATACATCTGCAATGAGACTTGAAAAACTATACAACTGCAAATTATTTACATTGAAACTGTTATGGGTTGAATGTTTATTCTTTCCTTTGCCCCAAATTCAACCATCGAAGCTATAACTTGGATGTGGCTACATTTTGGGATAAAGCTTCTAAACAAGACCTCTAAGTATTTAAGAAAGGTTAGAAGTGATTGCAAAAATTGGGTTCTTAGTGAATAGAGTGAGTGGGGGTAAAAGCTGAGATCACATTCACTCCTCCTCTGTCTGTCTCTACTTGTCTCTGTGTATCTCCCCTCTCTCCCCCACCTCTCTAACTTATTTAATTCATTGATAGAATATAAAATATGTTTACGGTTTTAAATGCAAGCAGTCTTACCTGCATCTGTCCCCTATCTGTTCTTTATTATTCTATTTTATCTTATATTTGACACAAATAGATACAGTTGATGAATGATAGATTAAGACTGATTTTATAAAACATTATTAATCCTGATCATCTTTAACATGGTGGACCTTACATTTCAAAAAGTTTCATTGCAGTCATACCTAAAATCTGTACACCTAAAGAAACTAATCAAGAGGGAGGACTAGGGCTAGAATGCTCAGTCCCCATCCAGAAAGGCAAAGAGGATGGTCATCAGAAGGAGTAAACAGGGAATAAGTCAGGAGCCTGCTACAGAGGACCTCTGGAAGGCTCTAGTGTGCAGACTACCAAAGCAGTTGTTGAGACTTATGACCAACCTTTGGGCAGAGTGCAGAGAATCTTATGAAAGAAGTGGGAAGATCTGGATAGTAAGATAGTAAGATAGTAAGATCTGGAGAGGACAGGAGCTTCACAAGGACAGCAACAGAACCAAAAAATCTAAGCACAGGGTCTTTCCTGAGACTGATGCTCCAACCAAGGACCATGCATAGAGATGGCTTAGAATCCCTGCACAGATGTAGCCCATGGCAGTTCAGTGTCCAAGTGGGTTCCATAGTAATGGGAACAGGGAGTGTCTCTGACATGAACTGATTGGCCTACTTTTTGACTGCCTCCCCCTGAGTGGGAAGCAGCCTTACCAGGCTACAGAGGAAGACAATGCAGCCACTCCTGATGAGACCTAATAGACTAGGATCAGAAGGAAGGAAAAGAAGACCTCTCCTATCAGTGGACTTGAATAGGGGCATGTGTGGAGGAAGGGGAGGAAGGGAGAGGTTGGGAGGGATGGAGAAAGGGAACTACAGGGGAGACACAAAGTGAATAAAGTGTAATTAATACAAATTAAAAAATTAAAAATTACAAAAGTATATCTAGGTAAGAATCCATAATATTGTGCCTGCTATACACACACACACAAAGAGAGAGAGAAATAACACATCTACGTAAAACAATAAATAACTTATGAAATACTACGTCAAATAATAGTATCAAACTCTGCCATTATTCTAAAATTGTGCAATTACACTTGAAATTTAACATTTGTATTAAGATGGCCTTGGGTAATTTGACACAGATCTTCTGGAGTAAGTTAATTGTTTGATACATTGATACACTGAATAAATTCACCTACTTGAACGTGGAAAAAGAAGGAATGTGCTAATCAAAGGCTTTTCCAGTCCAGTAGTCCTAACCCCAAATTTAGCATTCTGTGGCATGATTTGGATTTAGACATGCTTTGGGAACTTTAGGTCTATAACTATATTAGTCGATGAGCCTTGTCTATGTGTGCTGTTTTCTCTTCATACCCCCGTTTCCACCGGTGGTCTAACTGACACTTTATTTTATGTTTATATTTTATTTTTGAGATTGTAATGTAATCACATCATTTCTCCATTTTCTTTCTTCTAAGACCTCCCACACATCCCTTTGCTCTCTTTCATGCTCATAGCTCATAACCTCTTCTTTCCTTGTGGTTAAATACAAAATTGCCTATGTATATACATAATATGCCCCCAAATACATAAACACAACCTGCTCAGTCTGTATTTGTTTGTTATGTGGTTTTATGGTTTCAAGGCTGCCTATTTAGAATTGGTAACCAGTCAGTATGCTCTATCCTGGGTCATACCATACCAGGGGTGCACTACCCACAATGCTCTGCCCCCTCACACATCAATTACTCATTAAGAAAATGTCCTACAGGCTTACTTGCATATTATGGAGACATTTTTTCAATTAGGTTCCTTCCTCTTAGATGAATCTAGGAGATGTCACAGTTACATAAGACCTATCTAGGACACAGGCAATCAACAAATATATTATTAATATAAACAAACAAATGACAACAAAAACAAAGAGGAATCCAGAAGCTTAGCTAGCTGTGGGTCTAAAGTTAGATGTAGGAAGAACAACTTTTATGTGTAAGAAGATCTAATGGGAAAAGCCTTGATATCATTTTTTTTTGCTTTAGTCCACAGAAATTTTTTATTTTAATTTTTATTAATTACACATTATTCACCTTGTATCCCTCTATAAACTCCTCCCTTCTCCCCTCCCAATCCCACATTCCCTCCCCCTTCTCCACGCATGTCCCTTCCCAAGTCCACTGATAGGGGAGGTCTTCCTCTCCTTCCTTCTGATCCTAGTCTATCAGCTCTTATCAGCAGTGGCTGCATTGATGTCATATATAAATCCAGGGTAATGATTCAATAAGTGGTTTAGAAAGTGGTAGAAAGTGTTAAGATTGTGCACAAGATTAAGAAGATAATAAGGCAGCCTTCTTGAGGGAATGCACTGCCAAGCCAAGAGGATGGGGTACAATTTGAACTTACAAATATAAAGAAGTTACTATTCACAGGACAGAAATGTAAACAATAATTTTTGTTACAGTGAGATGGAGACATATCAGTGTGGTGGTTAGATAGGAATGGTCACCATAGACTCATGTGTTTGCTTGGCTCACAGGTAGTGGAACTATTAGGAGGTATGGCATTGTTGGAGTAGGTGTGGTCTTGTTGGAGGAAGTGTGTCACTTTGGCGGTGGGCTTTGATGTCATATAATGCTCAAGCTACACCCAGTGTGGTACACATTCTCCTCCTGCCTGCAGGTCAAGATGGAGAATGCTCAGGCCTCCTCAGCACCCTTTGCCTCCAAGCTCTAAGCTGCCATGTTTCCAGCCTTGAAACCTCTGAGACTGTAATCCAGTACTAATTAAGTGTTTTTCTTTTTAAGAGTCACTGTGGTCTGTTGCAGTCTTTGAAAAAATAGCTAATAAAATTTATTATTTACTGTGTACTTATTGTGACAGTATTATCTAACCTGCTTTTATAATGAATGAAAGATATAAACACCTGGTAGATTTTTAGAATAGCCTTATTTCACCTGAGCCTAAGCTACCATTACCTCCCCAGCCCCAATCCTACACCATCCATCTGCTCTTGTATTTTACATCTGATCTACTTCCCATCTTTAATCTCAAAGTACTTGCCAATGTTCTTCCTCTTTCTCCATCCATCCCAAAAGGGCCATGTGCTCCTCTCCATGTTAACCCACTGAGTCTCTCTCCTCCCTTCCTCTTTTGGTCCCTCTCTCTCCTTCACAAGATCCCAAGATTCTGTCTCCAAAGCCCTTGAACCTCAGCCACATGTACCTCATTTCTTCCTGGCCTAAGTGTAGCCCTTTTATTGGCCAAACAGGAAGGCAAGTTTATACACCATTATTTGGAGTACGTGGTAGTTTGCTCATAAGAGACAGCAAACAGACCTCGGTGAATGAAATAATTAACAATCAAATACAAAGCATCAGACCGCACTGTTACAGTGGTCATGACGCCTCTTCACAGCAGTGAAATCGCAACCAAGACATCCAGCAATGAAGTAATACTTACATTTCAGTCCTAAGACCCAGAAATGAAATTCTCACCAAGAGTGATGCTGCTGCAGTTGATGCAATTAGTCTATTTCCTTCATAAAAATTCTATACTTTTTAGAGATCAGCCTAGAGATGCGCTTCACATTGAAGCTCAAGAGAAATTTGCAAAGGGAATTTGGATGTATTGAGTAGAACACCAGGGGAAAGTAAGTAAGCTAACCTTTTAAAATTATTATTATTTATTACAATTTATTCACTTTATATCCAGCTGTAGCCCTATCAGTAAGCTGACTTTTATAAAGGGTTCCATTTAATCCCAGTGTAGGAAAATTAAGAACATTGTCAAAAGTTAATGAGAAATGTGTAAAGCATTGTCAAGCATATTGGAACCTGAGCATCACTAGTGTTCTGAGACTTTAAGTCCAGGTGACACAGACAGTTCTGGAGGATTTTCACTACTGTGAAAGTCACAGTCTCTATTATACATTATTTACAATTCACATAACCAGTTTACCTGGTTGTGCTATTTGAGACAATCAAGCTTATTGCAATATTTAAATATTCTTCATTTTCTTTATATTAAAATGTAATTTTGAAATATCAATACATTGAAAATCATGAGAAACCTACATACCCTTTATTCTCCAAATCTCTCCATCCTATCAAACACTACTTATGTGTAGTTAATAAATCACCAAACAGAGGCTAACATCGAGGTGATGTATGATACTTACCTGTGGAAGTATTTGTCTCTTGGGTCTTTCTTTTATAGATTTATATACATATATATAATATACTTCCAGAATTTAAAATAGGTTAATTTTATTTACAGTAAAATTAAAATGTATAGAAGAATCCTGGATAGAAAATAATAAATCAAGGTTGTTCAGGAGGCAGAGGCAGGTGGCTCTGTGTGAGTTTGAGGCCAGCCTGGTCTATAGTGTAAGATCCAGGACAGCCAGGACTACACAGAGAAACTGTCTCAAAAAACAACCAACCAATCAAACAAACAAAAATGAAACAAATACACAAAACGTAAAAGAAAATCGTTAATGAAGAGTCTCCATTATAGGGCATCAAGAACATTAGAGAAAAATCTAAGTTAACCATTACTAAATTTCAACATTATTTCATTTAATGGCAGAAGCTCATATGATCCCCATCAGGAGAGAAATAAAATTATATAACTTGATATTTAAACAAAACACACAGTGAAGCTCTAAATCAGTAAGATAGTTGGGAGGTTATCTTGTTAAGAAAAGCATGGTTGTCAGCATGACAGTCAACCTTACACTTATTGTATTTGTGACCTTTAACAAAATATCCTCCTTTTATCTGTATGTGGTGACAGCCATAATTTAATCAAATAAAAGAAAATACACAATTCTTTCAAGTAAATGTCAAGCTATATTTAAAGATGCTATTTAATCTGTTGCCAGAGCATTTAAAAGTTCATTATTCTGACACCTAAAGTGTTCTGGCAAAAATTAAAAATTTAACAGCTTTTCTTCAATAATTTCTTGACAGAATATAGCATTGCACAAATAATCAAATCCTGCCAAATAACTCTGGGGAAACAACAAGGGTATTTAAATAATATTCCTCCTTACACAGCTATTCAAACATAAAACGAGTTTTAGGAGTCTTCAGGGATTTAGTTGAGTAATGAGCAGAAATGTTGAGAACCTCTATACAATAATAAAATTGTAGTTTTTTTTAAAGCTATCACCACCTGTTATTTCTAATTATTTCACTAACTCCAGTTTTCCAGTGTTTATGTTCATTGTCTTCATTAGTTCATTAGTTCATATATATCAACACAGACTTTGTAATTATTCACATTCTACTAATGAAGATAAGCCATCAGGAACATCCAGGAAGTGTCTTCTAGTATTTTTCTAGTTAGCCTAAGGCTGGGTGTATAATGTTCTCTGAACATTATATTGTGTGATATGTTCTTGCTACCGTATTAGAGAAGATGAACTTGAAAACAGTTTAAATATTTTAAATTTGATAATATAAATACATAAACAGAGGACATAGATATTTTAATGAAGCAGATTACCAGAATTTACATGACAGGGTAAGGTGCAGATTAACAGGTAAGGTGCTGATAGAAGAATAAATATAATGTTCCTTTTTGTTCATAGAATTCAATAGGCACCTTCCCTTAAACCCAGGGTTATTTGTTAATATATTGAAAGGTTTCCCTTCTCTCTTTCTCTTTACTACAGGTAATGAATAATAGTTCCATACCTGTTTAGGGCACATGTTTAACATCTCTCTTTACACACATACACACACACACACACAGACACACCAGAGAAAGAAAGATGGATGAGAGTTTCCCTCTTTAGCTCCTAATGGGATTTCCTTATAACTATCCAGTATTGACATATATACAAACTCACAGAGACTGTGAAAGCATGCATAAGACCTGTACAGAGTCCAGTCACATGGGGTCTCAGTACTGAGATGCAGAAGTAGACATGGAGTTCCACCATTAACAAAAAGTTATTTGCAATTAATACCACTGACAAGGGAAAATTAGCCTTCTCTATAAGAGTTTCATTGAGTCCATCAATCACATTCCAGGGCAGGCTCCATGCTTAGGAGTAGTTGGTCACCACAAAGTGAACTCTATGGGTTTGTTCTGTTTGGTTTTGTTTGTGCATATATGCATGTGTATTTTCATTTTGTTTTGGCTTTTTTTGTCATACTCATCTTTTGCTTGTGTGTTTTGATTTTTGTTTTTTGTAGGTTTGTTTGTTTGGTTTTTTTGTTTGTTTTTATCTTGAAAGAAAAAGAAAGAGAACTTTAAGTTGGTTGTGGAGAGAAGGGGTAGGATCTCCGTGTAGTTGGGGGAGGGAAAAACATGATCAAAATCTACTATATAAAAAATTTAAGCTAGGGTCAGATGGAAGGGGAGGAGGAACTCTCCTATCAGTGGACTTAGAGAGGGACAGGGAGGAGACGAGGGAAGGAGAGTGGGATTGGGAGGAAATGGGAGAGGGAACTACAGCTGGGATACAAAGTAAATAAACTTTAATTAATATAAAAAGTAAAAATAATTTAAAAAATGAAAAAATAATTATAAAAATGATTCAGTTTTTTACTGTCAAGCCTTGGTACCTTTCTGTCTCTGTGTCTCTGACTTTCTGTATCTCTCTGTTTCTCCCCATGTGTGTGTGTGTGTATGTATGTGTGTGTGTGTCTTTGGGGGCTGTCCTGTGTGCACTGTTCACAGAAGTCTTGACTTCCTAGTGACAGTTTCTATATAGCATTCTTCCTAATCTATCAAAGCTTAATGTTATTGTTATTTGATTTCTCTTTGTGTTGTTGCTTTTTATGTGCAAGTTTAGGCAATGAGATACTGAATCTGAGTGTGTCTACTAGATAACGTATTTCTATTTTCACTTCAAATCTTAAAACACTGATTGATCAGCTCTCTCACTTAATTTATTCACTCTATTTCTCTGTAGAATTAAATTGCTTTTTGTTAATCAAATGTTTCCTCAAAGAGAGGCTTCTTTTTCCTATTTTTAGAATATTGCATATACCAAATTCTATATTGTCACAGCTTCTTAATTTGTATACTTTCCATAAAAGTCAAGTTTCAGAAGAAATAATTATTTGTAAAAGTCTTTTTCTCCTCACACCTTACAGTATGATGCTCTGGGATAAGAGGTAAAGAAAAATACTGCATTTCTAGGAGAGGCCTGGTATTTACTTATGCCTTGCCATTCCTAGATGAGCTTGACTCCCAAGCTTCACTTCCTCCATCTGCAAAGAGAGTTTAGTGATGTGGCTACCTCTGTAACAGTGGATGAAGCTCAGATAATCACAAATGTTTCTCAACATGTTTGAAAACATGTTATGTAAATGTAAATGGTAAAGATGTTCTCCACCCTGTATGTTGATTCTCTGTGGATCATGTGAGCTCTGTTCACACTTTTGGTAATAGTAATAATGATAATAATAATAACAATAATAATAATAATAATAATAATTTAAGCTTGTATACACAGTGATATGTTTGATTATGATCTTTTTGTATACTTGTTTTATTAAACACAGTTCTCTCTTGTTAACTTCTTTTTCTTCCTCTGTCCCATATGTTCTTGATTGTCCTCTGGCTGACTCTCCTCATTCCCCTAGATAGGCTACTCCTCCGCTTTCATGTCTCATGAATTCCGTAACTCTTTACTCCCCGCCTTCAAGATTTCTTTCTTTCTTCTTTTTTTTTAATTTATTTTTTTTTTGTTGTTATCAATCACAGGATAGGTACTTTGCATCCCAAGTGTAGCCCCCTCCCTCATTCCCTCCCCCTTCCCCATCTTTCTTCTTAATCATGCTAATTTTTGGGATCTCATCACACACACACACACACACACACACACACACACACACACACACACTGACAGTGTGACTCTTTACAGGTCATCTAGAAAAACAAATTACAGACTTAAGTGCTTGTCAAAAAATTCAACTCCCATCAAAATATCATAGATTTTGCTATAAGATCAAGCTAGCAAGACCTTATAGGTAATGTAAATCATCCCATCACAGATAAATGCCACGGTGAAAATGTCTTTAAAGGCAACATACTAACTGGTAGTCACTTCTTCATTTAATATTTTTATTCCAACTACTCCAGAGAATAATTCACTGAAATACCTGACCTGGCTTCGTGGTGAGCTGGAACTCTGGGCTTGGTCACATGGTTTACTTTATACAGTGGAATGCTAGAATTGTTGACAGAAGACTGGGATTAAAAGTGATTCTGAATTTTGGCTTACTCACACTGTACCTATAATGTTCAGGTCCCAGATATTGCTAGTAAGCATTGTCCTTGTAGAAAAAGCATAAAAGGAATCAAGTACTTCTGATGTCCAGAGACATACTTGAAGGGTGTTTCAGTTACAACAATTTGTGTATAGATGTGTAAATGCAAGGCCATAGAACAGACTTGGGTGTCATTCTCCTAGCTCTGTCTACCTTTGTTTTGAGGCAGGGTCTCTCCCAGGCATGAAACCTGCAGAGTAGACTATATTAAGGTGAACGTGAGCCCCAGGGATCTTTCTGTCTCTACTCCCAGAGTGCTGGAACAAGAGTAGTGTGCCATTGTATTTGACATTTTTTTAGGGGAATAAGGGTTATAGATTATGAGAATCACACATGGGTTTTTATGTTTGAAAATCAAGCACTTTACTACTAGGATCTTCTAAACTCTTCAAATTCCAGTAGTTCACCTTCAAACTTGACTGTTGCTAACATTGTGATCTAGAGAATTTGATGTCATTTTTCTGCAACATTATAGAATACATACCAGTGATAATATTATTTCTCATAAGGTAGTACTATAAAATAATTCTTTGTTTGGGTTATATTTATTAATCATCTAACAATATAATATAAATCAATACTTCTTACTTCTATAGTTTACACATGCTTTTAAAATTATTATCCCAGAGCAAATTATTAAGAAAAATATAAAACAAACCAACAGACTAAGCATCACCTACTTATGTTTAGACGTAAAACATTCTTTTTTTTTTTGAGTATTTCTTTTTAGTTTATTTTTTGTAAATTAATTTATTTATTTTGTATCAATCACAGGTTAGGTACTTTGCATCCCAAGTGTAGCCCCCTCCCTCATTCCCTCCCACCCTTCCCCTCCCTCCCTCATCTCCCTCCTCCCTGCCCCCTCCAAGTCCACCAACAGGGAGGACCTCCTCCCCTTCCATCCAACTCCAGCTCCTCCTGTCTCCTCAGGGCTGGCTGCAATGTCCTCCCCTGGGATCTAGCCAG
>CM053753.1:85340747-85358070 GCA_028658305.1 Pachyuromys duprasi | reverse complement strand
AAAAAAAAAAGAGAGCGACTTCTCATTGGATAGTTTCAGAACTCTTTAAGAGCAGGGCTGTGTTCCACAATGAATGTAAATATGGCAATTCTCATAGTGTTCTGCACACCATGTAGTGAAACATAGTCATTAAACAGGATGGGACTTTCAGATATCTATCACTCGAGAAGGCACTTTAAGACCCTTATTAATGTCAGGTCCTGATTGACTGATCTTTCATATTGAAATTAAAACTCTCCTCTCTGTTCCTGGGGGAGGGGGATACTCATTTACCCTCTGTTATGACTTTGTGTGATATATACTTAAGTAAACTTCAGTGCAAGTTCTTTGAGAGGAAATATACAGATTCCTTAAGCTAACTAATATAAAGCATATTTTTTCATGTAATAAAGGAGAGATAACTAAGGGGAAATAGATAAGGCCTTGCACTCTAGAGCATGGGCACACCCCTCCTTCCTCCTCTCCTCAGCTTCTTTGCAGAGGGTTTTGAGGGGGCAAATGAAGAGGGAGATACCTTTGCTGGAACACTTTAGAGGTCAAAGAGACAATGTCCCAACACTGTGAGCAAGAATACTTAAATAATGTTTTGAATGAAAATAAACACATAACATTCCTTGAAAAGCCACTAAGAACCTCATGACACACTGAGTTAACTTCTATTCATGCATGCAGGTAATATAAAGAAAAAAAGAAACTAGAGTTCGATTTTAAATATCTAATGGATTTCATATTGTATGTATAGGATGTGACAGGAACTGAGGTGGTACTGGCTATCTAGAAAGATTCCTTTGAGGAAGCAACTTTGCAGCTGATACTGAGATCCAGATTTCTAAATGAAGCCTTCCATTAGTGCATTTTATAGAAAAGCTTTCTGGACAGAAGAGACAGTAGTATAAACAACCTGAGTATAAACAACAAGTGCACCACTCATGATGGCTGCATTAAACTAGGCTGGGGTTGAAAACTGGAACTGGTGACAAGATTCAAAAGATTCTTGAAGATAAAATCTATATTCCTAAAGAAGCTAAACAACAAAGAGGACCCCAGGAAGATGCACAATCCTCATTCAGAAGGGCAAACAGGATAGACATAAGGAGCAGGAGAAGACTGGGAACAAGACAGGAGCCTACCACAGAGGGACTCTGACTAGCCAGCAGTGTATCAAAGTAGATGCTGAGACTCACAGCCAAACTTTGGGCAGAGTGCAGGGAATCTAATGAAAGAAGGAGGAGATAGAAAGACCTGGAGGGATAGGAGCTCCACAAGGAGAGCAACAGAACCAAAAAATCTGGGCACAGGGATCTTTTCTGAGACTGATACTCCAACCAAGGTCCATGCATGGAACTAACCTAGAACCCATGTTTGGATGTAGCCCATGGCAGCTCAGCCTCCAAGTGGGTTTCTTAGTAAGGGGAACAAGGACTGTCTCTGACATGAACTTGGTGGCCAGTTCTTTGATCATCTCCCCCTGAGGGGTTCAACCTTGCCAGGCCACAGAAGAAGACAATGCAGCCAGTCCTGATGAAACCTGGTAGGAGGTCCTCCCCTATCAGTGGACTAGGGAAGGGACATAGGGGGAGAAGAGGGAGGGAGGATGGGACTGGGAGGAGATGAGGGATGGTGCTATAGCTGGGATACAAGTGAATAAATTGTAATAAAAAGTAATAATAATAAAATATTCTGGGTTGCATTTCCCTGATGACTAAGGAGCTTTTCTTTAAATGTTTCTCCACCATTCAATATTCCTCTGTTGAGAATTCTCTGTTTAGTTCTGTATTCCACTTTAAAACGGGATTATTTCATTTGTTAGAGTTTAATTTATTGTGTTCTTTATATATTTTGGATAATAGCCCTCTGTTGGATTTAGGGTTTGATGAAGATCTTTTCCCAGTCTGTAGGGTGTAATTTTGTTCTGTTGACAGTGTCCTTTGCTTTACAGAAGTTTCAGAGGACTGAGACCCCTCTGCTCAGATGTAACATATAGGGAGATCAGTCCCCATGTGGGTTCCCTGGTAAAGGGAATAGGGGCTGCCTCTGACATGGACTCTGCTCCCTGCTCTTTGGCTTCTTGATCAGTTCCCCCTCGTGGATGGCACTGCCTGGCCACAGACGGAAAGGATACAAGCAGTCCTAATGAGACTAGATAGCCTGGGGTCAGATGGTAGGGGAGAAGGTCTCTCCTTTCTGAGAAATAGGGGGAAAGAGGGAGGAAGGCTGGAACTGGGAGGTGATAAAGGATGGGGTTATAATCAGGATGTAAAAATATAAATTGAATAAATTATAAAAATATAAACTGAATAAATTATAAAAATTTAAAAGATTTTGGATTGGCCATATAAAACACTATTATATAGGCTTAGGTGAAGTAGTGATATAATTGTAGTTTTTCAACTGTGAGAGAAAGACAGAGAAGAAAGAGAGAGAGAGATTTTCTTGAGGTAGAATAAAATTTGCCTATTAAATATAATTCAAAGAATCAAGAAGTATCAAAGAAAAATTTTTTAGGTATTTATTGTTTTACAGAACCCTGTGGATAAATAGAAGTGTTGAATTTTGAGCCTGAAAACATGTAAGAAAGAGCAGGCTAATATGAAACTATAAAATAATTGTATATTTTATTTTAGTCTAGCATTGCTTGATATACCAATTTTATATTCAAACAAGATTACATAATTTGTAATATCATTGATGAGAGAAATAGACTCAGAAATACAATATCAGGAGTTGTTGACATAATCATGGTATATATTCTCAAGTGACTATAAGAGACTAAAGATCTAACCCCCTGCTCGGATGTGGCCCATGGTAGGTCAGTACCCAACTGGGTACTCTAGTAAGGGGAACAGGGACTATTTCGGTCATGAACTCAATGTCTGGCTTGTCGACCGCCCCCGCCCCCAGACCCCGAGGGAGGAGCAGCAGCCTAACTAGATCCCAGAAGAGGACATTGCAGCCAGCCCTGAAGAGACATGATAGGCTAGGATCAGATGGAAGGGGAGGAGGTCCTCCCCTATCAGTGGACTTGGAGGGGAGCAGGGAGAAGATGAGGGAGGGCTGGGGAGAGTGGGAGGGAATGAGGGAGGGGGCTATGGCTGGGATACCAAGTATATAACTTGTGATTAATATAAAATAAATAAATTACTTAAAATAGAGACTAAAGATCAAAGAGATCATTTGGAGGAAGAATATAGGGAAGAGACAATAAACTCCAAACTCAGAATTTCTCAATACTTATGCAACTAGAGAAGAAAGGAAATACACAGATGTGGAGAAGGAGATTAACTGATGAGGTAGGCTGGAAACTAGCTTACATTTGGTGTCATAGAAGCCAAAAGAATGTGTTTGACATAAGAGACAACTGTTGAATGAAAGTAAGAAGTGAAAGTAAAATATAAAGAAAAAGTGATGTGTCAGCATGGTGGCTCATATCTGTAATCCTAGCATTCAAGGAAGCAGAGGCAGGCAGATCTCCATGAGTTCAAGGTCAGCTTAGTCCAGGACAGCCAAGGCTACACAGACAAACCCTGCCTTAAAAAAAAATCAAAAGATAGATAGACAGACAGAGACTTTAATTTAATCACAGGAGTAGCTGAAGCTCTTGAAAGAACTTTAATAAACTCCTTTAATAGACTACTTAGTGTGGCAGAGACAGGATCAGATTTCTATTGAGGTTAGAAGGTAACCTTAAATAAAATATGGTTTCAGTTTTGTATAGAGAGAAGAATAAAAACTATGGTTATAGAATTATATGGTTTGGTAATTTTGCAAATGCAAGATAAGAATAATTTCTATTTACTTCTTTTCATTTTTACACACTGGAGTCAAAGTTTGAAAAGCAGATTCTTGATAATAAACAGAGCATGAGAAAAGAGTGAATTAAATAACATTTAGGACGGAAATACAGTGAGGCTGACAAACAGTGTTTTGGTATATATTTGCCCCGTTTATAAAGTTGTGCTTTAGTTTGATATGAGCAAGGATGGGAGTTGGAATGATAACTGGGCAGCTGTGTTATGAAGACCTGAAACGGGACAGACATGTCTGTCCAGATAAAGAGACAGAGTATGCTTTAAGAGTGCCATGAATGACGGCTTTAACAATGATCATAGTTGATGAGTGTTTTCAAAGCTGCAGGGTCAGAAACAGGCTGTACATTAATCCTGACATAGGGTCAATAATTCTCATTTTATTCATTTTTAAATTAAAATTTGAACATAATTTTGAATTAACTTTAAATTTTCTTTAGCAGCTGGGGGCTCATAATTCAATTATGACATGAGAAATTGTATGATTTGGGTCATACAATAATTGAGCAACTGTTTCAGGCCTCCCACTCTCTGTCTCAAAACAGCACTCAGCTATTCAGCTTCACCTGGGAATTGAACACTTCAATATAGCCTTCCGATATTTTAATTCGCATAAATGTATATAGTCATCTTCATATTAATTCTAGAAAGTACTTTTTGAGGTAGTGGAGATTGTACTTGGGATGTTGCTCTCCAAGCACAGGAAAAGCACTCTATGACTGGGATACCTCCTCAAACTTCATCTCTAACACTTATTTTAGCAGTGGATGTTATTTATGATGTTACCTCCACTATACTGAAAGATATCATTATACTGTCTTAGTCACAGACGTAATTAATAGTTATTTAGTGAGAGTTATCATAATTATATACTAGTGGTATCACAAGTCTGTTATATTCAGTGCTTTGGAGACAAAAAACTTGAGCATCATGAGTTTGAATAGCTTAGGCTGTGTAGTGAGATTGACTCCCTCTTTCCATATGCATGCATGGAAACACTCACACATATGAATATATCTTTGTATTCATATGTATATCTGTATAGCTATACATATGTGTGTGTGTGTATATATATATATATATATATATATATATATATATATATATATACACACACACACAAAGCAAGCCTCAGCAGATACAGGAAGATTGAAATAATCCCTTGTATCCTATCTGACCATCACAGTCTAAAGCTGGAACTCAACAAAAGTAGAAATAGCAAAAGGCCTGCACATACATGGAAACTGAACAACTTTCTACTCAAGGACAGCTTGGTTAGGGAAGAAATTAAGAAGGAAATTAAAGACTTCCTAGAATTCAATGAAAATGAAAGCGCATCATACCCAAACTTATGGGACACAATGAAGGCAGTGCTAAGAGGAAAGTTCATAGCACTGAGTGCCTTCAAGAAGAAATTTGAAACATCTCACAAAAGCAACTTAATGGCCCAACTGAAAGCTCTAGAAAAAAAGAAAGCAGATACACCCAAGAGGAGCAGACGGCTGGAAATAATCAAACACAGAGCTGAAATCATTCAATTAGAAACGAATAAAACTATTCAAAGAATCAATGAAACCAAGAGCTGGTTCTTTGAGAAAATGAACAGGATAGACAAGCCCCTAGCCAAACTAACAAAAAGGCAGAGAGAATATATATATATATATATATATATATATATATATATATATATATATACATATATATATATGTGTGTGTGTGTGGTTGTGGTTATGCTAAGTATTTAATAGAACTATTGGGAAAAAAAGTTTCCGAAAGATAAACCAAGTATCATTTATCTCTAAAATGGCATTTAAATTACTAAGCCACCCTAACTTTTTATATCCCAGAGTGATACTCAGTTTTTATCTATTTTAAGAATGAATAATTTTAAATCAGTCAAGACATTGGACCAGAAGCCCAGATTTCTTTTGCTTCTAACTATTCTAGATGAGGAAACTATTAAAGTAAAGAGCAAGGAAGTAATCTATTTTTTTTTTTATCTGAAAAAGGTTTATTGGATGGAGGTGGAGAGAGAGAGAGAGAGAGAGAGAGAGAGAGAGAGAGAGAGAGAGAGAGAGAGAGAGAGAGGCGTGGTGGTGCCCCAACAGAGAGAGGGGAGAGCAGGAAAGGGGGAGAAAGGACATGCCAGAATAAGAGAGAGGGAGGGGAGAGAGAGGGAGAGAGAGGGAGACGGAGAGGGAGAGGGAGAGGGAGAGAGGCAGGCCAGTTACTATGTAGATGGCTCAGCTGATAACATAGGATGCAGATACTGATATAGGATGTTGTCAGGACCCTAAAGGTCTCTAAGTGAAGGCCAGTTGAATTGCCTGCACAACATAATATTCCTCCATTTTCGTTTAATTAAAAACAAATGAGGATCTAGGGAGCTGTAGCAAGGTGGGACCTGTTACTCATGTAAAGCAAGTTGAGATATACTGAGAATAGAATCTTTGGCCATTACCCTATTATTGTCAACAAAAGGTTGGAGTGGTGTGCTTCAGGCCCAGGACAAGCAGCTCCAGGTTCCTGCAATATTCCTAAGTACCTGTCTGTTGCTGGGGCCACCCTCTACCCTAAATTTTTCAGGGTAAGGGCTTTCTCTTCTCCTCACCATGTATGTAATCCAGATATTTTGGTGCTCTTACTTTTTTCCTCTCTCTTATCCCTTTCATGGAAGTAATCAATTTTTAATTTATTTTTTGAGGATGCATTCTCTGAGGAATCCAGGGAAGCAACCACACACTTGGCACTGGCCTGCCAAGTGCTGCAATGGGTAAAGCTGATCTACTTCATATGACTCTGCTGTAATCAGCTATGCTTTAGAGCTCATTTGGGCAAACGAAAACAGGTTCTGTGTCCATGTACTACCAGAAGAATTATGCTAGAAGGTAACTATCATCAGAGAATAATTAATAATTTGAACACATTGTTATATGCTAAGTATTATCATGGTTAGAAAATTTTATTTCTGTCACCTTGTTCTCCTGGCAGAAGTCTAAGTGTAACATGTTAAAATTAAGGGGATTGGTTGATAAATGCACCCTAGCCACTAGATCACACAGATGGGTTGTGACAGTGGAGAGGACCACTTTGTAAAGTGTGTGACACTCTATCTTTTGCAACAGAGGACACATTAGTGGCATTTATACTATCAAATAAAAAAGTACACTTCTATACCATGACTAAATTGAAAGTCTAAAATGACATTTAAAATACTGGAAGCCATTTCAGTATCCAATTAACATCACATGTCATTTCTCTGGAACACAGTAAAAGAAGCTTTGTTGTTCACATGCAGATAGCTTATCATCAAATGAGACAAGAAACAACCTAGGCTAATATTTAACATTATCAAGGTAACATCATAACTAGAAGAGCCATTAGAGATCACTTATCCCAGACTGCTCATTTTACAAATGAGAATACTGAGACCTTGAAAAATGCAATGACTTGTTCAAGGACACAAATCAAGAACAGCTGTCAGCACCAGGCCTGGTCTAGTCAACTGAATCTGAAAGGTCTCTTCCTTTCCCTTTGAAACTTAATCCACTGCTCTCTTTCACATGTACAGTTCCTCTTTGCTTTCCTTTCAGAGTTCACCTATGACAAATCACTCTAGCTCCTTTTTTTTTTTCTGTCCAGGATTTCAAGTTGCTACCACACTGGGCCTGTCTTCCATACTTGTTCCATATATCATTTGTCATAAGTGGAATTCATATCCTTTTCTAATGCCACTGAGCCCACCAGATACAGTCCTTTCGAAATTTAGGAATGCTGGCTTAGAACACTATAGCTTCTATACTTTGAAAGCTGAATGGGTATTTGGGGAATATGAATTTTAATAATTGTCCACTGTAGAGACTGTAATTCTTCAATAACTCAAATGAATAGTGGAAATTTTGAGTCAGTATTTTTACATTTCTGGATGGTTATTTTTCAAGGCTGAGAAAATATACCACCTACAAAATGTAAAGAACAGTTTCAAGACCCAGGCTCTGGGTTCCATCCAAGAAAGCACCAAAGAGCAGCTCTGAGCCACCAGCATGTTGTGAATCTGGTTGTAGTTTTTGCTAGCAGTGATCAAAAAAAGAAAATTTGCTGAATCATTTTTATTCCCTGTGGAATTCAGAAGATGAGGAACAAAGCCTTTCCTTAGCCCTGTTTGAGGCTTAAGTGAAGCTGTATCCATAACACGCTGAGGATAAATGTGGTCACCTGGTAAAATCCAAGTCGCTGGGTTATTTTCATCTCTCCTGAGTGTCATTCAACCTCTTGGCCCTCTGTAAGCCTGGTGCAGTCTGGCATTCTCCCCCATTTCACTGTCATTCCAAAAGAACCGCAGTTGCAAAGATCACTGTTGACTCAACACCAAACTCTGGCTCATTTTTAGTTCTCGTTCCACAGTAGATTTCTTTTTAAAGATAAATTCTCTTATACTTTGACAATTTCATATATGTATGTAATGAAACTTTAGTCATTTCCCTAACTACCTTCTCTCATCCCCTACCATCTTTAGCTGAAACTCTTCTCCCAAACACTTCCATATCTTACTTCTATGCCTCTGCCTTTCTTACTTTTCCTTCTCTCCACTCCTATTCTTCACTCTCTTTCGCTGTTGTAAGTGTATGTGTTTGTGTGTGTGTGAGAGAGACACATTGAGTTGATTGAGTTTGTAGAGGAAAGCAAAGGTGGGAGATTATTTCCTGGTGCACAAGCAATTTAGGAGTTACTATAACACTAAAGAAAACACTTCCTCTTTTGAAATAATTATCTCAGGGAGAGGTGGAGCCTCATGAGTCTGTCATCCATCTGTGATATATCGATGGGCCTAATCCTTTGCAGGTTATGTATAAGTGACCACAGAAGCAATGGATATGTGTGTAAAATAGCCATGCCTAATCCAGATGACGCCTTTACACAGTTCATTTTCCTATCCTCCAGCTCTTGCATTCTTTCCTTCCACTCTTCTAGGATGTTCCTCCGAGCCTTTGAAGGAATCATATAGCCTTGTTGTTTAGGACTGAGCACTCTGTATTGCATAATCTTGGTACTTTGACTAATTATGAGATTCAACTTTAACTACTTCCCATTGCAAACAGAAGCTAAACTGATAGAGGCTAAGGATGTCTGTTCTTAAATAACTCCAGACACATGGACCTAGTTTCAAGATGCTTGATAAATATATTTTATCTTAATGAATTATACCAGAAAATAGATCATGAAATGTTCCAAAACAAATTACATTTTATTCTCTATCACTAGAAACTGCATCCCATGTACATTATTACAACTTTTAAAGACATTTTAATTATTCTTAAAATTTGTTTATTCATTTTACATCCTGATTGAAGCCTCCTCTCTCATTTCTTTCTGGTCCCACCCTCTCTATCCTCTTCTCTCTTTCTCTCCTCCCCATGTCCTTAGAAAAGGGGAGCCCCCAACTTTTAAAAAAAAGGTTTATTTATTTATTTATTTTATTTATTTATTATGTATTCAATATTCTGCCTGCATGTACACCATGTACATCTGCTCACCAGAAAAGGGCACCAAATCTCACTTTAGATGGTTGTGAGCCACCATGTGGTTCTTGGGATTTGAACTCAGGACCTTTGGAAGAGCAGCCGGTGCTTTTTACCTCTGAGCCATATCTCCAGCTCCCAACATTTTGATTATTGTGAATGACATTATATGCACTTGATTATGAATATTAAATTATATATGAAAGGCCTACATTCTCCTATTTTTAATGCCAGTTGAAAACTTTAGACATATAGGATATGAAATATAATAGGAAAAAGATTGAGATTCTGTTTACAAGTTAGTAGATAAGTTATAACATTCATATTTAAAACTATCTTCAGGCATTCTAGTTCTTATCAGAGAACTCTAAATTATTTGTTGTTTTTCTAGTGAACAATGTACTATGTATATATTTGAGACAGGTTTTCTCAGTGTACCCTTGGCTGTCCTGGACTCACTTTGTAAACCAGACTGGTCTTGAACTCATAGAGATTAGCCTGCCTCTGCCTCCCCGAGTGCTGGGATTACTGGCATGGGCCACTGCCTTACAACAATGCACTCTTTAAAGTTTATTCCTCAGACACTAAGTGTTGCTAGTACAGAAATAATGATAAGCAGAAACAGAAAACACCACCAGTCGTTACAATATTAACAATTCATAATCAGTATAACGCATGTGTTTTTCTAATATTAAAAAACCAAATGTGAGTACATTGATTCTTCAAGTTCTTATGCTTCAGAGATATATGCCTAATTGTGCCTGTACCTTTCACTTATTTTTATTCACTTATCAAGCCCATCCACATGCACAGGGAGTGTCTTGCCAAGTGATAGCATAAACTCGATCTAGTGAACATTAACCAGGCATTTGCACATGAATTCACATAAACTTCAGAAAATGTCTTGTCTTAAGGTTACATTTTTGTCAAATGTACACATTTATTATGATTTAGGACAAGAGTGAATGAAAATTGATAAGAACATGTGAATAGTTTATTTATGCTCAGAATAACTTTATGTATAACAAAACTGTAGGATAGGTTAATTGTAAACCCAAATAACTAGTGTAGATGGTCTGTGGATCATATATAACTGGGGAATATAGAAGAACACTTATAAATTCTTTATGACATGATGTTAACAAAATGGTTCATCTTATCTATGGCACATATATTTTTAGTATTTGGATATTCTAGGAAACACATTTCTCGGAGCACCACATGAAATAATTTCGGTATCATTTTACCTGACTACAGGGAATGCATGAGTATTTGGATCTGTCAGAGGTTAAAGATGAGAACAACCAGAAGGGCTGAAGTGAACTGAGGGCAAATGGGCAAAATGTATGAAGTTTATGCACTGAGGACAAAATAAGCCATCATAGCTGAAGAAATGGAAGATAAGAGGGCAATGCTTTCAGTAAAAATAAAGGCCGGAAAGTGAAAGTGGCTTCGAGGCAGGCTGAGGAAAGAACATTTATAATCTGTAGGACATTTATAATTCTGCACCCAACAGAAAGAACTGAATTGTGTCAAAGGTAGAAATGTGAATGGTATTCAATCAGCTAAAACTGGAACTATTATCTTATTTAAAGGAACAAAATTTAATTCCATCATAAATTCAAAATACACAATCAAATAGTTAAGATAAAATGCTCAAAATTAACCAGAGCTGAGCAAACATTAAGTTTGAGATAGAGTACACTTGAATGATTTGATTGAATTATCAATCAAAAGAAAAATTTAAAAATCCAGAGAATTTTGAGACTGGTCAGTGGCAGCCAGATGACAATGATTTGACAAAAAGCTTCCAGTTAAATCTTGGGTCTTCTACTTCCTAGTAATGTTTCTTTAAATTATTCCATGCAACTTCTGGGCTGTAGACTCTGGAAAAAAAATCTCTTGTTTATCATGAAAATTTTTCATGAATTACAGTAAGAATTATTGACATGCTTTGTCTGATTTAGAATCTTCATAATCATATACAATTGAGCAACTATCACTCAGCAGCTAGAAAGGGAACAGTCATTTTTAATAATACTTAAGATTTTAATTAATATTAATCATGCCCAAATTTCTTACTGGGCTAGAGCAAGACTTAAAAATGTTTCTTCAGATATAGGGTTGGTGAAGATCCTTTCCCAATCTGTAGGCTGTCATTTTGTTCTGATGGCAGTGTCCTTTACTTTACAGAAGCTATTTAGTTTCATAAGGTCCCATTTATTGATGATCTTATAGCCTGTGCTGTTAGTGTTCTGTTCAGGAAGTAGTCTCTTGTGCCAATGAGTTCAAGGCTCTTTCCTACTTTTTATTCTAACAGATTTAGTTTGTCTGGTTTTATGTTGAGGTCTTTGATTCACTTGGACTTTACTTTTGTGCAGGGTGATATTGATCTATTTGCATTTTAATTAAATTTTTATATTAATTACAGCTTATTTACTTTGTATCCCAGCTGTAGTCCCCTCCTCATTCCCTCCCAAACCCACCCTCCCTCTCTCTTCTTCTCCCTGCCCCTCTCTATTCCACTGATAGGGGAGGTCCTCTACCCCTTCCATCTGACCCTAGCTTATCAGGTCTCATTGGGCTGCCTGCAATGTCCTCCTCTGTGGCCTAGCTAGCATTCTTCTATATATAAACATCCAGTTAGACCATTTGTTGAAGATGCTGTCTTTTTTCCATTGTATGATTTTGGCTTCTTTGTCAAAAATCAAGTATCCATAGGTGTGTCGGTTGATTTCTGGGTCTTTTATTCGATTCCATTGATCCTCCATTCTGTTTCTCTGCCAATACCATGCAGTTTTTATTACTATTCCTCGGTAGTACAGCATGAGATCAGGGATGGAGATACCTCTAGAAGATCTGTTGCAGTTCAGAATTGTTTTGGCAATTCTGGATTTTGGGGTTTTTTTTCCATAAAAAATTGAGAATTGTTTTTTCAAGGTCTGTAAAGAATTATGTTGGTATTGTGATGGGAATTTCACTGAATCTGTAGATTGCTTTTGGCAGGAAGGCTATTTTCAGTATCTTAATCCAGAATATATACAGAACTCAAGAAGTTAAAAAGCAACAAATCAAGCAATCTAATTTTTTAAAAGAATGAAGTACACAGCTAAACAGAGAATTCTCTGTAGAGGAATACTGAATGACAGAGAAACATTTAAAGAAATGTTCAACATCCTTAGTCATTAGGGAAATGCAAATCAAAATGACTCTGAGATTTCACTTTACACCCATCAGAATAGCTAATATCAAAAACTCAAGTGACAACACATGCTGGAGAGGTTGTAGAGAAAGGGGAACCCTCCTCTATTACTGGTGGGAATGTAAACTTGTACAACCACTTTGGAAATCAATATGGCACTTTCTCAGACAATTACAAGTAGTGCTTCCTCAAGATCCAGCTATACCACTCCTAGGCATATATCCAAAACATGCTCAAGTACACAGCAAAAACAATTGCTCAACCATGTTTGAAACAGCTTTATTTGTATTAGCAAGAACCTTGGAACAACCCAAAATGCCTCTTAACTGAGGAATAGGTACAGAAATTGTGGTACATTTACACAATGGAATACTACTCAGCAATTAAAAACAAGGAAATCATGAAATTTGCAGGCAAATGGTGGGATCTACAAAAGATCATTCTTTTGTAGTGAGGAATTCCAGAAGCAGAAAGACATACATGGTATATATTCATTTATAAGTGGATATTAGACATATAGGGTAAACATACTAAAATTTGTACATCTACAGAAGCTAAGGAAGAAGGATGACTCTGGATAAGATGATTAATTCTCACTCAGAAAAGCAAACTGAATGGAAATTGGAAGAGGGAGAAAACAGAAAACAGGACAGGAACCTACCACAAAGGGCTTCTGAAAGACTCTATGCAGCAGTGTATCAAAGCAGATGCTGTGACTCATAACCATACTTTGGGCAGAGTGCAGGGAATCTTATGAAAGAAGGGGAGATAGAAAGACCTGAAGGGGCCAGAAGCTCCATAGGAGACCAACAGGACCAAAAAATTCTGGGCACAGTGGTCTTTTCTTAGACGATACTCCAACCAAGGTCCATGCATGTAACTAACCTAGAACCCATGCACAGATGTGGCCCATGGCAGCTCAGTGTCCAAGTGGCTTCTCTAGTAATGGGAACAGGAACTGTTTCTGACATCAACCCAGTAGCTGGATCTTTGATCACCTCCCCCTGAGGTGGGGAGCAGCCTTACCAGGCCACAGAGGAAGACAATGCAGCCATTTCTGGTGAGAACTAATAGGCTAGGGAAAGATGGAAGGGGAGGAGAACCTACCCTCTCAGTGAACTTGGAGAGGGGAATGGGAGGAGATAAAGAAATGAGGGTGGGTTCACGAGGGAATGAGGGAAGGGGCCACAGCTAGGACACAAAGGACAAAGGGAATAAACTGTAATTAATATAAAAATGAAAATTAAAAAATTTCTTCAGTCATGCAATTTCAAAAATTTGGTGGAATTGTCTTCTCATTGCCTGACTATGCTTTCAAGTTCTGAAGAGGAAAAGCATTTCTGTCATACCATTTTTATTATCCTGGAAACAAACTATACATTCCACAACCTGCCATATAATTATTACACATAAAAAGGTTAATATATAACTGAAATGATTAATATTATGGTCAATTATATTTTAAGTTGTGATTATTGGACATTTATATACTGATGACATGAGGAAAAGATGTCTGCCCCTAGCTGCAGAATCACTCTGAAGATGAGCTTCACAGATGACAGCATAACACAGAGAAAAGATGCTATGGGTTTGCATATTCATACATTAGCGTCATCCTTGAGAAATATTGGCCATACAATTTAATTAATGTGTTTTAAGTCAGTAGGGGCTTCTTCTTCCATCTAGACCAAAAAAATCAAACCCTTCTACTGTTCAAATAGTTCAATGTTCTCTCAATTTTCCTCTCTCCTAAGGACATATTGACTTTGGATTACACTTTCATAACATGAGAAGCACATCATCTCTCTCTCTCTCTTTCTCTGAGTATGTGTAAAGTGTGTGTTTGTGTAAAGTGTGTACATGTTTATGTTGCTGTACATGTGTGTTAAATATGGAGGTGAAAGGTCAATATTCAGTGCCTTCTTTCTATGGACTTTGCTTTTTTGAGGCAATGTATCTCACTGTTTCTGCAGCTTATCAAATCAACTAGACTGGCTACCAGTGAGCATCATAGGTCCTTCAGTTTCTGCCCATCTGGCCCTGGAGTTACTAGTATCCACTGTTATCCCTGAGTTTTCACCTGGGTTTTAGGGATTTAACTCAGGTCTTGTTTGTTAGTAAGCATTTTAGCCATGAGTACTTTTCAGACCTCAACTTAGTCCAAGCTCGGTATTCAACTCTGCATCTACTATGCCAGTAGCATGGAACATGGTTCTCACTGATATAAGCAAGCACAGTACCTCAATCTTTGAAGACTTGTTCACTGAATGATTAAATATGAACATTTAAGGCACGGTTGACATATGAGGACTTTTACTTATGAGGGCTGCCAGAATATTTGGAGTTTCTTATAAACTGAAAAATGACAGGATATCTAACACTCTATAAATTTGATTTCAATACATCAAGATTGTTTTTAATAGGAAGAAAAGAAACTTCTGCTTTCTGGTTGATGGAAAAGGACGGAATCTTTTGATTGAACACAAATAGAAAGTGTTTCATATTCTTCTACTTGTTGATATTTTCATTATACAAGTGTATATGTAATTATACAAATGTGATTGTAAAATACGCTGACACTGTCCTTACTTCTTAAATTGTGATACAAATTTTACAGGTGTTTTCTAAGCATGATCCAAAATGACGTTAAGGACCAGCAAGCACTGCCGATTTGCTCACACTAGACCTTTGTGTAGCAAAGTAGACTCATAACGGTTCAGTTTATTGGGTTCACATTTACCCATGGTTTCATATTTAATTGCTTATTCAGGAAAGTTTGCTGTGTGTTAATCAGTTCTCCAAATTGTTACCAAAGGTAAATTTACTTGAAAATACATTAAATATGACTTCTCAAACTATTAAATTAGAAAAATATTACAACAATCTAAAGTAAACTCACACTGTTTGTATTATTTCCTACTTGCAGAAAATGTCAAAATAAGACTCCCCGTGCTCTGCTCAAAGTTTGGCTGTGATTCTCGGCATCTGCTTCGATCCTCTGCTGGGTAGAGTCCTTTAGAGTATATCTGTAGTAGGCTCCCATCCTGTTCATTTTCTTCAGCTGCTTCTACTGTCTATACTGCTTGCCTTCTGAATGAGCATTAAGTATCCTCCTTAGGGTTCTTCTTGCTCCTTAGCTTCTTTAGGTTTGTAAATTTTACTATGTTTATCCTATATTATATGGCCAACATCTGCTTATAAGTGAGTGTATACCATGAGTTATCTTTCTGATTCTGTGTTACCTCACTCATTTTGATCTTTTCTAGTTCTATCCATCTGCCTGCAAATTTCATGATTTCCTTGGATATAAAATGAATAAGGCATAAAATAAATAAAAGTCAAAATATTTTTATGAATTTCTTCAGTAATACTATTACATGTATAATACCTTCTAGGCCTCTTTCTGTCTATCTTTCTTTCCTCTCCCCCCGTGTATGTGTGACTGTCTGTCTCCCTCTTAAACACACATGCTAACACAAACACAGGTACACAGACACTTCAGAGTGAATATTTGAGAGGTACTAATAGCCGGGCTGGGGAAATTCCCAAGAATCACTTCTATAAAAACTAACCCCAAATTTCCAAGATTAGTGTTTGTGACATGTTTGCCTATTTATTCATTAAGTGACGCATTATTTATTAAGAGCCTGCCTCCACATTGAGATGCTGTATTGAATCTTAATGTGAATTTGGTGTATTTAGCTAAAAGTGTATGAATTGATATTTAGGCTTCAGGTTTCAAAAAGCAAATGATGTTCACTGTCATAGGAGTTTAGATATAATTTATGATTGGACCAGTTTCTCTGCTCATCAAATTAATAAAATATAAGGGAAAATCCTAAATACTTTGGGGCTTCTGAATATCTCATACATGATTTCAGATGATGAAGACAAAGAGAGACATCCTCTGGAGTTTGAAGGATTTTAATTAATTAACTACCTAAAACTTACTCACATGTACATATATTTGTAAACGTAAGCATGGAGTTGACAGTGATAAAGTCACGGATCTACTTTATAATCATCAATGTCAAGGAAAGGACTTGACAGTAATACAGCTACAATGCCAGGAAAACCAAAATATCTTCAATGATTTCTAGCACATAAACCAAAAATAAATTATACAGCAATAAAATAAAGTGAATTTTTGGCAAAGATAGACCATGGAAAATTTTCTGATATTTTACAAAATTTAATACTGGTATTTATGAGCTCTTTAAGTGCCTTTTCAAAGTACCTTTCAGACAGAAATAATACTCTGCAGTTATATAAGCATGTCATGTCATGTATGCACATGTACAATAAGTTGTGCTTATTCATACAGTAATTTATTCTTATCAAATACATTTTAATTTATTTTATTTTTTATGTATAAATTGAATTTAATTGTGGTTTTATATTCAATTCAAGCTTCCGTAAAGCAAAAGACACTGTCATCAAAACAAAATGACAGCCTACAGACTGGGAAAGGATCTTTACTTCTGACAGAGGGCTAATATCCAGTATACATGAAGAACTCAAGAAGTTAAAAAGCAACAAATCAAGTAATCCAATTAAAAAATGGGGTATGGAGCTAAAAAGAGAACTAACTGTAGAGAATTATAGAATGTTAGAAAAACACTTAAAGAAATTCTCAATGTCCTTAGCCATCAGGGAGATGCAAATCAAAATGACCCTGAGATTTCACCTTACATCCACCAGAATGGCTAAGATCAAAAACTCTAGTGACAACGCATGCTGGAGAGGTTGTGGAGAAAAAGGAACCCTCCTCCATTGCTGGGGGGAATGCAAACTTG
>CM053753.1:85297777-85333493 GCA_028658305.1 Pachyuromys duprasi | reverse complement strand
AGTATAGTATGTCTTTCTTAAAGATATTTCTAAAAATCATGAAAAGTGCTTGGTTGAAACACATAAAGAATAAAGAATAAAAAAATTTCTATAAAAAATAATATGATTTATCCAAATGCCCCAGGTTTTAAAACCTGGGCCCTGAAAGAAGATCAATGAGTTGTTTCAGAGCACTGCTGTATGGGCATTACTTAGTACACATTTTTGTTAATGAAGAGGCCAGGGTTTCAAAGCTTTGAAAACTTAATTGTACAGAATGTTGGAACATCTCTCAAAGAGACCCTCTGAGTTTCTATAATACTCAGAACAACACTGTAATTCTTTATTTTGTGTCTCACAGAAGAATAGGAACAGATAGCTAAAGATAATCATGGAGAGTTCACTTTGAAGTTGAGATGAGATTTTCAAAACAAAAGAAGAATTTTAAGAAGGAGGAATGATTGTAGGAGCCAAAGGGGATGAGGACACCAGGGGAACGTGGCCCGGCGAATCACCCAACCTGGGTTACTAGAAGCTCAAAGAAGCAGAGCTGACAACCACAGAACCTGCATGGGTCTGGCTGGGTCCATATGTTGTGGTTGTGTAGCTTGGTGTTTTTGTGGGACTCCAGACAGCGGGAGTGGGGATGTCTCTTCCTCATTTGCCTAATCTTGAGACCCTTTTCCTCCTACCTGGTTGCTTTGCACAGCCATGAGAGTTTGTGCCTAGTCTTGTTGTATCTTTTTTTGCCATGTTTGGTTGTTCTTACTGGGAGGCCTGATCATTTCTGAGAGAAGAAAGGGAAGGTAGCGTGGGTACTGGGAGGAGGGAGGGAGGAGAGGCTCCAGTCAGGATGTATTATATGACAAAGAATGTAAAACAGAAAGAAAAGAAGAAAGGAAGGAAGAAAAAGAAAGAAAGAAAGAAAGAAAGAAAGAAAGAAAGAAAGAAAGAAAGACAGACTGACAGACAGACAGACAGGAAGAAAGGAAGAAAGAAAGAAAGAAAGAAAGAAAGAAAGAAAGAAAGAAAGAAAGAAAGAAAGAAGAAAGCTGAGAACCAAGGAAATGCTGGCGAGGAGGAGAGGTGGCTATGCTAGGTCTTGGCTTGCATAGCTGTAAAACTCAGAGTATAATGGAGAAAAATGAAATTAAATGCATTTATACTAACACATAAAGCTCATGTTATACTTTGAATTTCTATAGTTAAAAAAGTAAAAGTATGTCTCATAGAAAATTATTGTTTTCCTGAGAAGAGAGAAGATTTGGTATCTTAAGGGTACGTGTGTGATGTACTACACAGGTGAGTTTTGTCTGGATATGTTGTGTGTGTATGTGTTGTATTGTTGGGCATATTCCTGTGAACAGCACAGACATGCAGAATCTTGAGCAGGCCATCAGATGTCATCCTTTGTTACTGTCTGCTTACTGCATCGAGACAGTGTCCCTCCGTGTGCTGAGACTGGTCATTTAGGCTTGGCTGGCTGACACGAGCTACCAGGAGCCGTCCACCTCCGCACCTGCCATGCTGGAGTCTCAGCCCCCCTTGCATGCAGGCACTGGGATTCAAATCCAGATCTTCGTCTCGCATAAAAAAGTGACCTAACCATGGAGCCACCTTCTTAGTTCCCCAATTTTTCTTTGTTTAAATTATTTGTATTTTTTTGCATTTGATTACTACAGGAAGAAAAATGAGTAATACAATCGTTTTCCTCATCTTCAAGTGCTAGGTGCCATATCTACACTGGGAATCATGGATTTCTAAAACCGTCATGAAGGATATTATGAAACCATTATGAACAATATGGCTAAATAAGTAATATATAAGCTGACATGATTAAATTTGAGGTTTTGATGTAGAATAACTCTTAAGAATCCCGAATTTGGAGACAAATAGCTCTCTTGTTCTTTTTCAATCAATAATAAGCTTTATAACATCACACTAGAGATACTGAGCCCACATGTACATCTAGAAAAAAACTGCTCAGGATGAGAAGCTTTTTAATTTTTGTATCATGATCTTTTTTTAATAAAATTTTTATTTTTTATATTAATTATATTTAATCACTTTGTATCCCAACTGTAGCCTCCTCCCTCATTCCTTCCCAATCTCACCCTCCCTCCCTCATCTCCTCCCATGCCCCTCTCCAAGTCTACAGAGGAGGACATTGTTGCCAGTACTGATGAGACCTGATAAGCTAGGGGACAGATGGAAGGGGAGGAGGACCTCCCCCATCAGTGGATGAGAAGCTTTTTTACAGTTTTTGGTTACATAAATATATGCCCTATATCTCTGCCTTTTTCTAGAAAAAGAAAATGAAAAGAAAAAGAATAAAACAGAAAAAGACAATAATTCAGTGAGGATTGAAAACTGAGAAATTTATATGAAAATACTGCAAGTTGGTTGTAGGATATCTCTAGCTTGTCCTGCTTACATTTTCCATTGGTCTGACTCCCAATGCTTTCTACCTTCAAGTCAGGTCAGTATGGCAGAACACAGCATGGACAAGCACAATTAAAACAAAAGTTGTCTTTCAGAGGACCCTCTATACTAGGATCCCATCCTGTTTCCTCTCTTTCACCTCTTCTGGTGTCTATCCTGTTTGCCATTCTGAATGATATTTAAACATCCTCCCTATGGTCCTCCTTGTTGTTTAACTTCTTTAAGTCTGTAGGATTTAGTATGAGCTGCCTCTTTCATGAACTCGTTTAACTGTTCTTTGATCACTTGCCCCTGGTGATGCGGCCTTGCCAGGCCACAGAGGAAGAGAATCCAGGCAGTCCTGATGAGACCTCATAAGCTAGGGCCCGGTGGCAGAGGAAGAGAACTGCCCATTTCAGTGGACTAGGGGAAAGAGATAGGGGAGAGAGGGAGGGAGGAGTTAAGGAAGGGTGCTTCAATCAGGATATGTAATGAATAAATTGTAAAACTAAACAAAAGTTGCAATATGAACAATTAGATTCCCAGAACCTGGAGAAGTTTCAATTTAAAAAGTTACTAACTTACATACACCTTTTGAGCACTTAATATTCAAAAGCAAGATTCCCTTTTCCTCACAAGTTCATAGATCCATTTCTATATCTACTTTTTGAAGACAGATATAAAAGTATGGACTGTGAGGCTATACTTCAAAACTTGGTAAAAAGTGCCTATACATTCAGATGTTCACAGGTATATCCATTTTTTCATATGTGTGCAAGCACAAACACACATACTCACAATTCACACACAATACCCTATATCCTCTATGAGATAATGAAAAAATGCCATTGGTTGTTTGGACTCAATAGTGCAAAGGTAAACATCAAATCCATTTCTTCCCTTTGACACTAGAAATAGCTTCATGTTTATGGCATGTAATAGTACTTTTAATAACGTATAAACACAGAAACAGACTTTCTGGTCAAGTAGTGAAAGGATTGCATATCCACAAGGAAAGAATCAATAGGCTGATCCTGGAGTGTAAATGTTTACCGACCCCCAATTATAAAGTATTATAAATGCTTAGTTATTGAAATTAAAGTTCTTATTATGTTTGCTATTTCTAAGTTTCCTTTCCTATTACCCTCAGACCAAAGTGCTTAGGCACAAGTGTTTCTTTATTACATAGTTAGTGTATTGGTATCCACACAAATACTGTAACACCTTTGCAATTTATATAAGGATGGCAATTATAATGCATGCTGAGGAACTATCAGTCTTAGGTCTTCCCAAGTGCTGGAAACTGTAAGAGTTAAAAGACAAAACAAAAGCCAAACAGAACTCTTTGTAATGAGAACCGGAACAATTTTGCCACAGTGTAGCACTTAGCAGGTGGAGCCCGTTTATTCTGCATGCATATTTAATGTGTAAAGATATTTCTGCATCCTAAAACAACCTCTTGAAATGCTATGGACTAAAAAAAGTCAGACCAGATACATTCCTCAATACAAAGAAGGAAGAAATGAACCAACAGTAAAATAATCTGGCTACTCACGATTCTTTTCACCTCTCCACCTTGACCCAGCTTTCATTCTGCCGGAGACACCCACAGGACAAGTTATTTCAGCCATTGAGAACAGCAGCATCAGTAACAGCACAGCCATGCCAGGTAAAAATAACCTCTGTTAGAGTCCTCTCGCAGACGAACCCGAAGGCTCTTATTGAGAATAGGAACCTGAAGCCAATCCTGTCATTTTAGTCACCAGAAGTGCAAAGACGCTGTTATCCCCATTCACTTAAAAATAAAAAATAAAAATAAAACAGGTATGATCCTCTCAGCCTCTATTTGAATTGTGCAGGAAATATTTTGTTAAATGCCTCTAAAACTAGGAGAGACGTAGAGCTTCCCTCTATACATATGCACAGATGTGAGGAAAGAGACGCTGACAGTTTTCTGTGTCTTTCTGCAGCCACCAGTTCCTAACCAGCTTCTGCCATCTCTCACTTTTCCCCAAATGTTTGTCAACATCTTTCATAACATGGTAAGTAGAAAAAAAGCTGAGATTTCTGCATTTCCCCACCTATCCATTCTGTACCACTGATTATAGTACTTGATGAAACTGAATGTTTAATTTTGGCACTGCAAACACACCTCATTTCAAACAGAGGTGCTTGTTAAGAAAGGGGGAAAAATCCCTTACTTTTCTCAGAGCTCTATCTAACGTTTTGGAGAAGGGATTAGATGCATAAATATTGGCTGCTAAGGGATGACAAAAATACCTCTGAAAAGAGGGAGTGGTAAACAACCATCCTTCTCACTCAGCCTGCTCTGTTCGATTTCTCTATTCAGAGAATAATATATAAAGACAGTCTGCCAGAAATATCTCAGCTCTGTGAGGCAGGCTAAATGTAATGTGCACGGCACATTCTGGGATCATCTGCAATGCCTCACAAACACTCGTTTGCTTTGTAAATACATGTTGGTATCTTCCAACTCTTCTGTTTCCTGTATAATGATTTTTATCACTTTATGAACTGAGCAGAATTTTCAACAAATCAGATTTCTCTGCCTTACGGTGAAGTGTATTTCCTGTGGGCAAATGGAAATGCTGCCTTGATTATTTTTGGAACTATACTGTAATGACATAGATGCGTTCTTCACTTTGGAACACTCGTGCTTATTTTTAGTAATAGAATGATTTTATGATTCCAAAAACATTATTTCAAAAACATATGCTAATATTTAATAAGTACATAAAGCTATTTTCAGACACTTCTACACACATAATGTTCTCTAACCTGGTGCAGTTCACACAGCTGCTAAGACAGCTTCATAAAACACATACCTGATGACGTGCAATTTATTATTCTTGTTCTACAGCTGAGAAAAATTAAAGGTCTCTAATAGACACGGACATAGATAAGCAAAATGGATTTGGTATAGGACAAGAGGGGAAGGTGGCAGCTGTGGCCATGAATTCACATCTGTGAATGGTGAGAGGAACCACTCAACTTCAGTTGGTGTTTCCAAGTATGTTCCAAAATCAGGATTCTCAGATATTATAACTATATATTGCACAACTGTGTAATTATAAATTGTACACGGATGATAATGTTATATACAGGAGATATAAATTGTACACAGAAGACAAAAATTCCAATTATGCAGAATCTCCTCTGAAATTCTAAGCCAGGCATAAAAATAATTTGTAAATGTAATATCAACCTAAATTATCCTGACTTTTTGATTCAAGCAATTTTGCTGGGTGTGGTGGTTCCCAATTGTAATCCCAACAATTAGGAGGATGAAAGAGGAAGATTTCCATGAGTTCAAGCTGACTTGGCTACAAAGGGTAACTGTGTCTCAATATAAAACAAATAAATAAATGATGATTATGACTGTACTAGTTATGGTACTAATAGCTAGTTTTATACAATAAAGTTAATGGGACACACCCACAGACCCAAACCTACTCATATCTTTCAGTAATATTTTGCTATTCTTGGATAAATGCACTGACAGGTTCATCAGCAACTTGTGTGGAGTCACAAGCAACCAAACATAGGACTTCTAGGAAAAGCAAAGAAGGTTACTTGCATATATATATTTCAAATTCGTGGTTTGAATCATAGAATCTAATTCCACAGAAAATTCTCCCATTTTGCAAAAGAACACAACATTTCAGAATGTCAGTTCTTTCTATCATCAGTTTTCTGAAATACTCTCTTTCCATCTCAACCCGCATAATCCTCTTAATGTAAATAGGTTAACAATATCTTGTCTTCTCAGAACTTACTAGAAATAATTATTCATTTTTTTCTTACAACTAACACACCTGCAAGTAGAGAGTTCAAAACACTAGATTAAAGATGTGAGGAACCTTGGCAGTGTGTGGTGGCTGTGGGAGAGACAGACATTTTTCTTTGGATACATTGCCTCTGGTAGCTTGCCCATGTCCCAGTAGATGGCCAACAAGAAGGCACCGGTAGCCAGTAAGATTTGGACTCAGATAGTTATCTCAAAACTGAAAAGGTGGAATGCAAATTTGAGGGAGATTAATTGGGGATCCTAGAAGAGTTGAGGAGGAAAGAGGGGTTGGGTATGGTAAAATACATTACATGCATGCATGGAATTTTCAAAGACTAAATAAAAAATTTAAAAATGGTATATCTTCAAAAACGGGTGTATAATTCATCCATGAGTTGGTAATTTTACGTTTTCTTGACATCGTAAATTTAGTAATGTTACAAGGAATAGCATCTCCGAGCTTTTGTTCAACTCGTCTTATGCATGCTAATTCATAAAATATATCTCTAAAATACAAAACTTCCTTCTTTTGTCCTGATATATAAGTTGGCTTCTTTTGTTATTATGTTACCAGCATTACACAATGTTACAGATAAGAAGAGAATCCTAGGGACTTAATTTCATGTGGGTTAAGTCTATCATGGCAAGAAACAGAAGAAGCATCTTAGTCTACCATGCTACCATGGCGAAGGATGAAAGCTTACCTTCTGCTGTAACTTGTAGATGGTGTGCATTGAGAAACTTTGAAGAAGGAATAATTACAGTTATTTCCAGTTGGATTTAGAAGCATTCTAGGGCAAACTTCTAAGTCCTAAACTTCTAAGTTCTAACTTTTAACATCCATATACTGGAAATTACCAGCACAGGGGCTCAAATGGCCATAGCACTGTGAATTCATAGGAAGCCAGCTGTTTGGCAGACAAATTCTGAACTGAACATGTGCAGATCTACTTTCATATAAAGCACTAAGTAGACAAAAAGCCTTGAGCATTGTAACTTTCTTCCCCTTTAAGCACACCTCAACCTTACTGTGCTAACTCACCAACGTCTGAGCTCAGGAAGTAATATAGTCTCCTTCAACGTGGTTGTGTTTGAAAACCTAAATAGTTCATCCTGATCCATGAAACTAAGTGGGAAAAATCAAAAGCCTCCTGCCATATTCCTTTCGAATTGATTCTGAACACCCAGTATTCATCTCTCATTTAATGACTGAGGACTTATTAGGAATTAATGTGTCATTTTTTTTTTGCAGCATGATAGTTTAAAGTGTAAAAGGAATAAATGAACACAAATCTCAGTTTTAATACTTACTTTGAACATACACTTTCAGTGAAGTGTAAGGGTTGAATTCAAAAGTAGAATGCAATTGAGTTTTAATTTAAAGCTTCCCTGTGGAAATGGTGTATTATGCACAGATAGGTTGGATGCACTAGGCAAATGTGGGAAGAGCAGAAAGTAGGTACAGCCTCAAAGACAAATGCGACACATTCAGACATGAAAGCTCTGCATACTTTTTAACAATGGAAGAATAAAGAGACAAGTAAGTGAGGCCCTTGGAGCTGCAAAAAAATTCTGATTCAAGTAGAGAAGCTTAAGAACACATATACAGGAGAAGCAGAGGCAGGCAGGTCATTGTAAGTTTAAGACTAGTCTGGTCTATAAAGCAAGTCCAGGACAGTAAAGGCTACACAGAGAAGCACTGTCTTGAAAAACCAAAAACCAAAAACCAAACCAAACCAAACAAAAAACAAAACAAAACAAAATCACAAAACAAACAATTAGAAAACAACAAAACATGAACATACATTTAAAAGGTTACTTTTTTGAATGAAGAGGATAATTTAGATTATCAAACTTGTAGTTTGACAATTTATGTTACCTAAATTATTTAAATGATATATTTATGTCTAAAGTGATGAAAAGAAATATTAATATAAATGAACTGGATCATATTTTGCAGACAAAATCATCAAGATTAGTTTATAGAATACATGTCATGGATTCTAAGGTAAGAGTAACATTGAAATAGACTTAGGCTATCAAGGATAAAGGATAAAGAGATGTTTTAGTCTTGTCAAACAACTTTCCAAAATTTTATACATAGTCATTTCAACCAAGAAGAAAAAGAATGATGAAAGCTATGAGAAAAGATTATATATATATATACATATATATATAATATACATATATATGTATATATATATCCCCAATATTAAAATAATATTTGAAAAATTACTAGGAATCACCTCATTTGTTCAAATGGTCAAGGACCTCACCATAAGATTAGATACCCTGAATGACAGAAAAGAGAGTGGGGAATAGAATTGATCTCACTGGCATGGGAAAAGACATTTCTGAACAAGACATTGTTAGCACTTGCAAAGACCAAAAATTAAAAAGAGAGAGAGAGACAGCATGAAACTAACAAAGAACACCATCATTTGCACAAAACAGCAAGCTGTAGAATGAGAAACAAAACTTTACCAATTGTGCATCTAGTAGAAGGTTAGTATCCAGAATCCAGAAGAACTAAAACAAAACAACAAAAACCCCAAAGAACTGAATACCATAAAACAAATAACTCCATTAAGCCTCAAAAATTAGCATATAACTATACAGTTCTCAAAAAAGAAAACATAAATTTCTGAAAACAGTTAAATGTTCAACATCCTTCATCATCAGGAAAATGCAAATTAAAACTGCTTTGAGATTTTTTTTCTTATGCTGGCCGGAATGGCCAGTATCAATAAAACAGCTCATTCTGACTAGGATGAAAGGAAAGGGTGACAATTATTCATTGCGGGCAGTAGAGCCAACTCATATAGTCACTAAAATTCATGTGGGTTTCCTCAGAAAGTCTGGATTAGATCTACCTCAAGATCCAGTTTTATCACTCTTGGGTATATACCCAAAGGATTCTCTATTCTACTACAAAGATCCTTCATTTTCCATGTTCACTGCTGCTCCAGCCATAATAGCCAGAAAATAGAAGCACCCTAGATGTCCATCAAATGAATGGATATTATGCACTCACCCAATCAAATATTATTCAACTGTAGCATACAAAATCTTAATTTTTACATAAAGGTATTTGAACTAAGCCACATTGTTAATATTCCAAATGGTAAATCATTTGGAAGGGTAACAGTTGTAAGCAGAAATAGTTTAAAGATCATAACAGTAATAGTGGTAAAAGATAGCAAATCTTTTGGAGCTCTGGAAGCAGTGTGGTAAAGACAGGTGTGAAAAGAAAAAGAAAGTAAAAGTAATTGTAAGTTTTGTGGGAGAACAAATGCCCTTGTCGCAGGCCATAGACAGTACTTATTCCTCAAAACTGTATACGAGCAGAGGCTACTTCTTGAATGCAACACGTGTTACATCACGATGCATATTTAATACGGTGGTACCCTTGCTTGAACTGATTACATTGAGTAAAACTGATGATGATAAAAACATACATAAGAGCCAGGAAAATGACTCAGTGGATAAAGATGCTTATTTAGCTCCATTAAAGCCCTAATATCCACATGAAGGTAAATGGGAAGGGCTGACTTTACAGATTGTCCTGATGTGCGCACGGATGCTGTGACACCCATGGATTCTGTCCACCACAAACACCGTAATTACAAATGAAACAATTTTACACTGTACATATTTATTCCCACAGAACTTGACCAATTGCTTGCACAAACACTTGCTCTTTAATATTCAAATTAGTATTGAGGAACTGATTATTCATATACTTCCTCTCCTTTTTTAAAATCATATTTCTATTTTGTTGTCCTTGATTGTAGAATGGAATTCTGGTATTACACGAACTAGGCAATAAGAGCCTCTTGGAATTTCTTACTTTTTCTTATGTTCTCTCTTGTTGATATTTGTTCTGTGACATCAAAGGTGGTTAGTTTCTGGTCTCCTGTGCCAATGTGCTCTTCCCCACCTTTTCTTCTAACCAATTTAGTTTGTCTGTTTTTATGTTGAGGTCTTCTATCCACTTGGACTTTGACTTTGTGGAAGGTGATAAATATGGGTCTTTTTGAATTTTTCTACATGTAGACATCCAGTTAGACCATCATCATTTGTTGAAAGTACTGTCTTTTTTTCTGTTGTATGGTTTTGGCTCTTTGTCAAAAGCACAGGCTCTAAGATCTACAATTAAATGGGACCTCATGAAACTGAAATGCTTCTGTAAAGTAAAGGACACTGTCATCAGAATAAAACGATAGCCTACAGACTGGGGAAAGATTTTCACTAAGCTTACATCTGATAGAGAGATAATATCCAGAATATATAAGGAACTGAAGAGGTTAAACACCAACAAACCAAGTAATCCAATTAAAAAATGGGGTACAGAGCTAAACAGAGAATTCGAAACAGAATAATACCAAATGGCAGAGAAACAAAGAAATGCTCAACCTCCTTAGTCATCAAGGAAATGCAAATCAAATATGACCCTGAGATTTCACCTTACAGCCATCAGAATGGCTAAGATAAAAAAACTCAAGTGAGATCACATGCCTTGATGAGATCTGATAGGCTAGGGTCAGATAAAAGGTGGAGGAGGACCTCCCCTATTAGGGGCTAGGAAAATGGCATAGGGGTAGAAAAGGGAGGGTGAGTGAGATTGGGAGAAGACGAGGGAGGGGCTGCGGTGGGAATACAAAGTGAATAAATTGTAATAAGTAAGTAAGTAAATGAAAAACATAAAAGTTTTTAAAAAGCTCCTGTCTTTGTGAGGGGTCAGTCTTTGGGTGGAAGACTTGACTTAGCAAGAATCTGAAGAATCAGGCTGAAGTGATGATTTAAGTTTGGCAGCCTTAGTTCTGATCCCCAGAGTTCCATGGGTCAGCTAAACTAATGCACCCAGCAATGAACAAGAGAGCTTATCTCAGGCTGGAAAGATGGCTCAGCCATTAAAGGTTGGCCCACAATCATAAATTTAAGAGATCTTGTCTAAAAAAAAACATAGTGGAAGCTAAGTGTCAACACAAAAAATTGTTTTCTGAACTCTATATGCAAAAGTAGCGAAAATGCACAACTACACAAATGTGCATGCGTGCACACACACACCCCTGAAGGATTAAGCCTATTGGTAACAAGATGATGAGTTCTGTTAATCAACAATGTGAAGGAGCTCATAATCCAAATGTCTCAAACTCCAATTCAGAGCTACATAGCTAAGCTACATAGTGGTTCCTTTCTCCGAAACAATATGAGAGAATAGAAATTTACTGTCTCATGTTGATGGAATCAAGGTATAAATTTACCTTATAATAACAAATAAGTTAGTACAGCTTGGTTCTCTCTCTTTCTCTCTTTCTCTGTCCCTCTGTCTCTGTCTATCTCTGTCATTTTCACTCAACTCCTTCACAACATGAATGTTTTTTTTCTATTCCAGTTGACTGGTAAACCATAACTGTTGTTAAGCATTTATCAACCACACTACTGTCTAATGTCCTTTGCATGAGTGGTATAAAATAAATGATATTAATATTGAGATATCAACCAGTAGAGTTACATTCTAATCACTCACACAGCTTCCTGAAAATCCTTCATTAACAACATGATTTTCATGTTTTTAGTTAGGCATTTAGTTCTCAGTCTGAACAGTTGTTAGCAGTTCCTAACTTTGCACTCTGGCCAGATGGCTATGCACATTTAACTTACAGATCTGGTTTCATAATGCATATTGATTGTAGTCAAGCTATTACAAAAGAATGCAACCCCTATCTCATATATTATTCACCCGCATATGGGACATCTGTTAGTCAGGTCACCAGCTCAGCATCTACTTCACCGTAGACCCTCTCAAATATCTCATGTAGATCATTCTTTAATATGATATTCACACACAAAGAACATTGATGTGGAAGAACCACTCTTTACATGGTACTGCTGTGTGCACTTTTGTTTTTGTCCTTCTTTTGACTTCTATATGAAACCCTGTATCAATCTCTTGTGCCAGATTTCTAGGTTTATTATGACTTACAAAAAAGAACTTACTTTTGCTTAAAAGCCCTATACCACATTGAAAAATCAAGTTACCAAACTGAACATGCCATTGCACATTAGAGATGAACAAACATTTAAAAATTAACCTTAATTTTCTGTCATCTGAAATAGATTCAGAAGATTAGATATATTAAGATACATATGAGATAGAAAAAACTTTTTTGAAAGTAACTTTATCATGACTCTAACACCCTGATCAATAAAAATTTCTCAGCTATGACTTCCTCCTCCTTTTCCCCACTATTAATTAGAACAGCTATTTATATGTAGTCTCAATAATTGTTTAATTGGATGAATAAATTAGCAAGAAAAATAAAGTATCCGTTTAATGCAAATAGCATTAACACCATTTTTTACAAAGTACCTTGCTGTGCAATAGAATATCAGAAAGATTGAAGTATGTACAAATCAGAGATTGTGATGCTCATGAAAGAAAAGGGATTTTGTTGACTGGTACTAAACATATATTAGACACAGCCATAATTATAAGTCTGTAACCTAGCTGCCATGACTTCAAGTGAATTTACATAAAAGAAAATATACAAATTTATTATGAATTAAAGAAGTGAAGAAATATTCAATGTTAAAAGGGTTTGGAAAATCGATCATGTATGCAAATCTATCGGGAAAGTTTGTACTCAAATGGAATTCAAAATGAATAGTCATGAAGTGATAAATAGTGCTACTGATTTTGGTCCACAAGTAGAAATATAAGATAAAATTTAGATGGCCTTTGAAATGGAAGTTAGTGTCACAGACCAGCACTGAGAACGTTGGAAGTCTACTATTAGAATTTTAATATAAATTCTTAAAAGTCTGCAAGCTATGTACAGCTTTGTGTGACAGGATCTATTTTCATATGTTCCATAAATAAAATTATTTTTCAACCTAAACAGGTGTTTTGGGATTCATGAGACTCTGCATTTTTAGAACAGGGACAGTTAAGGATCCAATTTTACTGCTGACAGTGGAAATGTTAAAGTTTGTATATTAAAAAAATATTGAATGCATGATAGCCTGGTAAAGAGAGAAGAGACATTTCAAATTTACCCTCTGGTTAAATAAGAGTAAACTCTTCAATCCTTGTATTTAAGTACCTACTCCCACCCAATGGTTGTTTTTCATTAGTGGCTGCTGTTACAACTGTGTTATTTAACAGACTATAGATAGGCTATCAATCAGGGAACTGTGCCCTCCTGTGTGACTTAGAGTACCTCTAAAGATGAATGCAGTGCTTTTCTCTGTCCCACCTACATTTGCATATGATGCAATCAATTCTTAAATAAAGAGTATGAATCTATTTCCACACTCCTGAATTGTGATTAGGCATGTATCTTGTTTTGACCAACAGAATGTAACAAAAGCGACATCTCTCGTTTTTCAGGTCATCAGTAAGAGACTTATAGCAGATGCCAGTGTTGTGTTGGAACTCTGCCTGAATAGTCTTACAATCAGAATCTGGCCAATCTACCTGGGGGTTAATGGGTCACACATTGAGGAACCAGTCTATTGTGATCAACAGTCAACATTGTTAGTCAGAAATGACAGCAAAGTTCCAAAGGATCCTCTATCCCAGGTGAGAGCAGAAGTGAAGCAAGAGTCCTGCAGCAGAAACATTTCGTCTGACATCCTACATGCTAATGGTTCAGTGAGCTTTAGCAAGTACTTTTGTGATCAGCCGCATGTTTGTTTGTTTTTTAACGTGAAGGTAAAAAAAATTCATCTGGCATGTAGATGGTTGAAAATATTAATTGAATAGAAATAAACATGTTCTAATATCACTAAAGATAAAGCAGGTAATAATAATAGGCTAAAGAATAATATTGCTACTTCTGTTGTTGGTGGAATTTTCATAGAGACAAAAAGAAGAGAAATATAACGTATGACACATTTTGCACGAAATCACGATGTTATAAAATTATTACTGAGTAGTCATGCTTACATGTTTCTCAGTTCACATTATTAATTAGATGTATTTGCATCTTTTCTGTGTAACAATTGTAGACAATTGTTAATGAATTTATAGAATTTTTAGTACTAATTATTATAAATGATAAAAGAATATAAAACACACATATAAGATATTTATCAGTAAACATAACTAAATCTAACATTTAAGTAAGCGTTTTTACAATGTGCCAGCTCCTACCTAGGTGATGTCATCATTATTTTGAGAGCACACTTTCTGATTTCTACCATGTGTGGCACTATTTCTGCTCTTAATGCCTTTGCCCTCTGGAATAACTTTGACAGTTGATTTCAAGACAGGCTCTTCACTGGCATTTTGTTCTGAGTGATGAGAATCTTCATCAATATTAGAAAGTACTGAAATACCACTAATTCCGCAGTCTCTCTCAATATATTATTTCTAAAATACATGTAATGGTTTTCAAGTTTCATCAATCCAAAACTTGAGTGCTTATTTATTGGAAGATGAGTGGTATGTGCACTTCCATGTTCTCTTACCTCAATGAATTCCATTGGATAGATGGATTCATTAGTAAGAACTCATGCAATCAAAAATAATTTTCCTCTCATGATTTTATTCACTTAATGAATAAAATTTCTATGGAAAACTATAATTTGAGATATGAGAGGAGAATCTCAGACTTTCTGTACAGTCTGAGTTTAGGAATAGTCAGTCCTAACTCTTACCTGAACTCCGTTATGTACTAACATTATAGTCCTCTGTAGTCCTGTACACTCTATACTTTAGTTTACTTCCATTTTGTAAGGGAAATCAAAGTACATCACAAAACTGATGTGTGTAAATGAATTTTAAGATTATGAGTTAGGAGATGAAATACATCAACACATGTAGAATAATTTGAATATATTATGATTGCTAACAGTTCCAAAGAAATTGTAAACTTGGTTAAATTTTGTTCTAATGTCCTGGAAATCTGAGTTCCCTTTAGATAGAAAATTGGTGTGAGATTCAGAAGCCCCAGATATGGAGCATCTTTCTTTCTGCCCTCAGGCTTTAATCTGAAAAAAAAAAAGAACTCCTCTTAGAAACAATAATAAAGTATTTTCCATGAAAATATTACATACTTAAAATCTTCTAATCATAACATTTTATTAGTGCAAATATAGTTTTGACCAAACCAAACAAGAATAAAAATAGTATTAAAAGATTTTGGTTTGTGTCATTGTTTACTAATTTTAATAAACTTAGACAGACCTATCTTTTTAAAATCATGGTGCATAGTCAACCTAAAATTTAATATACCCTAAATAGAATTAAAAATAAATATATTTGAACTTGAACCATAATATTAAAGTATGAGAAAAACTAGGGTAACTTTATGAATCTACTGATATGGCTATAAGCACAGTTTTCTATTATATTTCATACTTTCATTTTACTCTGGTGGCATTTTATACTTCCTGTTAACTCTCCTTAAGGAAGCTTTTGTAACCACATTTCTATGAGATATTTAGTTTTCTTACATTTCCGTGTCTTTGTTCAATTCAATTGAAGCCAGCGGGAAACCTTTCTAATGCTACCAGCTTTCTTGTGCAGAGAAAAAGCAGTACACTTCATGTCCTTGGTGTTTCAAGTTATACAAAAAGATGTATAAATGCTCTCAGATGTTAAAAAAAAAAGAATAGCTAGATGGTTGAAATTGTGGAATATTCAAAGTTTCTTTTGACTCCACATGGGAAAAGCTCTTTGAAAACAAATTACATACTCAATATTAGCAAGTAAGTTGTTGCCTATTACAAGAAGCCAGCGGTCTGTGGTATGGCTCAGTGGGTAATGATGATTGCCACCAAACCTGATGACATGAGTTTGGCCATGCAGCCCACATGGTGAAGGTAGGAAAAGAGACTTCTACATATCGTCCTGTGATTTCTATATATGTGTCATTGTGCATGTGTATTTTGGACACAATAAACACAATAAAGACAGTACACTTTATGTCCTTGGTTTTTCAAGTTATAAAAAAAGTATGAATGCTGTGAGATGTAAAAATAGCTAGATGGTTACAGAATATTTCTACTCTCCTTTGACTACACATGGAAAAAGCTTTCACCCTTAGACATACACACTAAGTTGTTTTATATGAGATGTATTATTTTATTTTCACGTTCTTAAATTGGTGACCATCCACTTGAATAATATGTAGCTCCCAAAGTTTAAATAAAATATGTATTCACATTCAGTTAATAACTTCACCACACTAAGTCACAGCCAATTATTTATTCCTTTCCTCTCTTTGTTTTGTTAGTTCATATTTTTGTAAAAGCTATTTTGATATGCTCACCCAGCTCCTCTTGGATCCATGTTCCTTCCCTTCCCATCTTACTCTGTGTTCCTAGGCTTAGTGTTATTTCAAACATTCCTATACAAAATGTCTTTAAATATTATGTTTTAATGATAAATAAAAATGTTTTTCCATAAAAAAGAAAAGATACTTTTAACTACATGCACACACATACACACTTAGACATACACGCTAAGTAAATGAAAAGATATTTTAACTACACATACACACAAACTCTCAGACATACACACTAAATAAATGCAAAGATATTTCTAAGTACAAAGAAAGGACAATGCTACTTTTCAGAGCAGATCTTTAAAGACTTTTTTCTAACCTGCAATACCTATCTATATAAATACAGTGAAGTATAATGTGTAATCTATAATTGTCTTAATTATTGCATTTATTTGCTTATGTGCTAACAATTAAATGATGTCTGCCATGGGTAAAACTTTTATATCTTTGATTTGAATTCATATTAATTATATGCTTTTATTAAACTATGATGGTGACAAATTTTATTTAATTATCACTGAATAGTCCACATCATCCCATAGTTTCTTGTTTTTTTACTGTAGGGAAAATACATCTTTTGTGGATGTAAAACTGTTTTTGTTTGATATGTAGGATATGGAAATGATTGTACACAGTAGCAAACTCTTTGCCTAGTGCTGTCTCTGAGAGCACCCCTTTGACAGCTGCAGATAGTTTAAATCTGAGGATTCTGGAGAGGGAATAAATACCAGGGCTGGTGCTCCCCCTCACCCCCACCCCTTGCCCCTGATTGCTGTAGGTGTAGTTTAATGAGATTTGGAAATATCCTGAAATGAAGATTGGACCTTCCATAAAGAACTCAAGCAGCAGGAAGTAGCTAAGAGAACTACATGCCCCCTATTCCCACTAACCCTTTCTCTCTCCTTCCTGGTGTTTATGTGTTGGAAGGGATTAGGATGGAGAACGGAGAAAGAGACAAAAGAAGCCCAAATAAAATAGTTTGAAAGTAGGGCTACATACATCATAAACCATGCTGACATCATTAGAATCAAGAAGTCTAGCTAAAGTATTTGGATTTTAACCCGATTAAGATTGAAATGACTGAAGTTACATTACTTATTTTTCTAGCTTTGAATGTGACAAAAGTTAAATCCAAAGCTTATAGCCAGTAAGCCCCTTACCCAGTCCACTGATAATGGAGGTTATCCTCCCTTCCATTTGACTCTAGCCTATCAGGTCTCATCAGGACTGGCTTCACTTCCTCCTCTGTGGCCTGGTAAGGCTCTTCCCCCACCAGGGGAAGGTGATCAAAAAGCAAGCCACTGAGTTCATGTCAAAGACAGTCCTTGTTCCCCTTACTAGGGAACCCACTTGGAGAATGAGCTGCCATAGGCTACATCTGTGCAGGGGTTATAAGTTATCTCTATGCATGGTCGTTGGTTGGAGTATCAGTCTCAGAAAAGATCCCTGGGCCCAGATTTTTTTGGTTCTGTTGCTCCTTGTGGTGTTCCATCCCTTCCAGGTCTTTCTATCTCCCTCTTCTTTCATAAGATTCCCTGCACTCTGCCCAAAGTTTGGCTATGAGTCTCAGCATCTGCTTTAATACTCTGCTGAGTACCAGTATTTAATTTCTTGTTACAGAAAATATAAATAATGATATCAGTTTGTTTAAAATATCAAATTAGTTGCTTTGTTTGGAAAAGGTATAAAAAAATAAAATAGGAACATATGTCTCAATCAACTTGGAATCAAGGCTAGCCTAATAATAAACATTGGTTTACCAATGGCTAAGAATTGTCATCGTGGAGTTGAAGTTTACTTGGTTTAGACAGATGTCGTACTTAAGCTCCCAAATTGTCTTAAAACAATTTGTATACTCTACCCCCTATCCTGACAGCATTTCTTTCAGGTGAATTCACATAAATCATGATTAAAAATGCAAATTTAGTACTAAGCTTTCATGAATTGCCAAATTTGTCATCTAAGCCATAATTATGTCTACTAGGCCTAAACTCATTAAAATTTTTTTATTAATTACACTTTATTCACTTTGTATGCCCCCATAACCCCCCTCTCCTCCCAATACACCTTCCCTCCCCTTCTCCACAATGCCCCTCCCCAAGTCCACTGATAAGGGACATCCTCCTCTCCTTCCTTCCGATCCTAGTCTATCAGCTCTCATTAGGAGTAGTTGCATTGTCTTCTTCTGTGGCCTGGTAAGGCTGCTCCCCAATCAGGGTGAGGTAATCAAAGAGCAGGCCAATCAGTTCATGTTGGAGGCAGTTCCTGTTCCCATTACTATGGAACCCACTTGGACATTGAACTGCCATGGGCTACATCTGTGCAGGGGTTCTAGGTTGTCTCCATGCATGGTAGTTGGTTGGAGTATCAGTCTCAGGAAAGATCCATGTGCTCAGACTTTTTGGTTCTGTTGCTCTCCTTGTGGAGCTCCTGTCCTCTCCCTATTTTACTATTTCCCACATCTTTCATAATTGTTTTAGACACTCTTATCACAAAAATTTCAAGAGTATCAGAACTCTGCCTTTCACCCTAACTAATGTCAATTGAGGTACATTGCCTACTGTGGAAACACTATTCTTTTTTATTTTTTTTATCATTTATTTTTATTATTAGTTACATTTTATTAACTCTGTATCCCAGCTGTATCCCACTCCCTCATTCCCTCCCAATCCTATCCTTCCTCCCTCATCTACTCCCTGCCCCTTTTCAAGCCCACTGATAGGGGAGGACATCCGCCCCTTTCATCTGACCCTGTCTTATCAGGTACCTTCAGGATTGGCTGCAAAGTCCTCCTCTGTGGCTTAGCAGGGCTGCTCCTCCCTTGCAGGGTGGGGAGAACAAAGAGCCCACCATTGAGTTCATGTCAGAAATAGTCCCTGTTCCCCTTACTAGGGTACACACGTGGATACTGAGCTACCATGGGCTACATCTGAGTGGAGGTTCTTGGTTATATCCATACATAGTCCTTGGTTGGAGAAACAGTTTCATATAAGACCCCTGTGCTCAGATATATTTGGTCCTTGTGGAGCTCCTATCCTCTCCAGGTCACATTAACCCCCTCTTCTTTCATATGATTCCTTGCACTCTGCCCAAGGTTTGGTTATGCGTCTCAGTATTTGCTTTGATACACTGCTAGGTAGAGTCTTTCAGAGGCTCTCTTTGGTAAGCTCCTGTCCTGTTACTTTTTTTCTCCTACATCCAATGCCCAACCCATTTGTCTTTCTAAGTGAGGGTTGATCATCTTACCCTGGGTCCTCTTTCTTGCTTATCTTCTTCAGGTGTAAAGATTTCACTATGTTTATCATATCTTATAGGTCTAAATAAGTGAGTATATACTATATGTGTCTTTCTCCTTCTGGGGTACCTCACTCAGAATGATATTTTCTAGATCCCACCATTTGCCTGCAAATTTCATGTTTTCCTTGTTTTTAATTGCTGAGTAGTATTCCATTGTGTGAAAATACCACAATTTCTGTATCCATTCCTCCGTTGAGGGAATTCTGGGTGTTTCCAGGTTCTGGGTATTACAAATAAAGCTGCTGCAAACATGGTTGAGCAAATGTCCTTGTTGTGTACTTGAGCAATTTTGCATATACACCTAATTCCTAGGGATTTATACCTAGTCTCCATACTTTGTGAAGTATCCAACCAGGCAATGGTCTAGGGAATCAGGCATTAGTTCTAAGGCTGCAGGAGGGTGGTAAACATAGGCAGAAAAGATATCAACCATCATTGGCATGCTAGCCCATGCTGATTATGCTACCCAACTATTAGACAAAAAGCAAAAATGGGGTCAGGAAAATGGATGTAGTGTCAAGAGTATTCTAGGATTATTGAGTTTTAGTGCACAACCTCAATGAGCATCCAGGGACTAAGGAGATGGCTGCGGATAAACAGTGTACCCGGCAAGCTTAGGCACCTGAGTTTGTAACCTCAGAACACAAATCAAAAGTCAGGAATTATATATAAGTGATGGGAAAGCGCCATGAATTTAGGAGAGAATGAGAGGCAGGACAGACAGACAGAGATAGAGACAGATAGAGCACTAGCACACGTGGTTCACGTGATAGATTGGAGAAAGTAAAGAGATGCACTGAAATTATACAATTACATTATGACTTCAGAAATAAAAATATTATTTAAAAAGTCAGATACAATGTTGCATACTTGTAATCCTGCGATGGCAAGATAAAAGACAAAAGCAAGCAGATTTCTGGACCTCCCTGGCCAATGACAGTCTCTCTCAAACAAAATGGTAGGTGACTATATCTAAGAAATGATGCAAGAGATTGCCCTCTCCTCTCCATACACATGTGGTAAATACATCAGAATGAAAGACTCAGTGTTTAAATGCCCAACACATGCTGAAACACATATGTGACTTATGAGGAAAAGAAATACTAAAAAGTAAATGTTATATGTTCAACATAGGATAAAAAGCAAACGAGGAAAGATGACTTTAAAATGGTAGCACTTTAGTTTCACCATTTGTAAGTGTAAAGCAAGTCTGGAAATAACTGGGATTAAAGCATGGATTAAATCACCCTCCTATATAGGAAAAAGACGTATAATCCATCCTAGAAATAAAAGCACTGAATAACAGTCAAAACATTTTCTTTACTTTTAAGGAAAATTGGGTGCACTGCCAATCCTCACCTTCACTTTAATGTAAACACGCATGAGAAATTTTGTGTGTTAGGTTGTTATCATACACTCAAGAAATGTGAAGTCTCAGGAGACAGCACTTTGGTGTATCAAGTGTTCATACAATTCCAGGTGACCATGCTCTGGATACAAAGATCTGTGCAGGTCACTGTCCCATACGGAGACTATCTTTTCTTACCTGAGAGATGTTTTTATTACGAATGACTCAACAAAGTTCTAGGTGACCTTATTAATGTAAATCCTGGGAAAATGTTTTATGAATGTAAAAACAATCTACAGAGATTATTTGCATCATTTCCCCCATAGAGAAGCTGCTGAATGATTTGCTATTTACATTTTGAATGGAGACACCAAAGGATGTTTTCATGAAAAATCTTGTTGTGTAGGTCTTCTGTATGCATGGTCCTTGGTTGGTGTATCAGTCTCTGCAGGATGCCCCAGGCTCAGAATTTTTAGCTTTATTGGTCCTAGACCCCCTCCTCAGATGTAGCCAATTGGCAGCTCAGTCTCCAAGTGGGGTACCTGAGTAAGGGGAGCAGGGACTGCCTCTGTCATGAACTTGGTTGACAGCTCTTTGATCACTTGCTCCTGGTGATGCGGACTTACCAGGCCACAGAGAAAAAGGATCCAAGAAGTCCTGATGAGACCAGATAAGCTATGGGCAGATGACAGAGCTGGAGAACTACCCCTTTCAGTGTACTAAGGGAAGGGGATGGGGGAAGGAAGGAGGGTGGGAGGGACTGAGAAGAGTTGAGGGAGGGGGTTTCAATAGGGGTATAAAATGAATAAACTGTAAATAATAATAATAATAATAATACAAAGAGCAAAAATAATCTCTTTGTCATTAACAAACAAAGATGCATGTAAAACCTATGGACAAGAGTGTGAATGGCTAGAATGAAGATGCGTTTGCTGGGAAGCATTTTAAATCCTTCCTTCTAATCCCCTCCACTTGGTCATATTATTTGTGTACAGAAAATGATTTGTAGTTTCAGTTAAAGCTGTATTAGAACCTTTTAAATGTGTAAATATAGATCTTTATATGTGAACAAATATGATGCTGTAGGCCTGTTTCAGTTTAAAAAAATATCTGGTACCTAGATGATAGAATGCTTGTAGTTCAAAAGACGCCTCATGCATTACAGTTATCTCATCATATGCTGAACAAGCTAACTTAATATATTTTAAACTATTGAAGCTATTTTCAGATATACAAATCCCACAAAAGGCAATTAGAAAACCCATTTTCTTGAATTTTCTACATTTAATCACGTACAAATTACTCACTTGATAGACATTTATGCAATCATTTGAGAATGCTCCATATGAACAGGACTGGGATATTTTGATTCTGCTATTCCTAAAATGCAACATTTCTGCGCATTACAGAAGTAAGCTAATACAATATATTACCATTCAAATATTTAACCACAAATGCTGTGACACTCAGGATTTCACACATGCCAGGTACTGTCCTTAGAACCAGAGACATAATAACACATTATAAGAAGGCAAGAGCCTGCTTCTAAATCAACTGAATTTCTAATTGCTCTTATTTCTAAAGAAAGTACAAAAACATTCCTAATTAGTAGCTACCCAATGAAAAATGTTTATAACATATTTCCTTTAAAAAGCATATTATGTACTTTTAAACCCCTGGTGAGGAATTGGTGTAAGACTCACACTTTAGCATTAGTTACTCATACATATTCATATGTAGATTCATCTCATTATTTATATAATACATGACATATTATACATATAATATAGAAGTATGAATTTAATATATATTACATAGATAAAATATTTACACAGATTTTTAAAATAAACTGGGGTCTTTTAACAGAAGTGGTAGAGAAACTTCTACCTATTTTATTTAAAAGCCTAAATGAATGCCACAAAATTTGAAAATCTAAGTTAAAAGGACAATTTTCTTGATAGATCCCATTTACCAAAATTAAATCAAGATCAGAAAAAGAGATTAAATTGTCCCATATCATCCAAGGACATAGAAGCAGTCATCAAAAGTTTTCCTTTCAAAAATATCCCAGGGCCAGACGCTTTCAGCACAGAATTTTACCAGACCTTCAAAGAAGAGATAATTCCAATTCTCTTCAAACTGTTCCATATACCAAACTCATTCTATGAGGCCACAGTCACCTAGATATCTAAGCCACACAAAGACACAACAACAAAAAAAGAGAACTTCAGACCTATCTCTCTTATAGACATTGATGCAAAAATACTCAGTAAAATACCTGAAAACTGAATTCAAGAACACATATAAAGCTATCATCAGCATGACCAAGTAGGCTTCATCCCAGGCATGTAGGGATGGTTCAATATCCGAAAATCCATCAATGTGATCTACCATATAAGCAAAGTGAAGGAAAAAAATCACATGGTCATCTCCTTATATGCCTAAAAAGCATTTGACATGTTTAAAGTCTTGGAGAGATCAGGGATACAAGGAACATACATAAACACAGTAAAGGCATTATACAGCAAGCCTATAGCTAACATCAAACTAAATGGAGAGAAACTTAAATCAATCCCACTGAAATCAGGGACAAGACAAGGCTCTCCACTTTCTCCATATCTTTTCAACATAGTACTTGAAGTCCTAGCTAGAGCAATAAGACAACTAAAGGAGATCAAGGGGCTAGAAATTGGAAAGGAAGAGATCAAAGTTTCACTATTTGCAGATGGTGTGATAGTATACATGAGCAAACCCAAAAATTCAACCAGAGAACTCCTTCAGCTGATAAGCACCTTAAGTAAAGTGGCTGGATACAAAATTAATTTAAAAATAAATCATAAGTCCTTCTGTATACGAAAGACAAAAGGGCTGGGAAAGAAATTAGGGAAACAACAACCTTCTTAATAGCCACAAATAACATAAAGTACCTTGGGATGACTCTAACCAAGCAAATGAAAAGACCTATTAAAAAATCTTTAAGTCTCCGAAGAAAGAAATGAAATGAAGAAATGAAGTAAGATAGAAAGATCCCCTGTGTCATGGATTGGTAGAATTAACATAATGAAAATGGTCGTTCTGCCAAAAGCAATCCACAGATTCATTGCAATTCCCATCAAAATACCAACACAGTTCTTTACAGATCTTGAAAGAACAATTCTCAACTTCATATGGAAAAACAAAACAAAAAACAGAATTGCCAAAATGATCCTATACAACAGGTCGTCTGGACGTATCTCCATCCCTGATCTCAAGCTGTACTACAGAGCAATAGTAATAAAAACTGCAAATGGTACTGGCATAGAAACGATATGCTGGATCAATGGAATTGAATAGAAGACCCAGAAATAAACCCACACACATATGGATACTCGAGTTTTAACAAAGAAGCCAAAACCATACAATGGGGGGGAAAACCCAGTGACAGAATTTTCAACAAATGGTGCTGGTCTAACTGGATGTCTACATGTATAAAAATTCAAGTAGATCCATCTTTATAACTCTGCACAAAACAATAGCTCATGTGGGTCAAAGACCTCAACATAAAACCAGACACACTAAATCTGTTAGAAGAAAAAGTGGGGAAGAGCCTTGAACTCATTGGCACAAGAGACAACTTCCTGAACAGAACACTAACATCACAGGCTTTAAGTTCAACAATCAAAAAATGGGATTTCATGAAACTGAAAAGCTTCTGTAAAGCAAAGGACACTGTCATCAGAACAAAACGACAGCCTACAGACTGAGAAAGGATTGTCACCAACCCTATATCTGACAGAGGGCTGATATCCAGAATATATAAAGAACTAAAGACACTAAAACACAACAAATCAAACAATCCAATTAAAAAAAATGGGGTATGGAGCTAAATAGAGAATCATCTGTAGAGGAATATAGAATGGCAGAGAAACACTTAAAGAGACGTTCAACGTCCTTAGCCATCACAGAGACGGAAATCAAAACGACCCTGTGATTTCACCTTACACCTATCAGAATAGTTAAGATCAAAAGTTCAATTGAGAACACATGCTGGAGAGGATGTGGAGAAAGGGGAACCCTCCTCCATTGCTGTTAGGAATGTAAACTTGTACAACCACTTTGAAAATCAGTCTAGCACTTTCTGAACCAATTAGGAATAGCGTTACATCAAGATCTATATCCCTCCTAACCATATATCCAAAATCTGCTCAAGTATATAACAAGGAAATTTGCTCAACCATGTTTGTTGCAGCTTTGTGATAGCCAGAACATGGAACCAACCTATATGTCCCTCAAAAGAGGAATAGATGCAGAAATTGTGGAACATTTACACAATGGAATACTACTCAGCAATTAAAAACAAGGGAATCATGAAAATTTCAGGCAAGTATTGGGAACTAGAAAAAATCATTCTGAGTAATGTATCCCAGAAGCAGAAAGGTACACATAGTATATTCTTACTTCTAAGTGGATATTAGAAATATAATATTGGATAAATATATTAAAATGTGTAGACCCAAGGAAGCTAATCAAGAAGGAGGACCCTGTGTAAGATTATCAATCCTCATTCAGAAAGGCAAACTGGATATACTTTGGAAGATGGAGAAAACAGAATAGTACAGGAGCCTACCACAGAGGGCCTCTGAAAGACTCTACCCAGCAGGGTATTAAAGCAGATGCTGAGACTCATAGCCAAACTTTGGGCAGAGTGCAGGGAATCTTATGAAAGACAGGTGGAGATGAAAGACCTGGAGGCTACAGGAGCTCTATAAAGAGAGCAACAGAATCAAAAAATCTGGGTACAGGGGTCTTTTCTGAGACTGATACTCCAACCAAGGGCCTTGCATGGATATAACCTAGAACCCCTGCATAGATGTAGCCCATGGCAGCTCAGTCTCCAAGTGGGTACCCTAGTAAGGGGAACAGGGACTATTTTTGAACTTAGTGGCTGGCTCTTTGATCACCTCCCCATGAGGAAATGGTGGGGGGAGCAGCCTTACCAGTCCACAGAGGAAGACAATGCAGCTAGTCCTGATGATACCTGATAGGCTAAGGTCAGATGGAGGGAAAGGAGGACTGCCCAGATCAGTTGAGTTGGGCGGAGGGGGGGGCATGGGTGGAGAAAAGGGAGGAAGGGTGGGATTGAGAGGGAATAAGAGAAGGGGCTACAGCTGGGATACATAATGAATAGATTATAATTAATAAAAATTTATTCAATTAAAAATTTAAGAACTCAACTGAGTTGAGAAATACCTTCTGCATTTAGTCTAAATATAATAGGTGTTACATTAGTATGCACTCAGCTTTTCATTCCAATTTTTTTTGAACAACAATACATCAGCACAAGATTCTTTTTTTTTTCAAGATTCTTTTAAAAAGTAGAAAGTATGGGAAAGGAGAACATGAAGTAGATTCTCTTTTTTCTGTGGTGAATTTTAAATACTGTGTAGTATAGATATTCACCAAGGTGCTCTGGAAATCAATGTGACTCCTATTCTCTGATTTGTTCATTTATCTCCAAAGACAGTATCACTTCAAGGTGACATGCTTTTTTTTTTCTTTTCACTCATTATTTTTGTATTTAAGTAAATGACAGAAATATAATTTGTTTTAGTTGGAAAAAATTAAAATCATCAAATTGTTTAATAGGTGGCCTAAACTATTTTACAAAAGTAATAAACAAAAATATAAAAATAAGTAACTTGAGGAAAACCACCAAAACACTTAGTGCCTATCAATACTCTTATTGATATGAAAATAAAAGTATGATATTGAAGTTATTCTATTTTGTCATTAACCTAAGAAAATTGTCATATTTTAAATAGAATTTGTTTCTGGATTGTCAATAGACTTTTTAAATCTTTGTCCATGCTGTCTGATTTGAATATGTAGTTTTTTTCTGATTAGAGATTTATGTTTTTACATTTAGTCCAAGCCTCATAATAATTTAGTGAGGAGATCCTAATTTAAATGCAGATCATTTAAATGAAAAAAAGAGAGACTTGTAAATGTGAATAGCACATCCTTATGGCTTGTTTTCAAGAGCTTGGATGCTAACTTTTTCAGTTTATGTTCTGCGTGAGATGTCTTTCAGCACTCTCCCTTAAAAGCCATTTTTAGAAATCTGTGATTTGTCTTTAGTGTAGCCAACTTGTGTTACCCCTGATGCTTATTTGAGCATTCATAGGGAGAAGCAGAACACCATAATTAGAGGAACCGTTCTATAAAAAGAATTTTAACTGGTTTTATGTTTAATTAATTACAATTTATTCATTTTGTACTCCAGCTGTAGCCCCCTCTCTTATCCTCTCCCAATCCCACTTTTCCTCCCTCTTCTCCTCCCATGCCCCTCTCCTAGTACACCGAAAGAGGAGATCCTCCTTCCCTTCTATCTGACCCTAGCCTATCAGGTCTCACCAGGACTGGTTGCATTGCCTTCCTCTGTGGCCTGGTAAGGCTGTCCCCTTCCTCCCTCAGGGGGAGGTTATCAAAGATAACCTTTATTTTTATTTTATGTGTACTGGTGCTCTGCTTGCATGCTTGTCTGTGCATGTGTGTTTACAGTGCTGGCAGAGGCCAGAAGAGGGCATTGGATCCCCTGGGACTGGAGTTACACATTGTTGTGAACTATCAAGATAGGGATGGAAATCAAGGTCAGACCCTCTGGAAGAATAGCCAGTGTTTTTAATCATTGAGTAATCTTCCCAGTCCCAGCGGAGACACTCCTTAAAGCTAGATTCTTCATGCTTTGATATTAGATCTACATCTTGAGAGCATGCGAACAAGTTAATTGACATTCTTTGTGTTGTAATATCCATTCAAAAGATGGAGATCATGATAGCAGCATCTACCTCATGTGTTCCTGTAATGATGCAATAATTAAAGACTACCTGAGTTCTAAGCATAAACATAAATGATGACCATTACATGGAAAAGAGAGTTATCCGGTATTATTTAGGTTGTGAGAATCATGTTGTTGGTGCCGTTATTTTTATTATGCCATGCATGCTCTGGCATGTTGACAGTCTTGTGTCGAAGACAACATCTTAAAACTACACAGAAGTTTCCCTCAAAGTTATAAATGACTTAGACTCAGGATTTCACCTTTTCATTTTTTTTCCTCAAGGAGAAATCATATGACAACTTTTCATCAGCTTTAATGCATCAAGTAACAAGACCACGAAGAAGAATATTGTGCCTCACATGGTGAGTAGATGAAACACTGTGGCAAAGTTTCTGTAGTGGCACATTCATACATCAGAGTAATGAAGAATGTATTCCAGACTGCACAATATTACAGCTGGATCTCTAAAGCATCAAATGTGAAAGAATCCAGAAGGAAACAGTTACCTAATGAAAAATTTGTTTCACATTGTGTTCTAGAAAAGGCTATACTATGGAGAAAATTTTTTTTTACTGGTGTTTGCTAGAAGGGTTGTCAGCACATTCGGAGATGGTGGAGGTACTCTGTATTATAGTGGCAGTGATATTATAGGTCTTACAAAATTTATTAGAATGTAACTATAGCCTCAAAAGACATTATGGTACTTTAAATGATGAAACTTAATATAATTGGAAAAGACCATGATTATATAGACTCTGGAGAGATTTAGCTGTGTTCATTTTTAAAGGATTTCATCTTATGTCAACATTTAGTGCATTTAGTAAAACTCTTTTATTGATGACAAAGTTTTTCAGGCTAATGGTGTTCTGAGGTTGAAGGAGCCATAGCTTATGCACAACAGGCTTATCTTAAGACCTGTAGGCTTACAAAGCTCAGGTTAAGGATCAAACATATACAAGTACAAAATTATCCCTCACCACAACCCCACATGACTTTGATTATAGTAATTTACTTATTTCGTTTGTGTTTATAAATGTATGTTGTCATCCATTGTTGGAAGATATTTGATCACACTGTGACCCCTAAGATGTATACTGGGAAAAATCTGTTTTTAGTTGTGGTATTGATGAACCCTAGCCCCCACCTTTAATATAAGAACTTTCTGTTTAATGTAAACTGGTAGTTGTGGTGTTGCTCAGCCCTACATCACACCTTTAATCCAAGAGCTTTCTGTAAAGAGGATTAAATTAAGTCAACCATAGGTGAAGAGACAGAGCCAGAACCAGTTGACAGGAAGCAAACAGGAAAAGAAAACATACAGAATGAGAGAAAGTCTGGAAGACAGATAGAGAGAGACACAGGAAATAGAAAAGAGGAACATTCGCTTGGAAAGGTTTTCACACAGCTTGGAGAAGGGGCCATTTTCTTCTGGGACACTAGCTGAGTAGGAATGTCAGGTAGGTGCTTTATCTGCCTTTTGGAGCGAGGTAGAAAGCTTTCTCCCTAGCATCTGGCTCCTGGGTCTTTATTGGTAAAGTTGAATATTTGAATTTTGTTTAAAAACAATAACCTATTTTTCTGGTTTTGTAATACATGCTCTCTCCATATCTATTTAAAGATACCTTTCCAAAGATACAAACAAACACACAAACACTCTGTGCTTGTGTGTGTTTAGGATTTTTCTCAAATAACTGTGTATTTATGTATACAGTGTATGTCTTGATATATTAATATACTAAAATGATTAACTAAAATTAGTCACTATATCCCTCATCTCAAAACTTATTTTTAATAATTTATGTTTGAGATTATAGTATAATTACATCACTTCCGTTTTCATTTCCTCCCTCCAAATATAACCTTGTATCCTACCTAGTTCTCTTTTCTTTTGTGGTAAGAACATTTCTAAGCTGCTGTAAGATTTTTTTTCTTAAAATGAATTTAGTGAGAATATCTGAATGAACAAATGTATTTTGACATAATCCAATGTTGTGATACAATAATACTTTTTGTGGTGGTTATGATATATGCTCTTGAATTCAATGAAGCAAATTATTGTTTAGAAAGTAGGGCTTGTATCATGTGTCAGCTTATTGTCCCTATAATTTATAGAAACCTAAAAATGGACTGTTGAAAAGTTATTACTCTTTGGAATTGGGCATATCTGCTGTAAAAATGTATCAAACCATTTATAATTATTTTTATAATTATTTAGAATTATTTAATATCAAAAATTTTAATTTGTATTATTCAGAGAAGAAAATTGTAGAATTCTTATTTGTACAAAGTGATCACATTTAAAATTTCACAAGAGACAAAATATGTCTCAATTCTTGCCAAAACTAAGGAAGTCTACTTTTATCTTTTAATGGAAGTGATAAATGTTTGCCCAGTTAACTCAAAATCTGTCCATATGCCATTACATTTACATATTATCAAAAACCTTATATATAATTTCTTATAGGAATTTTAAAGAAATACCAAAATTAAAATATTTATAAATTTAATTTGTCATTAAAAACCAAAATGTGTTATTTTATATTCATGGTATATATAATTTTTCATTATTAAAATTTATTCCATGTTCATTTTTTTTACTTTATTAATATAACATTAAAATACAGCAAGTATTCTTTTCACCAATGTGCCTTTAGTAGAAACTCAATACCTTCCAGCTTTCTCTTTGTCCTGTACAAATATCTTTAAGTGTTCCATGTTAAATAAGTGCAGATGTTTCAGTATAAGTACAAGAATTTGATTTGGTTGTGTAGACCACTCAAAGGGAACTCAAATTAATCAGTGATTGAATCACTTCACTAAGCTAATAGCCATTATTCTAAAAAGTATTTCTAGTTATTGTTATGAATAATGATGCACTTTTGATAAGAAATTACACAGCTAAGACGAAATTAATAAAAATAATTCAATAATACTGTATTTAAAAATTATTTCAACTGCAAAGAATTATCTGATGTTTCTTCCACCAACTTTAAGTCTTCCTAATTATAACACATATGCACATATTCATATGCACACAAACACCTTTTGTAACAGCTGGTTTTTTTTCCAATTTTGATTCATCATATTGATAACTTAATCGTGCCATTAACCAAACAAAATTAAAAGCAAACCCACAAAGCTACAATGTTTCCTTGAAATCAGAGGATATTAAAAGTACTCTAGTGCTGTTTAAAAAACCAAACAAAAAACAAAAATCTGTCCCAGAAAGACAAATGTCATGTATTTTTAATCATTGGTATATGTTAGCTTTGAAACTTTACTTATATATATATATATATATTTTTCCTTTTGGATACCCACAGGAGTCATAAAATTTCTAAGAATTCATGGAGAGTAACTTTCAAGAGAGGATAGATAGAAACTACTGACAAATAACGAAAAGCAATCATGATCAGAAGAGATAAATGGGGTGCGGGCAGAGGGCAAAGTAGAAGAAATCTAAGAAGAATAAGGAACGCTTAACATTTTCAAAAGAAGTCATATGAAAATTCAGTATTGTCGAAACTACCTAAAGTAACCCAGACATCTAGAGTTAAAATGAACTATTCTCATTCCTATAACAGGGTGACAATGCTCCTTTCAGACATGAAAGGCTAACAAGTAAAAGCCCTGTGTCATGAATGGTTTACTTCACTTGGAGCTGTTGAATAGTGAAGTCATAAGGACCTCCAGACATCCTGATTTTCTCCAGAAGTTAGCAGTAAAACCCTATTACTGATAGCACTGCAGACTTGAGTCATAGTACAAGGAGAAATAAAGCTGGTACTGACCTGAAAATTTTATACCTACTGGAAATTTTCATAGTGTTGGCAGGTGCTATGCAGTCCTGGAGGAGTAAAGCATTAATCATACTCAGCTGTTAATCCCCTAAGCTGCAACAATGACTGGGCTGGCAAACATGCCAACTGGTGAAATTGTGGCACAAACAACATGAGAGAAAATAACCACTGTATGACTAAACTGAAGGTCTCCTCAATAAGATAAAGCCCATAGACAACACCATATTTGGACCAAGAACCTATGGTTAGATGGGTGATAGGTCTTAGGAAAGAATCTACTGATATTATTCTGCTAAATGGTAATAATAGATATTGTCCTGCTAATTAGACATCTCCAATTTATTATGCCCACAAATTAAGGCACCACTAAGCCTCATTAGAGAAGCTTCTTTTGCAGTAGATGGTGATCAACACAGAGACGCATAACAGGCTAAGACAGAGAGAGTAGGTGACTTTAAAATGTTCAGTCCTAAAGAAATTATATAAGGTCTTCCCTATTCCCAAGGCTCAAGTACCATTATGGAAGAGGGGCTAGAAAGACTAAAAGAGTCAGAGGTCATGGGTGGTTACAAGGAGGCAACGTCTACTGTAAAGAGCTACCAAGACCACTGAAAAACTAAGATCAAATCTTTTTTAATTATTTTTATTTTTTTATATTAATTACATGTTATTTATTTTACATCCCAGCTGTAGCCTCTCCCTAATTTCCTCCCAATCCCACCCTCCCTCCCTTGTCTCCTCCCTGCCCTTCTCTAAGTCCACTGATATGGAGGTCCTCCTCCCCTTCCATCTGACCCTAGCTTGTCAGGTCTCACCAGGACTGATGCAAAGACTTCTGTGACCTAGCCAGGTTGTTCCTCCCACGGGCGATGGGGAGGTAAAAGAGCTAGCCACTGAGTTCATGTCAGAGACAGTTCCTGTTCCCCTTCCTAGGGTACCCATTTGGGTACTGAGCTGCCATGGGGTATGTCTGAGCAGGGTTCTAGGTTATATCCATGCATGGTCCTTGGGTGGATAATCAGTCTCAGACAAGACCCTTGTGCCCAGATATATTTGGTCCTTGTGGAGCTCCTGTCCTCTCCAGGTCTTACTAACTCTCTTCTTTTGTATGATTACCTGCACTCTACCCATAGTTTGCTTATGAGTCTCAGCATCTGCTCTGATACACTGCTAGGTAGAATCTGGAGAGGGGATTATGTCATGAAGTTCCACCCTAGCTAAGAGGTAACAGGCAGTTCTTAGCTGTTGGGAGAAGATGGACACAGTTTTCTCCAAGAATGTCACCTAACATGTCAACTATGCTCCAATGAAAGACCATGCATTCAAAATTGCTTTAGGAAGAAAATTAACCTTGATAGGAATAAAAGGATACACAATGTTACGGGAAGGAAATGGGAAGTCAGTCTGGGAAGAGTTTGGAGATCAAGGGTGACTATCACAAAGCATGTTTACCAAATATTCTCAAATAACTAAGAGGTTGTTTTTTTTATTAAGAGCATATGTGATACTATAATACCATATAGTCCATACATGGTAATATTTGCCATGATCAACATTAAAGTGAAATTTTAGTAATAAAGCATTTTGAATTATGCTCATTTCTATTTATATAGCCTTTGCTCTGGTAGTCTGGAGGATTGTTATACTTGTTTTGAGATTCCAGAGTAATGATTCAACTACTTTGGTAGTTTTTTTTTTAATTAAGTACATTACAAAACAAATTTTCTAGCATTTTAGATAGTCTGAATTAAGGCATTATTGTAAAATCCCATGTGTAGTTGCAACATGGATGAGAATCTTGAAAGAAGAGTTACAGGTTGGGTTCTGGAAAACACTGATCAAATAGAGTTTAAGTCAAGTTTCATTAGATAGCAATTAGGAAGTCTTTACTTTCTAACACTGTCAGAATCCTATTAATTTAGATTAAAAACCAATAAACAAAACAACAACAACAAAACCTTAATGTTGAAATTCCATCTTGGACAACTTTCCTTTGATAGATTTTAAGGATGCCAAGAACAGAATGAATGTGACATGATTGATTACTCTCTCAAAGTAACTTGAAAGGTCATCTGTGCTTTGATCTATAAAGAATAGAGACTCTTCCCTACATAATTCTTTTATAAGTGGGTTATTCCTAAACTCTGTGAGGTAGGGAATAAAAGAAACCATTGTGAATTAGAGAAACTTAAAGAAAACTCAAACCATTGTGGACAAAAATTTGAATAAAAGTTAGTGGTTCAGAAAAGACATTTTGGCTAATTGTAAAAAAAAAAAGGCAGAGTTATGTAATTACGAATCCAGTTGTTCCTGTTTTATCTAAAGTAAAAGGCAGTAATTTTTAAAATAACAAATAAACTAACAAATCAATCAGGCTGCTTTGAATTTTAAAGTCTAAGCTATTTTACATGTCAGTATTTGCATTTCTGCATTTATGGTGGAACAAAACTTCTATTTTCACTCTACAGTTCTGTAAAATGTTTGATTAATTTTTTGTAAAATATTAAAATTCCATGTTAAAAGAGAACTTTTTTAAACCAGTAACTTTAAATTTCCATATTTCATCACAATATAGTTGCAGTGTCTTCAGCCTTTCATTTCAAACCATTTCCATTTAATGTTTATTCCCAAAGAAATAGGAGGCTTCCTCAAGGCAGTTATTTATTGATCTTCCTTTGATCTGTAGCTTGTCATATAAACTATGCATCACATTTCTTTCTCACTCTCATATTGGTTTGCTGACTGACTGAGCTCTCAGATTTCCTTGTGGCTAAGGAGAGTTATTTTTGATACAGTGTGAGCTATGTTAAAAGACTGTTTGAAGTGTTAAAGCAGATATCTGGGCCAACAAAAATGAAGATCATGTTCTCAATTTTGATCATTTCCCAAACTACAGGCTAGGCTTCCTTGTGTCAAAGAAATAATTGTGAGAAGTAAAAGTAGGTATGGGTAGGTGGTTTATAACGCATGTGTTATGTTAATAAAGATTGATTTAAACAGAAATTTAAAAAGCTTCTCATGGCCCAAATGTGATTTCAGAGGATTTTATTTTTTTAATTTATTCTCAATTCATTGAATTCATACAAAATGATTGCCTCTTTTGTTTTAATTTTTCCTCCCCTTTTGTTATTTCACAATTATTTCAATCTCTAATCTTTTTTTTTTCTTCTTGAATCTTTGCAAAAAAATGAAATTTGTGTATTTTGGTCAGGAGTAATAATGGTTATATTATTTGTAATATTTACTTCCCAAACCTACCTTATAATAGACAGATAGAGGTTACCGGCTTTACAAGAGAGGAACAAACAAAAGTGAGAAGCTGAAGATATTGGGAATGCATCAGGCCCCCACCAGTTATTACTGTTTAGGCTGGAGTAAGTAACATGCTTCTCAATCCATACGGTCAGTTCGGGTATACTGTTCTCTCTTCTTTATCCTGCCTTCTGGCCTCACTTTTACTCTCTTCCCCTCTTACCTTGCCCTTGGATGACAATAATGCAGACTATGCAATATCTACTAAAGATGAAGTATCTGTATTTTAGATACTACATTTTTAAAAATTTGGTAGAAATTTAAGCATAGGCTTGCAAAGAATATGTTCCAAGGATTTTTATAGACACTTATATTGTTACTATCCCCAAAGTAAAAACTAAATAAGTGGTATCAACAGCAGAATGTATAATTGAGTCCATATGCATACAATGGAACACGATCCGCAACAGTATGGGCAATTCTAACACTTATAATGCCAAGTAAAAGAAACCAAGAAACATACTAAAATCTGTACACCTAATGAAGTTAAGGAAGAAGGATGACCCTGGGTAAGATGGTCAATTCTTACTCAGAAAGGCAATTTATCACCCTACACAAAACTAAAGTCCAAGTGGATCAAATACCTCAACATAAAACCATACACATTAAATCGGTTAGAAAAAAAAGTGGGGA
>CM053753.1:85270524-85282845 GCA_028658305.1 Pachyuromys duprasi | reverse complement strand
CACAAACTTGCTGACAGAACAGTTTCTGGCCACTGAAAACCAAGACATGCTGCTATATAAGTCAGGTGTATGATGTGTATGTGTGTGTGTATGTGTGTGTGTGTGTGTGTGTGTGTGTGTGTGTGCATGCTTTTGCTGTGAGTATGCATGTGTGAGTGTTTTAGAAGTTCTTTCATTTCTGGACGCAGGTTTTGCCAATAGATTAGATTAAGTGAGGCACATTCTGATGACAGTGCTGTGGTTTAAGGTGAAATGCCTCCTTCGGGTTCACATCATTGAAAACATGGTCCTCAGATGGTTTGGGGGGGCAGGCTATGGGAACTTTATAAGGAAGAGCCTCCCTGGACAAAGGTGGTCACATGAGGTGGCACTGAGGGTTTAGATTCCAGCCATTCTTGGTGCCAATTCTCTGCTTTTTGACTGCAGATCCATTGTAGTCGGCTTCTGCTGTGAGGCCTCCTCCTTCCACCGTACTTTCCCTGATGGAAGATAATGTATCCCTTCAACTGTAAGTCATAAGTCTTTCCTCCCTTTTTTCTTCTTTTCATGTATTTGTTCATGCTCAAGAAAAGTAACTAATGTAGAATATTAAGAAGACAATATTTTTCCTCTGTTCTGTTGATTTGTGTTTTGACTATATGATGTGATGTGAGGGATTTTTTTTTTCTGGTCTAATCCATTTGGTGTCCTGTAGGCCTCTTGTATGTTTACAGACATCTCTTTTATTTTTTTAAGTTGGGAACATTGTTTTACCATGATTTTCTTGAAAATATTTTTCAGGACCTTGGAGCCTGGAATCTTTTTTTTCGTCTATTCCTATTTTTCTTAGGTTTTGTCTTTTCGTGCTGTCCTTGATTTATTGGATATTTTGTGTCAGGACCTTTTCTGATTATATGTCTTTTTTGAGAGATGTATTGATTTCTTCAATTGTGTCTTCAGGGCCCAGTGGCTGGTTCTTTGATCATCTCCCTCTTAGGGGAGCAGCCTTACCAGGCCACATAGAAAGATAATGCAGCCAGTCCTGATGAAACCTGATAGGTTAGAGTCAGATGAAAAGGGACAAGAACCTCCCCTATCAGTGGACTTGGGGAGGGGCATGGGAGGAGAAGAGGGAGAGAGGGTGGGATTGGGAGGAGACTAGGGAGGGTGCTATAGCTTGGATACAAAGTGAATAAATTGTAATAAAAATAAATAATTAATGAAATAAGGAGACAATGTAGGAAAACAAAATGACCTTTATATTTAGCAAATTTTTATGTTTCACTTTTCTACAATACACATTTTGCTTCTCTGAAAATTCTGTTGTTTCAAAGCAATATTCTAAACAACTAATGAATGCTGAAAGTTGGAGAACCGTTCTCCCCCTAGGAAGAGCTCCCAAGTTGTTTTTCTAATTCCAAGTACTTAGCTTCAGTCCTGTACAGACATGTAACACTAAGTGGATCGATCAGGCTTTACTTACAGATTTAAGTGTGTGTATTTAATAATAACAATTAAAGAAAAAGAGGACATGAGTTTAAACAGGGGAGGAGGTGGTTCCTGACAGTGATTAGAGTGAGAAAAGGGATGGATAAGATGAGGTAATTATATTTTAATTAATATTTTTACTTAAAAGTCTTTATACTCTGAGGAAGAGAAAAAAGTGGCTTTATTATTTATTCTCTAGATGGTTTTTCAGATATTACAACAGTGTATAAGCCTTAATAATGCATCTGGAATGAAATAATACATACATAGCATTTTAAGGATGCTATGTATGTACTTCATTATTATGAATGATGTTATTGATTTGATTAATGTATTTGGAATTTATTTCAGACTTTTTTGAATAGAGGTGAAACAAAACCAAGTTAGTTAGAAACTGGTAGCCAGGCAAATAGGAACTATCAGAGAACATCAGAGAATTCTTTGAGATAATATTATGTACTAACATGTATACACTTGAGGTTCAATAAAGTTTCATTAATCAGTCTGGAGTTTAATAGTTTTATGTTGATGTGATACATTATAAATAATGTATGGAACTTGAGGAAATAGAGATCAAGAATTTATTTTAGAGCACAGGGCACAATCACCATACCAGTTTGTTTTATAAATTTGAATTTGACCCCTCCCTTTGCAGTACAGCCAGGGCTCCGGACAACTATCATTCACTTTAACAAAGAGCCAGGCAAGAACAAAGGAGGAATGGTGATCATTAAGATTTAAATTGATAATTCTAATCTACGCCCTCTCTTTGCTGAGACATTTTGCAATAAATAGGTGATTCTGTGATAGCACTGCCCATAAATATCTAAATGCTTTTTCAATTTACCACATGACATGTGGCCTAATTTAGAAAATCTACTACTCATCTTACACACTTTCTCCAAAGTGGAAGACAGGTTTTAACGAGGTAAATGCATTTTCAGCATATGCTGATGGGATTGTGTAATAAATTTATGGCAACAGAGCAAACGGTTATGCAAACAAAGGGAGCCACAGTGAGGACTAAAGCAGACGCCTTTGTGTAGACGTCCAATAATCCTGAATCAAGGGTATTTATAGATCTGGAAGGAAAATAAAATGGCTGCAGATAAAGCGTCTAAATTTGACCCCTTTTTCCTGAACCAGACAGAATATTCAAGTTTAGCTTTTATAAGCTTAATATAAACAATACTGCATTGGCTCACAAACATTTTCGTCTATTTTAGTTACTATAGTGCATTTAAATTAGAAGGTTAAAAATGCTAATTTCATCTGTGCTTTACTGAAATCAGTGTGGAAGCAGCACAATTGCAATTGAGGTATTCAGAATATAAATGAAATTGTAGGAAATCATACTATTCAAACAAAATAATGGTGCAAAGGATCTTAGAAGACCAAAAATTTTATCATGCAAAATTGTTGCCCCAATCCTACATAACGTTTATGGAACCATCTTATGTCTAGCTGCGAGGAAAACACACAGTCTGTCAAGGAATCGGCAGTTCCTTGTAGTTGGGCTATCTGTATCTTAGTGCTCTAAAGAGAAGCCTGGTGGGAAAATGAAAATTTACCACGTCTGGGGTTACCATTTTAAGGACTTATAATGCCATTTTGAACTTTTGGATACATAGATGTCTCACAAGACGTCTGATAATTGTGCAAGAAAAACAAAGAACAAACAAAAACAAATGTGCTGTAATAAGTAGAGCGTTTAGCTGTCACTTCAAAGTCACCATGCCTGACAAGGAAACTTCTTTATTTCTCAGTCAAGACTACCCACTGACTTCATTTAGCACCATGTGACTGGAGGATTCCTCCTGCCACACCCATTTGGATCCTCTCCCCCAAAATTATAAGATATAATAGCAGCACATAGTCATTATGTTTAGAGTGAATAAATTATATAGCAATAATTTACCAGAAAATATTTGTTCTGAATATTAGGATACTATGCAACAAGAGCATTGGTAGTCTAATGTTAATATTTAGCTGCCTTTTCAATATTGAAAAAAATATATGCATGTTTTGAAATATGATTTGGACATATATAAACAGTTATAGGGCCATAAAAATCTGGGATGATTTGTCTATTAAAAATAACACAAGGCAAGAAATTTATTTATTTATTTTAAAATTTGTTTACTGATTATGTATACAGTTTTCTGCCTATGTGTATACCTGCACACCTGCACACCAGATCTCATTATAGATGGTTGTGAGCCACCATGTGGGCGCTGGGAATTGAACTCAGGACCTTTGGAAGAGCAGTCAGTGCTCTTAACCTCTGAGCCATCTCTCCAGCCCCCAAGGCAAGAAATTTATGCTATAAACAACTAAACACAAAAATACTACAGTTGAATAGAAGGCTACTATGTGTCAAATAAAACAATAACATGGAACTCTATAGACATGTGAAAAATAAAAGATCCTAAACTGTCACATCTCTCTTGAAAGGAAACAATAGGGGTAAAGGTAACAAATTTTCTGATTAGGAATGTAAAGTAGAGATAAAGTAACAATATAGCAATTGGCCTGAAAACTTACATGTAAGTCAATGAAACAGAAGGAAACTCACATCTTTAAACTGAAATTGATAAAGGCAGCATGACTATATATTGGGGAAATGATGATATCTTCAATCAAGGGTTCTTGCAAAACTGGATACCAACATGAGAATGCATAAAATTAAAGTTCTTTCTTTTCATATAGTAAACTTAATTTTTTTCTGAGCATCACATATATTGCATGTCAAATATAGAAAAGTTTCTCATATAATCTAGTGCCTTTCATTGTAACTACTTATAATGGATCAGTTCCCTTGCGTTTTTGTGAATCAAAGACTCAAAAGTAGGAATGCAAATTATGAAACTACTATAAACAAAGTGTATGCAAAGTAATGATATTGGAATGAACAAAGTATCTTTTTAATTAACTACTCAAAAATCATAGACAACATAAGAAAAATTGAGCAAATTTCAAACTTAGAAGCCTTTGAAGGAAACAATAAAGACAGAGAAGGCAAGTTACAGAGTGGCACAGAATATTCTCAAACCATATATCTGACAAGAAGTCATATCAGAACATGAAGGCAAGAACTCAATCTCAAAATATCCAAATACTCTAAGTTAAATTACACAAAAATCTTAATACATCTTCCTCAAAGATGATGTTCACATAGCTAGCTAGTTAATGAATGTTCAATGCAGAAGAAATAAATATCTTAAGTACTGTATCGATACATTGCCTGTCCAAAAGGATTCTGGGATAGAGCCCGGGAAGGACATTCTCCACAAGCTGTGAGGATGTCAGGCACATGCTATCTGAGCAGAGGTGACCAACCACCTGGCAAAATATAGGTTAACGTAATGAGTTATTTTAAGTCATGAGCTAGTCAGAAAAGAGACTAGTAATATGGCCTAGGTACATGTAAATAGTATTTTGAATCTCATGAGTCATTATTTGGGAATCTAGGAACGAGAGGACAAATGGACCACGACAGGCCAATACCACTAATCACAAAGGAATTAAAATCAAAAACATATCTTAATAGCCTTCATTCTCATTATAAAAATGCCAACAAACCCTAAATATTGGTGGTGACTATAAAAATAAAATACATAAATATATTTTTGCTATAGAGGTAAAATAATAAAAATATTACACATATAGTGTGGAATTAAAAAAAAACCTTAAAATTGGAACTACATTTTTTTATATTTCTACATTTTCAGCATTCACTGCACATGGACATCTGTACTCATGTTAATTGAGTGATATTCAGCCATGAAAATTATGATATTTAAAATTTTTACCAACACAGATAATGCTCATTTTCACATTTTGAACATCAGAGCATTGTAAATAAATTAATTAATTAAGAAATAAATAGATAAATAAACATGTAGTAAAGCTTTGTATTTAAAAATAGAACAAAATTATAATTTTTATGACTGTCACAGAGTTTACATACCCTATCTCACTTATTATTCCTAGACATGATGTAAGATTCATCTGTCAATTGTTATGATATATAATGTTCATGCCTAGTATTTGGTTTATTCAGTATCTTCTGTTGTTGAAAAGAGTCTTCACATGCTGACTTTTTCCTTATCATCTGTTTCTTTTTATCTATCGTCAATAATCTTTTTGATCAAAAAAACCATTAGTCCCATGAATACCACCTAATTTAAGGAATAGTAGAAAGTTTAGGGGAAGAAAATAATTCTTAACCTGCTTTTCTGGCGAGTAGCCTAAACTTAAAGGATTTTTATATTAAAGAAATTTTGAATAAATATTAGTGTTTGGTTGTCCATTTGAGATAGTTTCTGCCTGTGTAACCCAAGCTGGCTTTTATAGAGATTCTTCTGTAATACCTCCAGTCTCACAAGCATGGAATTTAAGGCAACAGGTGTATCCCACCCCATTCGGGAAAGCTGACACCTGTGTGAAATGTTTACTACAGAACCTTTAAAATGATTGTTTGCTTGACCATAATCTAACACCTGAAAGTTTACTCACTTAAAACCTTCAAAATGTTAAAGCTTAAGAGTTGCATCTGGAATTGTTCAATCATCACTAGAACAAAATTTGTATGGCAGGAACTAAAAGTCTGTTAGAAGTCACCCTTTGTTCTATTTACCAGGCTAGACAAAGATAAATATATGTTTATTTATTTGTTTATTTTAGATTTCATTTTCTTTACTTGTCTTTTTCTGTACTTTCATTTTCTTTTTTATTAAATTTTTATTTTTTATATTAATTACAGCTTATTTACTTTGCACCCCAGCTGTAGCCCCCTCCCTTTTTCCCTCCCAATCCCACCCTCCCCCCATCTCCTTATTTTCTTGTATTTGCAATCACACAATTCAAGTTCTTGACATGACTTGCTTCTTTTACTTTTTTTGAAATGAAAGGTTTATTTGAAATTAATTTATACAGATGTGTGTGTGTCTGTTAGCAGATAGCAGTGAGAAGAAGACATTGCCTCTCTTGGAGTTAGGGTCACAGGGAGTAGTTAGCTATGGGATGTGGATATTTGAAATCAAGTTCGAGTTCTCTGCATGAGCAGGAGCAAGCAAGCTTAATGCCTGAGGCACCACCCTTTCACGTAGCATTATAGTTCTAAAATTCACCCACAGGTCACATGTTCTTTTTTCTCTAGCCAAATATGATTTAGATACATAATATTATTTCACCCATTTTTAAGCAAAGCCACCATTGAATATAATGTACAGTTCTGCTAAACACATTTGTGTGTAAGAATTTGTTTGATTTTTTTTTCTTTAATGACAAGGGAGATCTTGTTGGATATATGCTTAGCTAGGTCAAACTCCCTTTGTAACTTTTCAGGAACCATGACATTGTTCTCTAATGCGGCTATAGGATTTTCCCTCTCTCCACTGGTCTGAGTATTCTAGGTCCTCAGAGTTCTCATTGACACTTTTATTTTATTACAGCTAAGCTAACGTATTTGTTTATAAATGTATAGGTTTATTGCTGTGATAAATATCATGGACAAAGGCAAGTGAAGGAAGAAAGGGTTTGTTTCATCTTACAGTTCCATATAATTCTTTACTGTAACACTTCACTGAGGGAAATCAGGGCAGGAACCTGAGCATGACCGGAACCTGGAGGTGGGAAATTCAGAACCCAAGCAGGAGTTCTGCTTAATGGCTTGCTCTGAAATGCTTGCTCAGCCTGCTTTCCTATAGCACCCAGGACAGCCATGCCAAGAACAACACCATCCACAGTGAACCGCGGCCTCCTGCATCAAACACAAATGAAGAAACTGTCCTGCAGGCTTGCTCACAGGGAAATCTGGTAGAGGCATTATTTCAGTTGGGATTCCCTATTCTCAGATAACTCTAACTTGTGTTAAGGTGACATAAAATTAGTCAGGGCAGTGTGTGAAATGATATCTCATTATGACTTCTGTTTAATACAAGATTTATAACTACTTCTGTTGTTACTCGTCTTTTCAAGTGGTTAGTGGCCATTGTACATCCTCTTTTCAGAAATATACATTCCAATATTTGACAACTCTCAAAATACATTTTTATCATTGAATTGTAAATGCCCTTATGTTTTCTGTCCTGTTCCAAGTAGATAATTTGCAATTGTTCTCCCATATAATATATACACATGTATATATACATATAAACACATATATGTATATGTATATATTGTTTGTAACACAGTAAGCTACAATATATCTTTTCCCTTTTACTATTAGACTTCTACCTATTGTGTACAGGAAAGGGAATGCGATAAAGAATTTGGATAAAACTTCTTACAGCAAAAGATCATGAATGTTGTGCATATGTGCAGGTGCTCTGCACACACATGACTGAAATGCTCCAGAGTCTCTTCTGGATTTAATCACATACCAATGTCTTTGAGCAGCTGAGACTCATGGCACCTCCACAGGATTAGAAAGCAGAAAGGCGACAAGAATCCTAATCCTTAAGGAATGCATGACATGTTTCCTCCAGGCCAAGAATACAGAATCCTAAGGACACTCTTCATTAAAGTTTAATAGTATTTTAATAATAGCAGCATAGAATTCAGTTGGGTTGTTAGTTCACTCATTCTTTATGGAAGCACTGTCATTATCAACACAATAGTATTAACTCATATCAGTATTACAAGCTATTTATTATAGATCAATGAATGATAGCTATTAACAGTCTACCTTAACAGTAGGCCTCCTGGAAAAGCAAATAGATCTTTTAATTCCACTCATCATCATAAGAGTAAGATATTTTTAGAATAATTTTAAAATAATTTAAAAATTACATTAAGTAGTATTTATCTTGTTGGGTATGTATGTTGGTCTACTAAACAATTGTTCAGAGACTAAATGTTCTTAGCAATCCCAATTCAGGTAATTTGGGAGCTCAGAAATGGATATGCTATTCTATATCAAATGAAACTTTAATTTTCATTGTAGGATGCAATCCTCTGTCTACTAAGCTAAAGTTAATTTTCTCTTACTCTTATGGTGCATTTGCTTTGCTTACTAGCAGTTTTCAGGTACACTGGCTCACCCATTCTCCCTTGACCCCCACCCCCCATGTTATGTCAGTGGTTATCAACCTGTGTGTCATATCCTCTCTGGAGGTCAACCAACCCTTTCACAGTGGTTGCAAATCAGACATCCTGCATAGCTAATATTAACATAACCATTCATAAAGTAGCAAATTTACAAATATGAAATAGCAACAAAATAATTTCATGGTTGGGAGTCACTACAACATGAGACTCTGTATTAAAGGGTCACTGCACCAGGAAGTTTGAGCTATGTTTCTAAAATAAGATTTAATGCATTTTTGCACATCACAACATGAAGAGTTGTTTTTCACCACACATCAGAAAATACATCAGAAAATGTTTCTGCATTTATCAAAATTTACATACATGAGCAGAGACTTAAAGTCCTAGAATGCAGATTCCCATTATTCATCATTAAAAAGGAAAGAAACCAAACTAAAACCCCAAACCCAAAATAAAACAAAATTGTTTTACTCCTTAACATTTCCTTAAGAAAAAATGCTGCTTTTCAAGAATTACCTGCAAAGAATAATGGCTTGTAAAATTTGTCTTGAATCTTGGCATTTTTAAAGACTCTTACCTCCAGGCAGCTCACACATGTGATAATGAATTGCTATTAGCGTTGTCAATCCACTCTGAAAGAAAGCAGACCCCTCTATGTTTAAAATGGTTAGAACTACCCTTCATACTCCATGATCTTGCAAATATATTTTTCTGATTGCTGTTGAATGTTAGCGTCAGACATTAAGAACAAAACTAATATACTTGTAGCACACATTTTATAAGAACCAGTATTTTTAGTAAATCTATGCTAAAATCAATGATATAATAGTCTATAATTTCTTTTAAAAGTATAGTTTTCATCTTGATTATCTACAAGGCCATGAATACATTAGTTCAAACAACTCAAGCCACTTTAACTTCTATGGTATATTTTTCCCATATTTCAAATTATTATTTTTAAGAGACAAAAACACCTAAAATGCCTAATAAGATTGTCTCTTTAAATTCTCACGACAGAGATCAATATAGCTTGTTTCACAGGCTAAATGAGCCAGCCTGATTTAGGAGCATAATGAAGCTCAATAATTATTGTTAAATTACGAGAGGAGTCCTATTAGGTAGTATATTAAATCTGTAGGTGAAGAGTTGATTTTTCCATTAATTAGGAGAAGCAGTCCAACTCTATGTATATTTGTCAGTAGCTTAAGCAGAGGAACAATGATGCATGGAATACATCAGGCACTTAATGAAGATTGAGTAAGAATGTGAGATATGCATTATTTTTAAGGAGTATGAACTGATATTTTCAAGTGTTTGAAAGAAAAGTTTTTATTAACTTAGAAAAATAAAGTAATACTAGTTATATGACTTCTATGTTGATATCTACATATTGATAAAGTTGTTGAAGTTTAATTGTATGTTGTGTAATCTGTACTTTTTTTTACAAATGGATTCTTCTGGGAAACTACTGGAATATGTGCATGTGAAGGCTACCCAGAATGACTAAGAGGGTAGAAATGGGAGAGTAGAAAATGAGCAATGAAGAAAAGTTAAACATGGGTATTCATGAAAGGGGGAGAAAGGAGAGAGAAAGAGAGACAGACAGACAGAGACACAGAGAAAAACAGAGACATAGAGACACAGAGAGACACACATACAGAGACAGAGAAAGAAAGACTCAGAAAAAAAAACTAATAAAACCTGTCCATGGTCACTGAACAGACATGTGGATGTAGCAGGAAAACCTGGATGTTTGGTAATGTGTCTTTGCTGAGAAATATGGAGCTGCTGGAAAGTAGAAGGCCATCTCTGCTGCAGCACAACCCTCCAAGGTGTGTAAACATCCTAGAGACACCATGGTTTACAATGCACACTGTTCGGAATAAGAACAAGTAAAACACAGTTCTAAGCCACCAATTCAAAGTACATACCTGAACATGACATCAGCATAAGGAATAAAATAAATATTTAACTAATGAGAAATTTCTAAACATTTATTGAAGCCCCAGAGTCGACTTCTCCGTTTTAGTAAATTGATTACAACCTGGATGAGCCACCAATCAGAGAAACACTTAAGAAAAGTATTTCTACAGGTCTTTCTTAATTACTGAATCAAGTAAAATCATTGACTCTTGAAATGAAAGAAACATAAGATCTGCAGTTTCGTCTGTCTGATGTTTGGGGCAGCAAAATACAATAAAATTTGATTGTTGACTCTGCTCTATAGCTCTGCTTTCCAAGACACTTCTTGACTCCTGTATGTTTTTTTAATATATGAAATAAAGAAAATATTTCATATGATTTTTAATGAGAATGAAATAATTGAACCAACACACACAACACTTTCAATTGTTTAATTCATAAAATATGCCAAAAATATATAATTTTATAAATCCTCTTTATTCTGAAATCAAAGTGTAGTTAGAATAGTGTTGCTACAATATTTTTTAGACTAATGTGCTTTTAAATTTCTTTTATACAGTTAAAACATGACAGTATATTGATCAACTGCGGAAAAAAGTATGTCCACTCATCAGCCATACCACACTGAACATGATCTCAGAAAATGTCTGTCCACTCATGTCTATATTTGCCAATACTGATCATTTAAACATAGTTATTAAAATAGTCTAGCTTCTGAATGTATTCAGAATGAGAAGGGATTGTCAAATCAATCCTAAATTATGAGAAAAATCATTTAAGCAATAAGAGGACTGACTATTTTATTGTGTATATTTTATTGTGTATATTTGGGATGGTATTCACAACAGAGAAGAAAATGAGAGATTATATTTACTTAATTTATTACATATTTTTGCTTTTATGTTAATTTCTCTGATAAGTTTATTCTACACTTTTCATGCAATTCTTTATTGCTTAGTCATGTATTTCATTTACATAATTATCATAGTTCATATTTTAAGATATCTAATATTTGATGCATGTGTTTTCATGCTTTCATGTTTTACCAGATGATATTATCAATGAGAAATCAAATACATGATCAACTCAATGAAATAAGATTCAATCAAGTAAAAAAGATATTATTCATTTTCTCCTCATAAAATTATGTGCTTATATTTTCATGAAGTATTATCTAATGGTAGTGTATAATAAGGGTTGGGATGGAAATTAATTGAATTTACCTGCTTATTGTTTAAAATGATGTAGGATACTTTAAACATTTTTTTCCAATTTTTTGTTACCATGATTTAATGTAATATAATTTAATGTAGGGGTAAACACTATTTTGAAACCCATTTTTTATGTAAAAATACATCTTTATCATCTGAAAGTTTCTTTATGCAGCAGGTGCAGATTACTATAGAGATAACAGGCAGTCAAAATGTAGAATGACTGTGGACTGCTAAGCCCCAATTAATGTATCTACAATGGAACTCTCCGCCTAAGGCTCCACACCTAGATGAAAGACTGTGTGACCAATGGCCTCAGAGGGAGGATGAATCAGCTTCCTTCCAGGGATGAGCCCCTGATAATCTAAGTGGTCAGCCCTAATCACATGCTCATAATTACAATATTAAATGGACTCAGTAGCTTATTGGTGAGTGTGTGTGTGTGTGTGTGTATGTGTGTGTGTGCATGTGTTTGTGTGTGCGTGTTTGGATATAATAATAATACTTAGAGAGGAAGAGTTAATGAATTGTAAAGGGAGTCACAGAAAGGAAAAGAGAGGGTGGTGAAAATGATATAGTGCTAATGTGATATTCTTCAACCCTCTTAAAATGGTTTCAGAAATTTTAACTTAAATTATATACTTGTTTTCAAATTAAAAATTGGATT
>CM053753.1:85246857-85270024 GCA_028658305.1 Pachyuromys duprasi | reverse complement strand
TAAGCATAATATTCTAGAAAGAAACTAAGCCCCAAAGGTTATCATTTCTAAGTAAAATAAAAATTTTACCATATGAACTCAGAGAATGAAGTATCATACACAGAGCCTGCAGATGTCTGGCTATATTGGGTCCCATCCATGAGAGAAGAAGAGGACATGAGTCCCACCCGTAATTCAGAAGCTATCTCCAACTGATAGCCACTTGCCATTAAATATTTATTTCCTCCAATGGAGTTTTACTGTGTATTCAAAACACTCTTAAGGATAGCCCTCATGCCCAGTAGGAAATTGCCAATCCAAAACTAACTCAGTGACATTTTTGGAAGTTCTTTGCCTATAATGCTTTGTCAAGGCTTTTTTTTTCTTTAAATCTTACAAGTACTTTGTGTATACATTGTCAATTTCATTTTAGTGTTTTTATGGAATTTCTGTGTTTCTGTGCATCTGACAAGTTTCCGGGTATCAGATAAACACTAGTCTGAAAGCTCTCTGTGCACTTCTGCCCCCTTCCCTCTCTCTTACTCTTTTATTGCTAATACCCGGGTTAGACTTGAATTTACTATTTAATTGTTATTGAAGAAACCAATTTCAAGTCAATTAAAATTTGTAGCACAGTTTTTCTACATCTAAGCTATTGGTAGCATGTTCCCTGTTTTTGAAACCACTCAGTCTGATATAGAAGATAAAAACAAGTAGCTTTTATTATTTCAAGAAGATATAGCTTATTTTCCACTTTTTCATGATACTTTATTTCTAATCAAAGTTGAACTATTAGTTCTACTTGTTCCTAGATAATTGCTAATCTAGAGCTTACTAAAAGTCAAAAAGATTCCATTTGAGGTGCTGTAGATGTATGAATTTATAGTGAAGTGGCAATAAAATATGCTTTTTGCCATTTAGATTTAATGAATACATTTTCACATATTTTATAGAAAGAATGTTCAGTGATGATATATACCAAACATACACATGTGCCCACACACAAACACACAGCTACTCCTCCCCCCAACAGATGTCCCAAGTCAGAATTAGAGAAGAAATGAATACAAATTTATTTTTCTGTAAGACGATAATGACCTCAAATTTTCCCTCTGGGCTCATCTTTATAGTAATATTAATCTTAATACAAATAACTGGTGCCATTTATAGTTATTTTTTCAAACTTTCTAAGATTGGAAAGTTACTGCTCTATAATCTAAACATTTTACAAATCTAAATTTTCAAAGTCTATTCCCCTTGAACACAGCAACGGACTGAGAAAAACCACAGAGTTCCTGTGCATTGGAATCTCTCAGCTCTAAATGAATACTAAGAGTTTTGTCCTTCCCCAAAGCTATTCTTATAAAATTTTCTTGGTAAAGATTTTGCCTGAGAATATCAAGGCTTTTATTTTAGTTATCTTTGTATGAATGCTAGTGACCTGATAGGCTAGGGTCAGATAGAAGGGGAGGAGGAGCTCCCCTATCAGGGGACTAAGGGAGGGACATGGGAGGAGAAGAGGGAGGAAGGGTAGGATTGGGAGGAGATGAGGGAGGGGGCTACAAAGTGAATAAATTGTAACAAACAAACAAACAAATTATAAAATTGAGAATCACATCAACATGTACTAACTTGTTTGGAGATGTATATTGTTTAGTAGTTTTACACGTTTTGTAAAATCTTACAATGATTAAGCTCAGTCTGTGATTTAAAGTACATAAGTAATTTTCATCTGCATTTGAACATGGGAAAAATTACATAGCATTCTCTATCTGATTTTATGGCACACTTGCCACATCACCATTAATATTTAAACATTTACTAACAGCTTCTTCTACCTCAAGTCTTAAGGGAATACACATGTTTTTACATAAGATCAATTACATAAAATGAAATGTTCTATATGTTTCACGTTCACCCTTGTGAACCCTTATAGGCATGATTTCCAGAGAATATAAAGATTAGAAACCTAATGCTCTACAATTTTAATAAAATTTAAGTATTTTCACATTTTAGAGAAGACTGAAACAGTTAAACTATACCCGAATAGCATGTTAAGCTTTTCATATAAATATCATCTTAAAATAGACATGGTGCTGCATAGATCCACTGACATATAGACAGTGTTAAAATATATATGTTCTTGTCTCCATCCCTCTGGTTTGCTGAGGGCCTCTTCTAACTCGAACTCCTTCACAGGAAGCAGAGATACTAAGATAATGAAATGGAGTTTCTCTCCTCAAATACACAAAGAAACACAGGCAGCTAGAATTTTATAATCAAGGTGATAAAACAGGAAATAAACCCCATGAGTAAGACTTGAGGGGATGAGATGCATTTGAGAGATTCCAGAGAGACAATGTCTGAGTCATATTTTGAGGGAGGAATAGAAATTTGCCAGATGTGTAGACAGAGCAGTCAGTCCATATCTTGGAAAGGCAATAACATAAAAGGTCATGACTGCTTTGGATAAAGATGGAGGATTTTTGCAGAAGAACAGCTAACCAAGGCTAGACTTTTAATGTCATTTTATGAAACTTCTATTTGATTCTGCAATCACAATTCTACCAAGTAATTAAAAGGCAGGTGATGCTTTTAAGCCAAAGAAAATGTTAAGAATTTTCATGGTTTCCACAAATCAATGAAATTATAATGCTCTCAGTGACATATTGAACATTTTTCTGTTAATTTTTGTAATATGTGGCCAAGTTGATAGTTATGCTAATGTGTATGCAGTACACTTAGGTAAGTTCATATACTATACACTAGGGAGATTTGCTTCATCTCCTTTTGCACAGGAGGAGGGTAGGAGGCGATCAGTCTCCTAGGCTGGTACTGTCAGCCTTAAAGATACATTTAAGATATCACCCTTTAGCAGTACCTGTGCAGGAGTTTTCCTTTCATTTCAGGAGCAGAACAAAAATGAATAGACCTCTGTTTTCTCAAGGCAGGTGATGGAAAGTGGAGTGGGTTTGAGGATTCTCCGCGAGAGGCAGGGTAAAGTGTCCAGTCCTTTATGCTATTTCCATTGTGAATTCTTTTTCACTCACCCTTTGTATACAGATTAAGAAAAGAACATAATCCAATTGTCTCATCATTTTTCATTGAAATGTGCTAAACCTGGATCACTGAAATGAGAAGAGACTTTCGATAGGGCTTATGGAGTTCCTAGCTTATTCTGCCACCTTGTGGCCACAACACAAATTTCCATCACATCGGCAGTATTTGTCTTTCTCTGGGAATTTACAGTTTACCAAAAGGAATCCCTAAGACACTGGGGATTTATATTAATTTTACTTGATAAATATTTACTACCTAAGAGAATATAGTACTTTGTTTGAATTGTTAACATCCTGTTTCAGAAGAATAGCATAAGGTTGGGACATATTAAAAGTAAACTCGGTCTCCAAGTGGGTTCCCAGGTGATGGGAGCAGGAAATGTCTCTGACATGGACTCATTGGTTGGCTCTTTGATCACCTCCCCCTGAGAGGGGAGCAGCCTTGTCGGGCCACCTAGGAGGACAATGCACTCAGTCCTGATGAGACATGATAGGCTAGCGTCAGATGGAAGGGAAGGGACATGAGAGGAGATGAGGAAGGAAGAGTTGAATTGGGAAGGGATGAGGGAGAGGGTTACAGCTGAAATACAAAGTGAATAAGCTGTAATCAATGTAAAAAATAAACAAAAATTTTAAAAGAAAAATTAATTTATACAAAATTATAATGCTATCTTGGGTAACATCGTGAACTACTCATAACTCTGGATTTATTAAGTGGACAATGGATGGAATTGAATACGGTGTCTTTCCAGTGGACTTTGGGTCATTCCTCTGTGCTTGCTCTGTGGGTATTGTAGAACTCAATATAAGAATATACTTAATTCTGTAGCAATAGCTAATGTCTAACAGGTGCTACGGAGTTCATATTACCCTTTGAACACGTCAGTTGTTGTCTAGAAAACTCCAATAACTGCTTTTCCCTTCTTTGATCAAATATTTTTGTCTTACATCTTAAGAGAAAAAAAATTTTCTCTGTCTCATTTTAAAATAGTATTTGCCTCATTAGCAACACCTTCCTAATAGCTTTGAGTGGCTCTTAAGTTTGTGCTTTAAAACTATCCTGAATCAGGAAACAATAGGGTCATTGAAACCAATTAGTGGAGGTAAAAAAAAGATAAATTAACTTGCAATCTATGTGTCTGCTAATTAGTTTTCCCTTATGCGCTTCCTGGCCACTGTTAAATTTCAAAGAGAGATGTAGTATCTGTGAGATTTTAGTTATATTTTAATTACTTTTGTTCCCATACCCCCCTTTACTGAAACGTTCTGTCAGTTTCTCACCTATACACAGTGCGATGTGGTCACACCCACCCATCACTGCTCTCATCCCCTTCCTTTCCCACTAACTGTACCCCTTCTTCCTCTTAACCAGAGTCCACCCTCATTTTACATCATTTTGTCATTGTTCTGGATGTAGTTATGACTCAAAATCTCTTTACCTTTAGCTGTATTTTCAATGTGACTTATCTACAAACTACCTCAACTTCCCCCGTGTGGAATATAACCTTGTGTTATATGTGAAACATTTGTAATTGTTGATATAATGTTTGAATCCTTCATTTTATTTCGGTGTTTCTACTCTCATTAACGCTTCAAGCTACAGAGTTTGCAGCTTCCTTCCTTCCTTTGGCACCTTCTTGGTTTTCCTAAGACTGCCATCTTCAATAGAGACCTGCCTTTAAAGTAAATAGCTTAGTTGTCTATCTCTTGCCTTGTATTTTTGAATTGGTCTTGTTGCTGCTCGTAGCCTGTTTCCTTTGTTCCCTTCAGCATGTGAGCCCCAATCCTGATGGGTTTGGTAAGTCCCTTAAGTACAATTCATGTCAGTTTAGTTAGTATTACCAGCTGTGTGCTTTCTTTACCCCATGGGTCATTGATAATGTTTCTTAGTTTTCTACAATCTCACTTTCTACTCCTGATTGAGATAATATATGTTTACTGTATTTATGGTATATCCTCATGTGACATGTCTTACTGTGAAACGGTTTCTCTCTCCATGGTAGACTTATCTGTGTAACACAATTGACCCAATGCCATATGAAGGTGAGAATATCACCATCTAAAAACAGACGCTGCAATGGCCATTGGAAGTTATTTCTAAGATTTCTTGATCATTCCCTATAGAGCAGAATGCCATGGCATGACTCACAAGAGAACTAAAACCCTGAAGCTAGGCTCTGAATTGAAGAATTCCATCCGGGCACAGAGATCAGAGATATACCTAACTATCCCTGTATAAAGTGAATGAGAGATGCAAGTTGTTGGCCAATATTTATTACCTTTTCTGTATGTATTTTCAATATAAAAAAACCTTTCCATTCTCCTTCTAGGATTTTTTTTATACATCTTAAGAATAATTCTCTGGGTTTTTTTCATTTACCATTGTTTCACGGCAAATTCTGAGTATAGTTCTGTAAAAACAAAACCAAAAAAACCACATATTTAAGAAAACCATGACTCTGTGATCATTTCAGAAAGAAAATGAACAAATAAATGAGAAGAGAGGCTGCAGGATGATTCATCTCTGCCTCATCTCTACCTCCTGTTTGTATCATTCCAAAGATCATTTTTTCTTTTTCCTACATTCTCTTTCTTCTTTTCAAAACTTTTTCTTCTTAATCTGATTATCTGTTGAAAAAGCATATTTTCTCAGAGTCACAGTGGCAGCTAAACTGGTGTTGGAGTAGGTGCATGTGTTACCTCAGTGCATTTAATCATCTGATTGTAGTCACTCGAGGCAAGGGGGAAGGCAACTTTTGTTCTATGATTTTAAGCAGCACAAGCTCAGTATTTTCTCATACACTTCTAGTCTCTGACCACCAGATGGCTCTCTGAGCCTACCTGGTCAATAAACACACAAAGGACATTTAATTACATTTTATTTACGGAGGATAATTGTTTTCTAAAGACGAAGATTCAGTCACTCTTCAGAATCCCAAATATTCATTCATTTACAGATTTTTCCCATTAATTCCCTGGCAGTGAAAGGTTTGGTTGAGATTTTGTATAGAGCTATTTCTTTGTACAGTAATATCTACTACAATGGTTACTGCTTTCACATAGCAAACCATCAACAATTACTAAATATTATTAATAATAATAGTTCTTATCACATAATATCTGAAAATCTTAACATATTTGGAGGTTTTGTTGCTCTCTATTTAATATTAAAAATTTCAGATCGGTGTATAAACAATCCAAAGGTTGTGAGGGGTAGAGGTAAAGATTTAGGGACCACTAGGGCTAACCACGGTTTGAAAGCTAGCTAGAGAAAGTCAAGCAGGAGGACTAAGAAAAAACAGCAGAACATGAGAACACAATTAGATAAGTGGAATAGAATGCAGTTTTCTTTCAAGGGAGATTGCTACGGTACAACTGAAGAGTTTGCTGAAGATAAAGAAAGAGTTTACTTAGTTTGGTTTTGCTTTCTAGAATCATTATCAAGAAGCTGTTGAGTGAAAGAAAATTATGGTCAATAGGAAATCTTCTAGGGACATAAAATGATTTGATAGACATCAGGCCATTAGTAAATCTCACAAAACATAAACATTTGTGCAAAGATACCATTAGTTTGGTTGAAATGAGCACGTACGTAAGGAACAAAAGGAAAGAAGAAAGACAAATGGCAGCCATGGGAGCAGGGTTCCGTCAAAGGCTCCACTGTGCAGAGTGAAGAAATACTGAGCGCATTTTTCCCTGAGGAAAAGATGTCCGCTTAATAGAAAAATGTAAACTGTATCAACAATGTTTGACTTATTAGAGTGACAGGATCTGAATTTAGATCCTACACTCTTTGACAAGATTATAGGAAATTACTTTTGTAACAGATTATTTGCGTGAGGATAGAAAGATATAGCCAAGAGTTGGAAACATAAAATAATGTATTTTTATAAAAACTTCATATAAACTTTTATCAAGGACACCAATTGGTAAATTCACCCTCTTGATATACTCAATTGCAATATATTCATGATCCTTTCTGTCTTTGTACTTAAACTGGAAAAATATTAAATGAACTGATTTCCTTAATTTATGATACTAAAAGTTAATTAGAATGTGATTCGTAAGGAAAAATAACTAAGCTAGAGTATAGAGAGACTCCCATAATATTTTCAATTAAAATAATGTATACTAGTATGCAAAGGATTATGACATATATTTTATACTTGAACATAAATTTAATACTTCTTTTTTAAAAAAGGTTACACATTGAAACATCTAAAATATTTGTATGCTTTGTATGAGAATAGTGTTGAGCAAAAATCTGAGAATATTAGTTAGATGGAAGAGAGGTTAGATGGTAGTCTGCTGATAATCATAGATTAAGTCCCTCCTAAAACTATGTATACCCCCTATTCAAAATTAGAGAGTGAATTTTATTATAATTATTCAAATATATAAATGTTGTAAATTAATGGATGTTACTGGAAATTTCCATATAACCTATATCATGTCCTGACAATTTTTCCTTCTTCACAACACATTTTTGCCTTCCTTTTTTTTTCTAACAAGTTTCTTCCCTTTTCTCCAGAGTTCTTTCTTAATGTCATATTTTTTTCTCATTTGAGTTTTAAGTATGATATAGGACATATAATACATATGTTACTTGTATTATAAAAAGTATATATGTGAGGTGAGAGCAATAAAGGAAGTAGTAACAGAGAATTTACAATTATGCGTAAAATGTATCATCTAGCAAAGAGAATATACCCCTTTCAGACAACTAGCATTAGCTATAGTTATTTGAAAATTATTTTATTTTCAATTAAGTTGATAATCAATATGGAGGTAATTAATTTTTTTCAGGTTTTAACTTTAGTTAACTTTGATATTGTAATCATATATACAATACTCAATAATATTATCCAATAATACTGCATTATTCTTTAAAGAAATGGACCATTTTTAGAAGGAAGCCCAATATCTCAGCCTACTTCGAACAGAAAGTCAAATACATGACAGAATGTTATTATTTTTAGCCTGTAGCATATTTAATACATTATACATGAGATAAAGATTACAACTGACTACATGACCACATTAGACAAATCCTTCTTCTAAAAAATGGTTACATATCCTACCTAGCAGACACTATCTAGCAGCAGACATCTTGGGCATCTGGCTTTTATAATCTTTCTGCTTCTTATTCTAAATTATTGTGAGGCTTGGGTGTCAGAGTTGCATTGGATGTATATCAGTTGGTGTTGATCACTCCACAGTCACTTGTTTTGACCATTTTTGAATCTCTAAAATAGGTTCCACCTTTTGCGAAAGGAAGCTACTAAATGAATGGTAAGAGCTATACTTACAAATAAATTGTCTATAAATTAATGGCTGCTAAAAAGGGACCAACAACACAGTTTCATCCAAGGATGAGTTCCTACAGAGGTTGCCCTATTGATCCCAAGTAGTAAATCCTGAACATATATATCAGTAACAATAAATAGTCTCAGTAGGCATACACACAGACACACACATTTGGCTATAGTTACGCTTGCAATATTATTTTAAAAGGAGAGATTGTAAATTTGGTAGGACAGCTAGAACAGCAGTAAGAGGCTGAAGGAAGAATAAAAGTAGATACAATGCTCTTGTTTGAAGTTCTCAGAAAACTATTACACAACCTCCTAGTCAGAAATAATGTATAGATGTTTACAAACTCGTCATAGGAAAAAGTGCATGTTTAAAATGTTTCAAGGCAATCACTATATTCACTTTCACTAAGCTGGCATAATTTCAGTGAATATTGAATAAAAGTCTTTATACAGCATTTTAAATGTGTAAATAATGTAACACTAAAGACGTTTTGTAAATATTTGTCCATCTCTATCTCTGGAAAATTCTGAGAGGTTATTAGATTATCTCAAAATATAATTTGAAATATCTCAAGAAAAAATATATAAGCCACTGAAGTGTTAGCAGTTAAATGAATGTGTATGAAAGGCCCCAGAGAGCCTTGCTGGTTGAGGGTGAAATTTGCATCTTCATAATAAGTGTTATATGAAAAGCAGAGTCCTTTTCACATGCTAGCTCAGCTATTGAAGTTATTCTTATCTTCTATCTGGACTACTGCCTAGCTAGAAAAGGAAATTCTTCATTCATTTTACCAATTATATCTGCCATGTGCAGGCAGTGCAGGGCCTTGGCGAACATTCAGACAGCCTGCGGACTGTATTTGTTGGTGGAGGACAGTCAGCATTGTTCAGCAGTGCAGGAAAGCTGGCTGCCTTTAGTAGTACATGAGGGCTGGTTTAGATGATTTTTCAGCCTCTTGTGTTGATTGCACGCATGCTGCTATGAGGCATGAAGTCAGCCCACTTCAGGCTCTATTAGGAAAGGAAAGTCAGCAAACAAGGCTTGTGAGATTTTAAATTTGATTGGCTAGAGCTATCTTTTGAAATCAAACTTAGTTTAAAATTTGAAAGTATAACCTTGACCAAACATTTACTTGAACTTTACAGATTCATGTCTCTGCAGCATTTTATGTGGAAATGCTGTAAATTGTTTAATTTCAGGCTTTCAAATTCTGTCAAATATTGAAACTCTTGTTTACAGAGGGGGTACATTAAGAATGTAGGCATGTTGGAATTTTTTCTTTAGATTCAATAAAAATCCAGTGTGCCAGCTGTAATATTTAATTACATATATAGTTACACTTTTGTTTTAGTTTCTGTGTTTGAATTTTAGTGTATTTTTTCATTTTTAGTGTTGAGAATTATTTATGTATTTGTCAAAGTACCACAAACATTGAATGGAAATCACTGTATGTTCATTATATCACACACACTGTTTATCTATCTGTCTGATTGTTTTTCACTGTCTCTGTTGTCTGTCTGTCTTTCTCTCTCTCTCCCTCCTCATCTCTCTTTCACACACACATACACACACACACACACACACACACACAGAGAGAGAGAGAGAGAGAGAGAGAGAGAGAGAGAGAGAGAGAGAGAGAAGGTTTCTTCTATTTTAAAGAAGTCATGTAGATTGTAGACCCTAATATTTAGCCAAAGATATTACATGTAAAATGACAAAAGGAAAAATATAGTGTCTAAACAAAACTTGCAGCTGGGTGATAAACTACAACCTACAACCATTGATTCTCACAAGAGATTTAACATAATTGTTTCATGTCTAAATTCTTCATGAAGTACCTAAAGAACTGGCTATATTCAGCCTTGCCAGGCCACAGAGGAAGAGGATGCGGCCAGTCCTGCTGAGACTTGATAGGCTGTGGTCAGTTGGCAGGGGAGAAGGGCTCCCCTTTTCTGAGACATGGGGAGAGGGATAGAGGATGAAGAGGTTGGGAGGGTGGGGCCAGGATGAGATGAAGGAGGGGGCTAAGATCAAGATGTAAAGTTAATATATTTGTTAAATAAATTAAAGAAGAAAAAGAAGTAGAGGAAGGTTAAGAGGAAGAGAAAGAGGACAAAAGGAATGGAAGGACCCAGAGGAGATAGGAGACCTACAAGAAGACCAACTAACCTGGGCTCAGGGAGGATTAAGGAGCTCCAACCAAGAACGATGCAAGGTCTTGACATAGGCTCCATACACATAAGTAGATGATGGGTAGCTTGACCAATATATGAGTGTCTTAGAAAGGGGAGAGGGAACCTTCTCTGAGAGGGACTTTGTTGCCTGTTTTATGATAACTTCCTCTTGATGGAGCTGTTTCACCAGGCCATAAGGGAAGAAGATGCCCTAAGTCCTGATGCAACTTGATGTACCCCTGTGAGTTGGTTTCCTCCTTATCTGAGAAGTAGTGGAGGAGAGAGGGGGGAAGAGGGTACATGGATGAAACGGGAGGGGGATGGAGGAAGGAAGGCCTATGATCCATCTGGATATAAAGTGTAAGAATAAATTAATTCAATTAAAAAAGAATATCAGAGAGGCTCACGCAAGCCCTGTACACACACACACACACACACACACACACACACACACACACACACACACACACACAAGAAGAAGGGTAATTCTGAATGAAATGTTGGAGCCGAGGCCACTAACTATAAGTATTTAGTTCTGTTCTCTTTCCCTTGTCCCAGACAAGCTTCTGAATTTGTCTGTAAGTGCTTCCTTCAGCCATGACTTCTCTCATTCCTACTATCTCCCAGGCAGACTACCTCTCACTGTCTTCTCCATATCCTCTAGCCAAGCTTTTTAATGGTCCAGCTTCCTGCCTCCCAAAAGCACCGGATACATGTAATAATAACCATCATGAGTGATGACAGACAAAGTGAGGAGTCTAGAGAACGTGGGATTTTTATCATAGTGGTTTCCTTCTTGAAAAATGAAATATATAGTGACTCTTGTATCTGAAAATGGGCTACACTGGAATTATGTCTTCTAATGCTTCAGGAACTTTCAAAATTATGATTTTGGGGATCTTTGAGCAACAGAGTTTTGCCAGTGAAATGTATAGATTGAGCTTAACTTTCATATAAATTAAACAATAGCATTATCTTTGGACTTCACTACTATCCTAAGGAAAGGAAATCAGTAGTCCAGCAATCACCAATCAGAAAGCCCAGAGAAGAAATTCTTTTCAACCATGCCTAATGCAGGATATTTTGATTAAATTCCCTGCAGTGTAAATGCTAGCTCTGTCAAGGCAGCATTCTCTTTGGCTTATGTAGGTCAAACAATGACTTAATTGCTCTATAAAGATGTCAGTATAAATTGAATTACTTCTCAGTTATGCAGTGAATTTACTAGAGATGGGGGCAGAGGGACTTTACATGAAGCAGTAATTTAATTATCTCTCCTGTAACTGAAGGTGTAGTTTGAGTTCATGCTAATTGTCTTCCTGACTTTTTTCTGTTGATATTCTTTAAAATTGAAAGGCTATTTCTAAATATAGGTTTGAGTGTTTTCTCTCCTTAAATGAAATATTACAATTTTTGTCCATGTCTACATATGTATTACTACACAATTAAGTTACTCCAAATTGTCTGTTAGCTTCAGTTTTCTATAAAAGAATATATATAAAGTTGGGCCATATCATTTCACGTTTTCTCATAAAACACAATAGTTAAAATGTTATAGATAGTCAAAACACTTGGAAATGGTTTCTTATAGTCTGTTAAATGCACTGTCTGTTTGTTTATTATTGCTCCTCTGGTTGTTTGTTATTCTTCACTGGAGTTTATAATATCTTCTGGAATTTTACTCATCAGTAATGGGAAATAAGATTTGGTTTCTAAAGCTTAAGTCCTCTGCTGTATATTAAATGTAACCTGTGAAGGGCAGGTTACTGCTGATTCATTGTGCTTGATCCAAAAAGCATTTTTTAGTTCCTTTAAATCATGACTTCTTTCATTATAATTTTTGTCTCTTTTCATACATAATGGGCACTTTAAGTTAGAAGATCTGCTTCTTCCATTAGGGGATAAAGACACATCATAATTTCCTAAAGGATATTTGGATTATATTCCCTCATGGTATATCCTGTTTCTATGGTATTATTTTGTTTAAGGTTGTTTATCTCTGAATGCCTGACACAGGGTTTCTCTCCCTTGAGTTCTCAGTCTCTTATTTGTTTGTCTTTCTCCAGTTTAATGCCAGGTATTAGTTCTATTATATATTATTTTATCCTGATGAATGTAATTAAGACTGTGATAAAATAGTTCCTGTTTGAAAACAGGAATGTATCCATAGGGTTTTGTTTATTTTTCTCTTTAGTCCTTCTGTAGTAGCAGCTCAACTTTGTGGGGCAGGGCAGAGACACAGAATAAAGAAATGCAGTAACAGGTCTTACTTGGCACATTTTATGAGCGGACTCAAAGAAATTAGCAACATCTCCTAGAACTTCCTTTCTCATCTTTGAAATAGGTGCCACCTTGCATCTGTCCCTTCTTCCAGGTTTGGAAGGAGCCCTGAATTATGAGCGTGCATCTTTGAAATATATACACTGTAGATATTAGCTATGTTGGTTTTAGATATTAAGACAACAAAAACAGATGAATTCTATGAAGAAAATTAATCACTTGGTTTTAAAATACAGTTTTTAATTGATTTAGTTCTTTTATTAATTAAACTTTATTCACTTTGTATCCCATCTGTAGCCCTCTCCCTTGTCCCCTCCCAATCCCACCTTTCTTCTCTCTTCATTCCCCTCCCCTAGTCCATGATAGGGGTAGTCCTCCTTCCCTTCCATCTGACCCTAGCCTATCAGGTCTCATCAGGACTGGCTGCATTGTCATCCCCTGTGGCTTGGTAAGGCTGCCCCTACTTAGGGGAAGGTAATCAAAGAGCCAGCCACTGAGTTCCTGTCAGAGATAGCCCCTGTTCCCCACTAGGGAACTAACATGGAGTTAGTTTTATGTCTAGACTTACTCAGAAATCATGAAATCTCTTTAGGAATTTAGTTATGTTCGTTGTGTTACTGCATTAAAGGCCTATCGAGGTATTTGTGTGATATGAATGCACTAATTTCTACAGACCTTAGTAGCAGCAATAGGCAAGGCTTGGATCTAGCTTAGGGTTTTGCAAGGCCATATAATAAATAATAATGAAAGTGAATGTATGGTGTTCTCAGGGACTCTTTACTCCCCCCAATAAAAGGACTCTTAAAAAGTTATGTCATGTGTCAGAGAGCTTTGCTCTCTGATCACCATCCCAGTGCTCCTTAGCTACCAGCTGAATCTGCCTACTACAGAAGAGAAAATATAGTTGTAAAATATTTTCTTGTGACATTAGTAGAGTCCCATGTCTAAATGTGAACTGCATGAATGGCAGAACCTATGTTGTTAGAATTTCAGGAACTCACACGAGATGTCAAACTTCTTAAAAGCAAATATGTTAAAGAGAGTAAAAGCAATTGAAGAGACCTATTCATGAGTATACTAATCCCAAAGAGTACTCTTTTAGTGAAAAGTGTAGGAAAGTATTTAAATCTGGCTCACTTTATAGATTAACTAAAATGGTCCCATGATAAGATGATCAATCCTCACTTAGAAAAAAAAAATGGGATGGACATTGGCAGTAGGAGAAAACAAGAAACAGGACAGGAATCTACCACAGAGGGCCTCTGAAAGACTCTACCTCACAGTGTATCAAAGTAGAAGCTGAGACTCATAACCAAAACTTGGGCAGAGTGCAGGGAATCATGTGAAAGAAGGGAGAGTTAGTATGACCTGAAGAGGACAGGAGATCCACAAGAGCCAAATATATCTGGGCCCAGGGATCTTTTCGGAGATTGATTCTCCAACCAAGGACCATGCATGGAGATAACCTAGAACCCCTGCTTGGATGTAGCCCATGGCAGTTCAGCATCCAAGTGGGGCATGAACTCAGTGGCTGGATGTTTGACCTCCAACCCCTTGGAGGAGCAGCCTTGCCAGGCCACAGAGGAGGACTTTGCAGCTAGTCCTGAGGAGACCTGATAAACTAGGTTCAGATGGAAGGGGAGGGGGACCTCCCCTACCAGTGGGCTTAGAGAGGGGCAGGGAGGAGATAAGTGAGGGAGGGTGAGATTGAGAAGGAATGAAGGAGGGGGCTACAACTGGGATACAAAGTAAATAAACTGTAATTAACATAAAAATTAAAAAATATTAAAATTGTGAGGTTCTGAGCTGCTGATACCTAGTATCCAATGCAGGATTATGTCTATCCTAGGGTACCTCAAGGCCACAAAATAAGCAACAATGAAAAAGATGTGTCTATGTTCTCAAGTCCTCTTTGTCCAGACCCATATTTTAAAATATATATGTTATTTTGATGGTGATGGAGAGCACCCAAAAGCACTCTTACAAATAGCAGGTACATAACACACACTAATGCAATAGATGTGTTGAGATCTTTACACAGGAAAGCATGTGTCCTGAATGTGATTTCTTGATACTATGGGAATCTGAGCCATAAAGGAGACTATAAAAACTTCTAACCATATTTTTCACTCTCAATCATTTTACTTCACAATACATACATGATACTGATTTTCTAGGAAGTATCGGAATGATATTGAAAGATTTCAGTATCAAAATGAAATGTTACGAGACCTCAGATCTTTGCAATGTACCAACAACACTGTGTGTAGTTTTTATTCCTTCCCATGAATGGCTTGGCAGCAGACAGCTTTCCAATCTAAACAGAATCTATTCTCACCAGGCTCCATGATTAATTTTCCTAGAATAACATAGCCTGTTCATTGCAATTTTCTGTTAAATGACCAAAATTTAAAAGTAACTTAAGGAGCTTTATAACTTGAGAGAGAAAAAGAGAAGTTAGTCAGGGAAAAAGGAGAGGAAGGAAGGGGGGAGAGGGAGAGAAGGAGAATAAAAAAGGAAGAGGGGCACACACCAAGAGAGAAACAGATCATGCTCTCACACTTGTGGATCACTTTGTTGACACAGACATGCATACAGCCCCATCATATTTTCCTTCTATTTTCTCAATTTCTCTTTCCCTGAAGACCTGATTTGTTTATGCTTATTCTTTCAACAGATCACTATCCTTTTCTGTTTTTATTTGAGTAGTTGGTTGTTCTTTTTTTGTGTGATCATGTCTTATATGTTGATAGATACACAGTAAATGTTCAATAAGTGAGAAGACCATCGCCACTCAGATGTACACTCTATAAGTCATCAGTTTACTGTTGATAGGAAACAAAATTGCTCAGCTATTCGCCACTATTTAAGTAAATGATTAGTAGTATACCAAATCCAAGGAATAAGTTATTTCCTGAGACTCATTAGCTTATAATAACTTCAGTAACTAGGATGCAGAAGTGCTTTTTATAAGCTGTTGGGCTAAGTGCTCCAATGCATAAGTTAAAACCGCGCATGGTGTTACTGTCATTATTAGATAAAATTAATGAAATATCATATAAATGAATGTATAATTCTAATTTTTTTGTATTTAGGTTGAAAATAAAAGTGGCAATTTGGAATATTGCCATTCAGGGAATAATCTTTTAGCATAGTAAAATCTGATTGCCTTGAATAATTAATTCTAGCATCACTATATATTTTTAAATAGGTTCCAGTTAGTTGATTAGCTCTGAAGTTAACAAGAAATACTGGAAACTGGGAAAAAAAAACGTCTTTTAACTTACCACAAATCTGATGTGATCAAGTTGCCAGTAGTAAGTTCTAAAATTTGGTTTCCTTCCTGGAAAATAAAACAGAACGAAAATAACCAGTCATAGGCACAGAAATATCTTCTGATAATTTGGTTCTATTTTTTTGTTTGTTTGTTTTATTTAATCACTTTGCAACTGGATCGCAGCCCCCTCCTTTCTCTCCTCCTAGTCCCAGCCTCACACCCCTCCTTCATTCTGCCCGAAGGGTGGCCTACCCATGAGCACCAGCCCACCCTTGTCCATCAAGTTGCAGCAGGACTAAGAGCGTTTTCTCTCGCTGCAGCCAGACAAGGCAGCCCAGCTATTGGAAAGGGATCCAAACGTAGGCAGCAGTGTCAGAGATAGCCCCCACTCCAACTGTTAGGGGACTCACATGAAGAACATGTTGCATATCTGCTACGTATGTGTCAGGGACCGAGGACCTTCCTGCCCATGCATGCTTTTCCTTGGTGCTTCACTCTTTGTGTGACCCCGTTGGCCTATGTTAGTTTCCTCTGTAGGACTTATGTGGAGTTCTTGACCTTTCTAGTTCTCTCAATTCTTCCTCTCAATCTTCCGCAAGACTTCCTGAGCTCCGATTATTGCTTGGCTATGGGTCCCTGCATCTGTTTCAATCACCTGTTTCCCACGCCCCCAAAAGAAATAAAAATCGGTGAAAATGCTTTGGGTTCTCCAAATCTGTGAACCTAATGCAAAGAACATATTATGCCCCTAAATGTTTTGTAACATGTTACCTGAACATGCCTAAATTGTGGGAATTGTTAACGCTTAAGATTCACTTGGTAGCTTGTCAAATACTCTTATATTTACTGACATTGAGACAAAAATATTACCCCTCTCTTGCATGAATTCTTATAAACATACCTTTAGAATATCTGCACATTATCTTGTCAGTTATTTCATATTCTATAGACATTAGAAAGGTAAATAAATGTTCATTTGACAGCAAATCACAGTTATGATGAAACTTTGGCTATTTTCAAAATAAGAGAATGATGTCTAATTCATTTGGCCAATGTCTCATTCTATGGTACATATGAACTCATTCATTTTGATGTAGAATCCATATGCTTCCTTAATATGCATATTTTCAGAGAGATAATTAGAAAATGAATACCAGAGGCTACATTTTGTTTTGTTACAATAAAAGGTCACACAAAATGTAATCTCTAAAAGATACGTAGCAATAGAATATAATCATTTAATATACTTTAAAGTTATTTAATATATAAAAACACTTATCAACTCATCTCTATTCTTTTCACCAGTAATACAAATATAAACGTTATAGTTTTTTTCTTCTAAGATTTTTCTTTTCAAGACAAAAATAACAAAGTACCAAAAAGTCAGGTGTCTAAATAACTTAAATTTATTTTCTGATGAATCTGGAAACAAGAAGTTTCTTAATAAAATAATCGCTTACATTATGTTTCTTCTTGGACTATTTTTGGTTGCTAGCTAGCCCTCTTTGTAAGTGTCTATATTATATCTTTCTGTTCTTATCAAAATACCATACACAGTGGCTCAACATAACACCTTGTTTTAAATCATTCAATTATGTGTTTATACAGCTTATCTATGCATATAGTTATATCGTGAGGTGATGGGTACTAGTACCTCAATATATGAATTTTAGGATTAACACAAAATTTTCCAACACAATGGGTTTTGGCAAAGAACATTCACCAAACCATTCTTAAGATCTTGCTCAAAACACTAATCTTTCCTCAAGCTGAATCTTAAGATGATATTCAGTTTAGAAAGATCCCCTCACAGTCAAGCATCCTGTGCCTGCTTCAGCTTTCTACTTATGTACATTTCTGCAACAGGCCTAGAATCTGTGACTGTTTATCATCAGTATTACCCTGCTCATGGCTGTTGTCTAGCAGGCAAGCTGTTAAGTCATTCACCAGCCACTGTCAACTACTGAGTGTCAATACAGTTGTTTCTAGGCAACATAACACCTTGCTCTCCAGTAAACCGATTTTTGGATGCTATGATGCCAAATACTGTGCTTAATCTATCAGAATGGCATATAAGTGAGATAGGCCTCAGGCTTTGGAAACTATTGCTTACCTGAAACTCATACCATTATATCCATTATTATCATTCTGCTTTGCTTGAATAAAGCTATCTTTCTTAGATCATTAATCAACATTTGACAGATTGAAAGAGATGGAATCTCTTCTTTAACATTTCTCTATATTTTTATTCATCCTCATTTTTTTTATGATTATCATCCTGTTTCTTGATTGATGACTAGAAAAGAACCTTGACAGAACCAGAAAGTCAATTAAAAGAAAATGCAGAAATTAGAAATGACTTAATCTATCAATGAATTCTTCAATTAGTGGTGACCTTTTATTTAACTAATCTATACATTAATCCACCCTCAATGAAAAATGATGCAATGATTCATTTCAGTGTATGTGAGAACATAATTGTTAAGGGATTAAACATTCAAAATATCTATCTATAGTTATTCTTAACGTGGATAAAATAATTTAAACGATATAAAATGGAATGTGCCTTCTAGCAACATCACATAAAGTTTGTCTAACTTAATATATAGTATTATTAGAAATAATCCCCAGGGCATGAAACACAGCAAATACAGTATTTTAGGAATATATCACACAAAAAACTCAAATGTGATTACACAGTCACAGAGATAGAGGCACACACACTATATGGTCACTTCTTATTAAACATATTTTAAATTGGTTTTGTAATTATTAATATCTACCTGAAACCAGGAAATATAAATATTGCAATATGAATCTGAAATGACAGCATTAATTATACAAGTTGTCTTGTGTTACATTAAAAAAACCCTAAGGGCAATATCGACTCAAATTCTGTGGCATATATTAATTGAAAATAGTGCTGAAATAAAAATTCATATGACTAATGCTCTTAACAGAATTATCAGAACTCCTAGAGTTGTTCTGCATACAATTTTCTTCCAAATCTAAATTTAAGCAAAGATAACTTTCAACTTTCTTTTTCCTGTGGCAAATACTTTCCTTTTTAATTTTAATTTTATTTTTATTAATTCCAGATTATTCACTTTGTATCCCAGCTGTAGCCCCCTCCCCCACCCTCTCCCAATTCCATCCTCCCTCCCACTTCTTCTCCTATGCCCCTCTCCCAGTCCACCAATAGGGAAGGTCTTCCTCCCTTTCTGTCTGACCCAGCTCTATCAGGTCTCATCAGGACTGGCTTCTTTGTCTTCCTCTGTGGACTGTAAGGCTGCTCCCCACTCAGGTGGAGGTGCTTAGAGAGCCAGCCCATGAGTTCATGTCAGAGACAGTCCCTGTTCCCATTACTAGGGTACACACTTGGACAATGAGCTGCCATGGGCTACTTCTGTGCAGGGGTTCTAAGTCAACTTTCTTTATATTTCATTTGATTTGTATCATACCGGTGTTCTTCATAAAAAAGATAAAGTACTTGTATTTCTCATACTTTACTTTGTGAATTATATTTCTGATAATCATGAATGTATATCTATGATCATTATCTATCCTACAAAGATTTACTAAATAATTCTTAATCTAAAGAGGTATTATTAAACCAAAATTTTCACAATGACAAATATGGTAAACATACAAGAAGTCACTGCTTCAAACCAGAGGCAAGTGAAAAATATATAATGTCCCAGAATCACATCTCAATTTCTTCCCCCTTATTACCACATTGTATTAGATTTTCATATAATTTATTCCTTCAGAAGAAATTAATCCCAGGAATTACCTCTCTTGATTTCACTGTTGCTTATGAAAATTGCTTTTGGAATGAGAACACTTGCAATAAGTGCGAATAGCATAATAGGCACTTAAATTTTTCAACATGTAAGCATATACGCAAATTGTATTTCCTTCACAATTAATTGTGGCACTACATTAGTCATGGTGCTGTTGTGAAGGAGAGCAGCAGCAGCAGCAACAGCAAGCAAGCACCATGTCGATGCACTCGCCAACAGAGAGAAAAAGCAAGCAAGGAAAAAAACTACCTTTTTTTCTCCCTCAAATTCCCCATGTTGGGACTATAGGCATAAACTGCTGCCCATTTTGGGAGATCCTTTATTCTTACTTAATCCTTCTATGACATTCCCGTGCAGACCTGCCCAGAGAAATGCCTACTGGTACTTCACAGAGACAACCAACTTGACAACTAAGGTTAGTTATCCAAGACAACAAATTTTAAAATGAGGTTTTGGGTAAGGAAATCTGCATAAATACAAAAGTATGAGTCTTTATGTAAATGTATTCCAGCTCAAATTATTTTAGAAGATAAATAGTGTTAATGTAGGAACCAAGAATTTATTTATAATGCTGAAATTATTCATTTTTAAAATCCATTTGAATAGAATATAATTTCTATAGTACCATGCCTTCCATTCATCCATGCTAATAAACAAATTTGGAAAAATAATCTATATTGTTATTCATGAACACCCTAACAGAAAATATAATCTGGTATAAATAAGGAATACTAGAATGTGTTCTCAGGATAACAAATTAAAAGAGGAGAATATTTTTCTGAAAATATATATATTTCCTTTATGTTTGCATGAGTCATAGTTAATTTACACTTTGTAAATTACTACTTTTCCCATATGGTTAAATATTATTTCAGCCAGAGGAGCTGTCGAAAGATGTGGTTTTAATGATAGTTTTATTGTGTGAGATTGGCAAAAAAAAAATTGGCAAAAATTCAAAGATAATAGAATTATGTGCCTAAATTCTTTATTTCTTCTTTTAGATTTATGTAGGTTACATTTTTTAAATAGGAGTCATGGGCCTTGTTTCCTTTGTACACTTCTTGCTGTTTAGAAATACCCCACATGGATAAAACAACAATCAATAGCACAATGTTATCCTCCTCACCATTTTCAGAGAGCACAGGTGAAGGTGCTTTCAAAACACTTGTCACTTTACACTGCAGATGTTTGAGAGATGCCAAATTATCTCATTCAATGACCTCTTTAAGGTTCCAAAGAGGGCAACATGGACCAAAATATTTTTCCTCTTCAGTTTCAAGGGGTGACAGAATGGCCATTGTGCCTGTTTTCATGATTAAATATCACTGATTTAACATTGACCATTTCCACATTGTTATCGCTGTGATACATGTGTCTCTCAGTGAGCACCATCAAGCATAGAGAAGATTGCATAATGGCTTACTTCATTTGATCTCTATTAGTCAACCCATGTTGTTCAGTTACCTTAATTACTAGAAGTGTAAATAGCACAAAAAGAAAAGAAAAGAAAAAATGAAAAGACACCATGTTATATGTAATGAGTTCATGGTTGAGAGGTGGTCAGTGACTTCTGTACTTTGAATTATAAATATATCTATCCATGTCTACTCTTATCCTTCTTCCCTCCTACTTATTTCATCGTATCTAACGTTGTGAATTTATTAGCTTGTGAATTTATTAGCATGGTACTATACAGTATTGTTTTTTGTTTGTTTGTTTCTTAACACTGGCTTAATTCATTCAATGTGAACTTCTCTGGCGTATCCACTTTGCTCCTAAGGATGTGAACTAAGTTTTGTGAATTCTCTTTTGTTCTCCCATTTGCATTTCCTGCAAGCAAATCATTCTCTGCTAACATAATCTGCTATGTTACCTGCAGATCATCAGGAGTGCATCTGATTTCTCTGGAGCTCACCTTTTAGGGAGTTAGAAAGCAAATTAAATGAGCATCCAAAGTAAAAGTTCGCTACAGTGTTCAGTTACTTACTTGTGAAATATAAATAAGAAGCAAGAACCTGAGAAGCATGCCTCTCCATTTCTCCCCCACCTCTGTGTTTTCTGTAGAGAATGGCAGCAGTTGTAAACTTGATGGGCAGACAAAGCCTTGAGTGTCATCTCTCTGATGGAGAGCCCAAACAAATGTTTCTCGGGGAATCATGAGGAGAGAACTAGGAGGTAGGAAGAAAAAGAGTTACAGGCAACAGAGTGGTGAATCAGGGAGAAGAATATGTTTTCAAGGCTTTCCTTGTTACTCATCCTGCTCTGAAGATAACAGATAAAGTAGTGTCTGAAAGAATTCTCTTACACTAGGAATGGTAATGCATATAAACAAAGCTGGAGGGTGGGGAGAACAGCTGAGTCCTCTCAAAAGAACTCTCAGAAGGTACAATACCCTGACTCTGCAGGAAGGCCTCTTGCTGTGGGAGGCCTGCCCAGGGAATCTAATTGCCTGTCCTCAGGCTTAAAGAGAAATCGCCAGGCAAGTTTTAACCATGATGTCTTTACTATCCCAGTACTCTAGAATAGAAACTTTTATTTTTCCTCCGTTAGTTATAACATATCTGGAATTTGTGAAATCAAATAAGTTTAAAGAAAATTTCAGGACAGAAAGTAAAAAACAGCTTATTTGTTATGCAGGAGATCACCTTTTGGATGGGAGAAAACAAGAGTAGATTCCATGGAAGAGTACATGCACAGGTTGTGACAATAGGAGTAATAATGATGAACTGAGTTTGTCTGGTATGAAAAATATAAAGGAGATAAAGCCTGCCTTAAAGAGATCAGGTTGAAGAATCCACATAGGTAAAAATCTCAAGAAAGAAAGAAAGAAGGAAAGAAAGAAAGAAAGAAAGAAAGAAAGAAAGAAAGAAAGAAAGAAAGAAAGAAAGAAAGGATGGAAGGAAGGAAGAATGTAAAAAAGGAAGGAAGGAAGCAAGGAAGGAAGGAAGAAAGGAAGGATGGAAGGAAGAAAAAAAAAACTCTGGTCAAAAGAAAAAACTGAGTGTGCTGTGCTGGAGAGATGGTTTGGCAGAGGGCCCACATTCAGGGCCCAGATTCAGTTCCCAGTTCGCAGCACTCAGATCGCAGCACAGAACCATCTATAAACATAGTTCCCACAAATCTGATGCCTTCTTCTGACATAACCATGCACTAGGCATACATGTATTGCACACACATACATAAAAACATATGTAACATGAAGGTATATAACATGAAGTTAAAAATGAACAGATATTTTCAAAAATGAAACTGGAAGAGTTATTAAGAATAGGAAGACTC
>CM053753.1:85216535-85246357 GCA_028658305.1 Pachyuromys duprasi | reverse complement strand
ATCCTATAGGTCTATATAAGTGAGTATATACCATATGCTTCTTTCTGCTTTTGGGATACCTCACTTAGGATGATCGTTTCCAGGTCCCACCATTTGCCTGCGAATTTCATGATTTCCTCCTTTTTAATTGCTAAGTATTATTCCATTGTGTAAAAGTACCACAATTTCTGTATTTTCTTGTATTTTGGGGTGTAAAAGTAACTTTTATTGACCTGTTCCAGTTATTATCTAGGAGACTTACTACCTCCTTCTGCTAACCTACATCTAGTTCTGGAAGCTTCTAGACTCTGTACAATATAAGTCTAGAGTGTTTTCAGCCTACGAAAATTACTGATTAATAAACTCACCCTTACTTGTTCTTTTTAAAAATTTAATTAATTACTTTTTATTTATTACAATTTATTCATTTTGTATCCCAGCTCTAGCCTTTTCCCTTGTCTCCTCCCAACCCGGCCCTTCCTCTCTCCTGTCATGTCCCTCCCCCAGTCCACTGATAGGGGAGGTTTTCCTCTTCCATATGACCCTAGCCTATCAGGTCTCATCAGGACTGGCCTTACTTGTTCTACTGAGCTCTGGGATGGCTGGTTCAACTCAACTGTTCAGTGTCAAACTCCCCTTGCAGAGGATTCTTTCAGCCTGGCTTTTCCCTCTGCCTCTGAGTTGCTCTGCTTGGGCACAAACTAACTCCAGCAATCTGCTCTAATATTCTGGCTCCGTTTCATTCTCTGGCTCATTTGGTCTTCACCTGAGTATTCTCTTTGCGAAAAATATCTCTATTACTGTGTTGGCCCTTAAGTAGCTTCCCTTTCCTCTCTCTTCTCATGAAAATTGGGCGTACCCTATTCTGTCAAGTCTTTCTCTCATTCGTCACTGTTTCTGCCACTCATTTAGATATCACTTTCAAACATGGGTGTTTCCATCTACAAACTAGCTTTACCTTCATTGTTTGTGATTAAAGGCACGTACCACGGTGCCTAGATTTAAGTTTTTCTTTACCCGTCACTTGCTCTATACAAGGCTGGCCTTGAAATCAGATCTGCTTGCTTTTGTCTCCTCGATTGAAGGCGAGTTTGTATTCCAGCCATGTTCTGAATTAAAATAAGATAGAAGGAGAGGAGGTCCTCCCTTATCAGTGGACCACGTGAGGGGCGTAAGGGGAGAAGAGAAAGGCTAGGTGGGACTGGGAGGAGAAGAGGCGGGTGGCTATAGCCTGGATACAAAGTGAATAAATTGTAATAATAAAAAAAAAATTCCCCTACATTAGAGTAATAAGAAATATGTGAATAAATGATGTTTAAAAATAATTTAATTATATATTCATACTATTTTTAGGTGTTTGCAATATAACATTGTAAGGTATTCATATGATTTTGATAAATCCACAATAATCATGGAATAAGTATGATTTCAGATTTTAAATATAAAATATACTATTAAAAATTCTTTGTATTTTAGTTATGTATACGCAATGATGAAGATGAGAGTAATAAGTATATATTTAATATTACAGCAATATTAATATCAAGAGTTTTACTAAATCACATCACTCTTAGAAAAACAAAAATATTCATTTAATTTGTTGCGGTTTAGAAAATAAGTAAATTTCATAAATCGTTCAGATTTATGCAAAGATTTGCATAAAGAATCCTGTCATTATTCTTTTCATCCCATATCATATAGGGAACAGTTTTTCATGCTTAAGAGGAGGTTCAAATACTCCACAGCACATGTGCCCAATTGTGCAATGAAATTTTATTTCCTGGACTTCTTCAGCATAAAAAGTGTCTATTAATCATTACGTTGATTTTATGATGTGGACTATTGCCCAGAGGGATTCTGCAATGATCCAAAGACTAATTTTTCATGCAATACAGAGCTGGACTTGAATATAGGGCTTTAAAGATATAATTCTTTCATGAATATGGTGTTTTTCAATTCCTTAGTAGTTACTGCAATTCCAATGTACAAGTCAGTGTTACTTGATAAGTTGAAGAAATGCTCATTTCAGAACATTGAAACTAGACATCCTATTCAAATAATATCTAAGATCTACAGTATACAAATGGAAATTTATTAAAACAAATAGGTCAAGATGTCACTATATTATATGTAGATCCTGTAGGTAAGGACACCAGAGTTTAGGAGTACTTTAGCAACATTTTGATAAAATGTAATTTAATTTCTTTTTAGCATAGAATTTTTGCATACATATATATATAATATATTCACTGATATGTATATGTATATACATATATTTACTGACTATATGCTCAGACTGTCATGTAAGTTCAACTGATAAGTACACACCAATTTAAATCATTTCTCAATTTTATAGGTTATAGTCAATGCACTAAATAATGTTCATTTCTAAAGTCTTTGGTATCTTGTTATATACTTATATTAACTCTACATTTCCAGTGTTAACCCTAACCTTATAGTTTATGAAAGTACATGTTAGTAAGACATCATGGCCTTGGCCTTTGCAATTTCACTGTTCCAGCTAGAGTAGTGCTCCAATAAGATAAGGTATGCTTCTGGGCCAGCATATATAATGGTCTGTGACCATTATATATGGAGAAATTCAGGGTTACCCGTGAGGACTGTGTGCTGCCTAATACCATCCTATCATGAAGATGCAACTACATTACATGGAACATATCAGTAATGCTGATGAGCTATGCTTGCTATAGCTAACTCAGTATCAAGTTCTTTTCCAAATAAGGCCTAATACATCAAGATATCAGAGTAAATATATATGGTCTTTCATGAGGTCTAGTGGGACCTTTTGCCTCAAGCATCTTATAGCACTGGCTGTCAGTACTTGCTTATAAAAGAAATATCTGTACCAAATAAAGACATAATTAGATCTACACATATAGTATGTGTTTGAATCTCTCACGGCTACTACTAAAATATTCACTGTATCTTTCAATGTAATAGTTGTGTAGTAGCTAAGCATGGATAACTTAAATCTCCTTGATAACATGAGTGAAAGTATGTGTGCCCGTAAGAATATACAAAGATCTAGCCAGTCTGTCACTCCCCTGTTGGTGGACTTGGAGGGGGCGGGGAGGAGGGAGATGAGGGAGGGAGTAGGAAGGTGGGAGGGAATGAGGGAGGAGGCTAAGCCTGGGATGCAAAGTACCTAACCTGTGATTGATATAAAAATAAATAAATTAATAAAAAAGAATATACAAAGATTTATTTTATGTATTTGTTGATAATGTAAAAAAATCTAAGAATGAATAATGAATTTATATACATCCTACAACTCATAGCAAAATCTACCATTCTTTTTCCAAAACTGTTATTTATTAGGAACAATCTGGTTTTTTTTGTGAAGCAATATGTACATTTAAACTTCCTTATTTTAAATCTCTTTAATTGAAATGATTTCATATTCTCTATTCTTCATTACAACTGGGCATATTCTGTCTAACTTCAGTTTGTTTGTTTGTTTGTTTTTTCATCTTAGCTAACTGTAACCTGCAAACCAAGTTGCTCTTTAATTTTTTCCCACAGCAAACTTAAACCCCTTCTATATGTTAGTGTATATTTGTTCCATTCATAAGCATATTCTTAGTTGGTAGAGAGTATGTAAGACTGTGAAAACTGCTTTATCTTTTAATGATTTATATACTAGCCATAATTCACATGTTTGAATACATAAATCTTAACATATGATATGTATTACATCTCAGAAAACAATACATATAAATTTTCCTACCTTTATTAGTTTAGTCTCATTTAATGAACTAAAGCTCTATTTGGGTACACTTATTGTAAATAATATTTATATTTCAGTCATTACTTGACTGAACTAGAATTTCCAAAGGATTAACTATTTATTATATAGCCCATAGGAAATGATGTTCTGGTTTTGCTGACTTTAAATCAAAGCTAATATTTGGAAATTGTACAAGCCTAAAAGCTACAGTACCCACACTACACATGCCACTAATGCTAATCCATACACATATGTCTATTCTTTACCATCTGATGATTAGAATCGTTGAACTCGTGATGGTTTTTGAAAAGTGAGAGTTGAGCTAGAGCAATCTATATGGTTTTATTTATGTTGTCTTATTTTAATTGTAACAGCCACAACAATCAATGTTCCAACACAGTTTTAACATAGCATAGTTATCCTTCTCAGCACTGTCTTAATCACAAAGACACACAGAAACTCAATGGTGTTTTGTTTTGCTTGAGAGGGATAAATAATGTGCAATTAATTCACAGTTTCAATAGAAACTTTCCTTAAGGACAGAAAAATGTCTGTAGCTATAAACACAAATATCAAATAGTCATTCTTTTATTAATTACTCCTCTAGTCAAAAACAGAACTAAAAAGTCCACCAAAATGATTTTCTGAACTGTGTCAATTCGGTTTTCCCAAGACATTTTGGTAATACATTCTCTCAGTAGAATGCATATTAACATGTATAAACTTGTTATGATATCAGATATCAATTTAATTTTAATATTTAATATATGAAATTTATAATTTAAATTAATTTAGTCAAGAGAGTGATGGCTTTTGCTGGTCGGATTTCTAAATTACATTTTACGCTAGTTGAACTTCTGAACACATTAATCAGCTCAGTCATCAACTCTGGTTTTATAGGGTAGTTCTTCAGTTAAATTAGGTCACCCACTGGTGAGGAATAACATTTTTCCACAGCCATTGGGCCAAACCTGAAATACAATGATCTTTAACATCTAAGAACCTGCCAGTTGCAATTAATGGGATTTATTATTAAAGTGTCTAAAATCATAGATTTTAATTTTCTGCTTCAGTGTTTGACTCTATGCTATATCTGCTCAACAATTTACATAATTTTAGCTTAACCCAGTACAAAACTCTAAAAATTTGTACTTCACTGGGGGAAAATAAACTTTCATATCTTTGTAATTTAACTTTCCTTGTTATAAAATTGTACTAAGGAAGAATAAAATTGTAATCTCTTAAATGAGTCTAATTGTTAGACATGAATTAGACAAAATCTCAACATTTTTTTTTATTTTAGCTTAGTAGCATAACAGGAGTTCTCCCAAGGCACACCTATACTTTTAATATATAATATTTGTTTGTAGAAAAATGTACTTTCTGTAACAAATCACATTATTAGTAACAATAATTTTAAAATGAAATCATTTGTCCAGCCAGTATGAAGCACATTCACATACTCACAAAGTATAGAGGATAATAGATAATTATTGAGACTGCACTTGGGTATCATAAATTCCTAAAGATTTGGACAGGTCACTGTTGCAAGGCCTTCATACTAGTGAAGTTCCACATCTTTCTTTATTCCTCACTCCTTGGTTTTAGTGCTCAGGAGAGTACAAGGCTGTACTTTCAGCTATTTCCACATTCCCACTCATAGCCTATCTTGCCCTTTAATGTTCAATATACTCTTACAAAAAAAAAAAAAAAACCTCATCTTTAAGCATAATAAATTTTCACAGAAACAGGATAGGATCCTGCAATTCACTATTGGGTTTTAGCTGATAATGATGGAAAATGGTTGGGTAATTATTTGGTTAAAATAATAACCATAATGTATATGTTGTTCCACAAGGTTAAAAAGTGTAACGTGTGAATCACTGGGAAAAGCTTTGTTTCACATACCTGAATGTCAAGGTAGCTCTTCCTTAGCTGGCTTCTTTTCAAGTAGCTCTGTACCATAGAGCATGCTGACAATGCGTTGGGGAATGCGTAACCAGGAACAGTAGGGAAAATTACTTGAAACATCTCAGTTCTCATGAAAAGTAAGATTCCCTAGATTTGCTTTTTCTAAGGTTCAAGCTCAGTCTTAGAAATAGACATTTGCTTTGTTCTGTATACTACACGGCATTTAAACAGATATATACATCCTTTCGAGCTGATTTGTGTTTCCTGACACAGGGGCATCAAATTATTATGAGAGACCCTAAAATTTGGTTGTTTAGCAATGTAAAACGGTAAGAATATAATGCATCAGCTGAAAGGAAGCACAGAGAAGAAGCATTGGTTTGATCAGTTAAGTGGTTTATCCGGGATACATATAAAACTTTCCCATATCTTTATGTTGTCACTAGATTGATTTATGATTAATGCTGGGTGAATAGTTCAGAGTAATAAATCTGAACGTAATCCATACAAAGGCATACTCATATATTTTCCTACCAAGAGAAACGAGGTTGTTTTGTTAACTGTGTTCACGTCTCCCTTGCGGAATTGTTCCCTCTAAATAATCTTCAATTCAAAAGGAGAACAAACTCATCTAGTTCTTAGTCTATTTCTTCCCAATATCCCTTGAGATTATCAAAGTGTGTCTGTGAAAATGGACTCTGGGGTTCAAGGCAGCCATGTGTATGTAAATGTGCATTGCATTTTACATTTTCATCACCTGGCCCCTGTGTACATTTGTTATCTTTCCTTTTAAGCTTGATGGAAGCAGAGATAAGCTAACATGTATAGACTAAAATGAGAAAGCATTCTAGAAAGTGTGGTAATTTCACAGTATAAAATGTGACAATTTGAGGTACAGGCTACTTCTAGGGGCTTTTAATGCAATATGTGTAGAAGTCAACAAAATTTCATCTAGGTCTAACCAGCTCAAGATGAAAATCAGAGCAATATCAATAACTGAAAAAGTCCATATTAAACAAAACATATTTGTGCTACTTAAAAGCATTTTAAATGAGGAAGTTTGAAGAAATAATTACATCACTAGATGCTTTTGCAAAAAACCTTAAAAGTCTCTCTCTCTCTCTCTCTCTCTCTCTCTCTCTCTCTCTATATATATATATATATATATATATATATATATATATATATATATAACGCACAAACACATATATATGTATACTGGGAAGAATATTTTATAATTTATGCTGTGGTCTTTGCATATTAATTTTGCTTTTCACTCTTTTATTCATTGGGCTTATTATCTATGAATTTGAATAATGAAATGATAAATACATTTTTAATCTTTAGATTATATTATTAAAAATATAGACATATCTAAATTTCTCTTATATACTTTAATTTATTTTCAGATTAATTTGAAAGAATGAGTTATACAATGTACTTTTTAATAACAAGGAGTACTTTTTCTCAATGAGCCACTAGCTGTTTACAGTACTGGTGTGAGTCACCAAACTTTAGTGCTTGCCAAGAGAAGAAACAATTTTCTTTATTCAAGACAAGTTTTCTTTGTGTGTATGCCAGGCTTTCCAGGAACTTGCTCTGTAGACCAGGCTGGCCTGGAACTCACAGAGATTCATCTGCCACTGCCTCCCGAGGACTGGGATTAAAAGTGTGTGCCACCAACATTGACAACTGATGACCCAACACAAGGAGAGACAGAAGGCACCAGTTTTTGGTCACCATGTTACCTGCTGCCCTATGGCTTAGAGATACTTTATCTCTAGCTACGCAATAGAAGTTTCATCTTGGAAGATGATTATAATGAACATTAGGCCAAACAGTTCCAAGTATTCAATAAGCGATTGTTATTTTTTTAATTTTTATTAATTACAGTTTATTCACTTTGTATCCCAGCTGTAGACCCCTCCCCTACCCCCTCCTAATCCCACCCTCCCTCCCTCTTCTTCTCCTATGCCCCTCCCCCAGTCCAATGATAGGGGAGATCCTCCTCCCCTTTCATCTGACCCTAGTCTATCAGGTCTCAGCAGAACTGGCTTCATTGTCTTCCTCTGTGCACAGGTAAGGATGTTCTCCCCCTTAGATGGAGGTGATGAAAGATCCAGTCCATGAGTTCTGTTAGAAACAGTCCTGTTCCTATTATTGTGAAATCCTCTTGGACAGTGAGCTGCCATGGGCTACTTCTGTGCTGGGGTTCTAGGTTATCTCCATGCATGGTCCTTGTTTGGGCTATTATTTTAATAATGCCAACAAAATTTGTTGATAAAGAGTAGAAAACAGATGTATAGGATAAGACTCAAGGCTGGAGGAAGCAGGAATTTTGTATGTCATTTATATAGCTGACTCATATACTAACATGGATTTCTCTCTTGTATCTCTTTGTTTTTAGAAAATAATTTCAGTTCATTTTACAAAGTCAAAAGCTGGGAAGAAGCCCTGAGGAATTTGCAAACGTAGCCTACTAGAGTTCATAGCTAAGTGCATGATGAAATTATTTATCACAGTAAAATAATAAGAGTGAAATAACAAAAGATTTCTTTAAAAAGAAAAGAAAATGGAGAACAATACCAGTCCTTTTAGCTCTTGTTACAATTAAGAATTGTCTCTGATTAGTAAGAGTTAAAGATTTTAGAGTGCAAAGTATTTAGAAAGTCTACTTATCAAGGGCAATTACCATAGCAAAGTACTGATTCTTGAAGTTAGACTCTTAGCTGATTGTAATCTGGGCAAAATTTTATCACAGGGGAAAAAAGACATAAGATTGATTGCAATAATAAAAAAAAAAGGAAAAATGCTTTGGAGCTTAGGGCTTAATGCAAGCTGTTAATTATGAGAGCTATTAAAATAGTTGTAAAAGGAGGAAAAATTATCACTAATGGTGGGACATAAGCTGGGCTTTCAGTTTTCAGTGTAGGGAACATGAAGAGAATGGTTTATTAAACACAGAAGCATACCTTCCCATAGATTTTCACACCTAAGCACCATTTATCTGTCTGATGTACTTCTTTTGAGTTTTAGCTACATTTTGTGTATACTTACTGAGAGAGCCTGAATAAGTAAGCCTGACCAACTCTATGACAGGCTTCTTTTTCTTGCTAGACAGAACAGGCCTAAGAGTTACAGGAAAACCACAGAAAAAGGGCAACCCAATCAGAAACAGCCCGACATCTGGCCTGGGAAAGATAAGTTTGTTTAACTGCCAGTTTGAAAAGCACCTAAGTCCTGACCAGAGTCATGTAGCCTCCATGGGCACCAGCCCAATGGAGCTCAATTCCAATTGAGGTCACAGACCCACAGTTGGAATTCTCCTTTCTGGCTTTAAAAGGGACTTTCAAGTTTCCCTGGGGCCTTGGCCATTTTGAAGGTGTTGACCCAAGCTAGAGGAATTCTGTGCAGAAGAAATGCTCTTTGCTTTTACGCACGACTTGAATCCAGGTCTTTCCTTCAATGAATTCTGGACCCTAACAATATATTGTTTTCATTCTCTTTCCAAATATAAGAAATTTTAAAGGGAATACATTTAATTGGTGAGTATTAAAACCTAAAAACGTAAGGTGATAAATTTTCCAAGGAAATGATTTTTCCACAGGAATGGGAATCTCATTGATGTTGAGGACTTATGAATATGATTCATCACATCCAGAACTTCTCCTTGAAAATATAAATAACATTGGTCAGGTTGCTGGGATACTTCAGTATTGTACATTAATGGACATATTAACCTAGAATAAATCAGAACATTAAATAAGTACTTTAAATTTTACTCTTTGGTAAATTTCAGTTTTTTTAAAAAACAAACAAACAAACTATGGCTATTAAGAATTTCTGTTAACCTTAAAGAGAAAAACAGTGGAATCTTAGTAGCTGTGCAGATGATATAGACAGTCATTCAAGTAGGCATGTGTTAGAAATAGTTTATTAAGAAGAAAAAGCACTCCCAAGAGTGTCAGTGAGCTAGTGGAAGAGTCCAAAAGCATTCTGCCTTGAGGTGTGGTCTTTGTGCTGTCCATTTTGCTCAAAGGGATATTCCCTTCCTTAGGTGATATCACCAGAAGGAGTGCAGCTATTCTTCCTGTGCAAATTAGCTTCCTTCAAATGTTAATCATGGTTTTCACTCCCTATTGTTCTCATTTTCCTATCATAGCTTCTGTAATGGATGGATCAGAGTTCATTTGAAGAGTATTAGCAGGGCTCTGTCAAGTTCCAATACCAGATGTTTACTCTCTTACAGGATTTTCTCCTCTGTGAGAATGGTAAACTGGATGCAAATTTCTGGGATTCCTGAAGCATTCAGGCTTTGAAATAATTTCCTCTGTCACTGAACTATGAAGAACATGTAGTCAGCACACTGGGAGAGACTGCAGGAGGAAACCTGGGAGTATCCCTTACCAGTACTTCCCCTTCTTAGGGTGTTACCATTCTTAGCAGCTGAACAGATGCATTTCTGCCCTCAGGACTAATGACTGATATTTTTTTTTATTCAAATGAAATAAATCTTGGACAATACTTCTAATAGGCTTAAAAGTCTTATCACATACTCTTATTCTAGCAATATCAGTGAGAACAAAAATAAGGATTTCATTGAAGTAATTTTAATAAATTATTTTATTTTTACTAAATTTATGTGCTGTGAATTCACTGAATATCTTCTTTCTTAAGACTTGAAAATAAATATTTTATACATAAAACTTTATAAGAGTTAAAGGACAGAATAACTAGATGTAAAAGAGCTTCACACATACATGTGTGCTTTCACATGTGTACGTATGCATGTGTATGTGCAGGTGTGTGCATATGGTATGTATACACAATTAATTGTATGGTTTTTGTGTATTTATACACATACATAATGACAAAGACACATATAAAGTAGTCTGCATTATACTAAGGGACACACATCATTTCATATAACCTAGCTCTGGGACACAGCTTCACAAAAAAAAAAAAAAAAAAAAAAGCATGGTCCCTTATAATTTATTATTTATTTAACATCTCTTTTTGTGTGTGGTATGTGTTTATGTGTTTATTCAGGACTGTATGTGTGCGAGTATACAAGTATGTACAGATGCATTCATGGCTTATATGTTGTTTGTGGAATTACAGGTAGGCAACCAAGCCCACTTCACATTTAAGTAGGTAGTGGGTATTTTAACTGTGTTTTCCTTGCTTGAGTAGCAAGCACTTTATACACTGGGCCATCTCTGTGGTCTTCATTCTGTATATTGAAAAGTAATGTTCTGGATCTTAATAAAACACAAGCAACTTTTCTTTTATATTCTTTGGAAATTGACTTTAACATACCTTTCTAATGTTTTCCTCATACCACTGACTAGTTCCTGCTCTTAAAGGAGGGCTGCCAGTCATAGAATACCTAGGTGTCCTCTGCTGTGTTTGATCAGGGTTTGAAGACACTGAGAAGCACTTCAGAGTAGTTCATACATGCCTAATATTTCAAGTTTGAAAAGACTTATATTCACCTCTTTATAAGACTAAACGCATGTAGTAAGAAGAGATTTGTTTTAGAAGAAAAGTTCCTTTTAAGCTTATTGCTTACACTTTTATATTAGTGTGGTAATAGAGAGATGCATTTCCTAGTACAAGGCAGAAGATTGATTACAGATAGGAAATTCAAAATCATAGCCACACCTCTTTTATTTTATAAAACTTGTAATAGTTTGATGTCAGAAGAGTTTTTGTTCTTTAACTGTGAAGTTAATGTATGCTATTAAATCTGTCTTTGTCCATTCTTTCGTGCTGCTGTACTGAAAAAGAAATATGGAGTCATTTATGGTAATAAGAAATGCATTGTTTCACTGTTCAGAAGTCCACTGAGAAGTCCACTGGGCAGTTCAGCTACTTGTAAGCAAAGACTCTTGGAATACAGATGAATGTGACATAGAAAACAATCTTTCTAAAGGTATATGGGGTACACCTATAACTTCCCACTAAAAAATGGCATTGATAGGTGGTGGGGCAAAGCATAAATGAATTTGGTATGGTTTGGGTTTTTCACTAGTAGATGGTTTACAAATCTGATTCACAATGTAGCCGGATTATGACAGGATTTAAACTGGGAGGACTTTGCTTACATTAATGTTTTGGTGCCAATATAATGCGTGAGTATTCCCTATGAAAGTGATAGTTCCACCCCAAATTGCTCTTTCTTTTCCATCTCTCTGGAAGATGATGCAGTAACAGGGCCCTGCCCTATGCTTACCCATAGGCCTGGACTTCTCATTCTCCTGAAAAATGAGTCAATGCATTTCTTCTTAACACAAAATGCCCCATCGATTCTATTTCAGCCCAGTAGCACAGAAAATGGAACAAGACAGACTTAATAAAAAGGATTATCTTTACAGTTAAAGAATGAAAATTATTCTGACACCAAACCATCAAACTGTCACAAGTTTTATAAAATAAAAATGTTGTGATTATGATTTTTAGCTCCCTATTCAAACTGAGAAACTGTAAACAACTATTTCTTTAGTGAAAATAATAAAGATTTTGTGAAGAGAGGAAAAGAGACATAGTGTTAAATTATGTACAAAGAAGATACTAATTATTCTACAGTTATTGACTGTTTATATGCTATTCAGCTGCTGCCCACAAAGAAAGTACACATGACCATGGTAGCCCTACATTGGTACTTCAGCTTTTCACTTATCCAACAAAATACATAGGAGTCAAGAAAGAAGAGAAACTTGTAAAGGATTACCCTATGGAGCATCTTCCTTTATGAAAATGAAGCCACACCAATCAAATGCTTTATATCCTAGTAAACTAAGGTCACTCTAGAGGAAAGGACTTTTGCACTCAAGTATTCTCCTAAAATGTAAAATGTAACTGAATGGTGGGCATAACTAAACAATGTCAGGTCTGACTTATGGCCCACTCCATGAGATGGAATTATACCCAGTATAGTGTGAGTGACTAAGAACCAGAGTCTAGTTATAGATATCCTAGAGATGAAGAGTGAAACCAAATACTACTGGTATTAAAAAATAAAGTAGTGAGAAAATAACTCCTACTAAATATCCATCTTTACTCATGGATCAGTGCCTTATTCAGTTATCATCAGAGAAGGGTCCTCCTGCAGCAGATGGGAACAAATACAGAAGCCCACAGCCAGGCATCACACACACACACACACACACACACACAGCTCTAAATGGGGTATCTTTACCAAATCTCTCCTCTCAGAGCCCAGGGAACCCCACAGAAAAGCATGCAGAAAGAGTGTTACAACAAGAGGAGATGAAGGACACCAGTAGAACAAGACCCTCTGAACCAACTGAGCAAAAACACTTGTGAACTCTTAGAGATTGCAGCAGAATGCACAATGCCTACAGGGTTCCACACCAGCTCCACTGCATAGATACTATGATTTTCAGTTTAATATTTTTAGGGGACTCGTGAGTGCCCCTCATTCATGAGGGCGTCTCTGATTCTTGTCCTTTCTCTTGGTATCTTTTTTCTTTTACTTTGTCTTATCCAATTTCAATGTGATGGTTTTTGATTTATCATACTATATTTAATTTGGTAAAAAAAAAGAGACATTTTATTATAAAAAATGTAAGACAATGGAGAACTTCTTAATCTTGTATCCATGAAGATTCCATAGAACTACCAAATAATGGGCTTGGGGTTTTTAGTACAGAAAAACAAACAGTGGGAATTGAGAAAAATATCTCTTCTTTCAACTTGAAACCAAAGACCAATGGACTCAGACTTAAAAGCTTTCCGAGGTAATAGAAAAGCTCTAAGATAATATCACCTAAGATAAAGGGCACAAGAAAGATATAGAGAGGGAACAAGAGCCTAGTTAGCATAGCTGTCTTCTGAGAGGCTCCACCCAGCAGAGGATTGAAACAGATGTTGAGACTCACAGCCAAACATTGGGCAAAACATAGGGAATCTTGTGAAAAAGTAGAAGAAAGATAGAAGGATATGGAAGTGCCATGAGCTCCATAAGAAAACTTAAACACAGCCAACTACTCAGGGCCCAGAGGGGCTTGTGGATACTGAAGCACCAACTAAGGACCATGAAGAGACAGAACATAAGCCCCCTGCACAGATGGATAGCTCAAGCTTCATTTGAGTTCCCTAGTAAGGAGAGTGGGGGCTGTCTCTGACATGGACTATGTTGCCTTCTTTTGAATCACCCCCACCCCAACACACACACCAGTGGGGCTGCCCGACCAGATCATTGGGGAAGAGGATACAGTCAGCCATGATGCCACTTAATGAGCTGCAGTAGGTAGGGGTGGGAGCTAGCTTTATCTGAAGAATAAGGGAGGAGGGAGGAGGGAAGAGGGAGGGAAGCTGAGACAAGGAGGAGAAGAGGAAGAGGCTACAAATAGGATAATAATGTGAATAAATAAATAAATTAATTAAAAGAAGATATATTCCACAGAACAATAATCACATTCCATACCCTCCCTTATATGACCTGTGCTGTTAAATAGACCTGGGTTATAATAAACCCTATATTTAATGTTCACTGTGAATATAAACTTTAATATCCACATATATTTATGAGAATCAATTTTTAAGTTTAGCATGTAGGATTCATTCCATCTTTTATGTAAAATAAAACAATATCTTCAGATCTGTTGCAGTCTTTGTGGAGCTCCTGTCCTCTCCAGGTCTTACTGTCTCCCACTTCTTGCCTAAGATTCCCTGCACTATGCTCAAAGTTTGGCTATGAGTCTCAGAATCTGCTTTGATACCCTGCAGGGTAGAGTCTTTCAGAGGCCCTCTGTGGTAGGCTCTTGTCCTATTCCCTGTTTTCTCCCTCCTCAAAGTCTGGGCACAGGGGTGTTTTTTGAAACTGATACGCCAGCCAAGGACCACTCATGGAGATGGCCTGAAACCTCTTCCCAGAAGTTCCTTATGGTAGTTAGATATCCAAGTGGGCTCCGTAGTAATGGGGACAGGGACTGTGTCTGACAAGAACTGATTGGCCTGCTCTTTGATCACCTCCCCCTGAGTGGGGAGCAGCCTTGCCAGGCCATGGAAGAAGACATTGCAGCCACTCCTGATGAGACCTAGTAGACTGGGATCAGAGGGAAGGGGAGGAGGACCTCCCTTATTAGTGGACTGGGGGAGGGACACAGGTGGGGAAAAAGGAGGGTGGGATTGAGAGGGGAGGAGGGAGGTACAGGGGGGATAGAAAGTGAATAAACTGTAATTAATAACAATAAAAAAATTAAAAAGGATAACAAGACAGTACAATCGTGTCATAATTTGATGGCAGCAAACAGCAGAATATAATTTTTACTCAGTTTTTGCTAGAATTAAAAGGCAAAAACCCATGCAAAAATATTTCCTCCTACACAGCATATAATATAGCCTTTACATTTATATCAGAATGCTTCCTATGCATTTAATCTGTTTAAGTTGAATGTGGACATAACAAGAAGGCTGTCATGAAATGAAATTTTAGAGAAGTAACCTTTAGTTTCTATGAAATAGTAAATTTTCAGATTTAACGGATAGAAAAAACATGCATGCACTTTCTAATACATAAAGCATTTTTATGTCTATCGCAAACTGAAGTTGTCTGAATCAACAAAATTTATTTTTCAATGTGGTAGTTAAAGCTAACTTATCACTGGTTTGGCATTGCTTGATTTTGGCAGTTTTTAGAAAGAATCAGATTCAGGCCATTTTTGTTGTAGTTATACTTCAATTCCTTCTGGAATCTGCTATACCCTAAGAAGATAGAATAATAATCTTCATTAAATTTTGTAAAATTTCACTGCGAAATTGCTTATAGTTTAAACATTTGTTAATACAAATCAATATTTAGTTAAGAGGGCACATCCGATTAGGTATAAGAGGCACACATTAAGTCATTGTTTCCTGTGAAGATCATTATGACTCAAATCAACACATTAGTATTATATATTTATTTTCCAGTTGCTATTACCAATGAGAATATCCTCTGCAATGTGTGTAAAATTTCACTTTAGGAACAAGCTACTCTAATTTCACAGTTGAATCAGAGTGTTGTCAGAAAGTTCCACTGAGTATATTTCGCATGTGTGAATTCTAGAACATGATTTAATGTAATCAAATGAGATCGGACACTTCCGTTTATTTGTTGTCATAGTGGGATTTACTTATTCCCAAGGGTCAGTTCTTCCTTCATCAATCTTAACAATAGCTTTATTGTTCTATCAAAGAATATATTCAATTCTTTGAACAGATTTATCATATTCCTGGCTCTATTCTGAAATCATCATATTATAAAAATTCACAGCATACAAGCATTTCCCTTTGAATGGCCATGAGTTTTAGGTACTAATGAATAAATTTCTCATCCAACAATAATCCCAATCCTCTTCTGAGATAAAATGTGATAGAAACAAACTTGTTTACTTGGTGATCACAATTGTCTTGAACAATATATATGACTACCAATTAAAAACATTTAGATTTCTCCTCTGTGAACAATGATATTTCTTATGCAAAGGCCTTTTGAGTAAGTAGGAATTGAACTCATGCATAAAAATATAGTAGCATAAGGTTTAAACAGAGTTTCATTTCTGGTGTTAGTAAAAAATGATGACAACTTCCTAACAATATGAGTGGTTCAGGATAATTTCATAAGTAATAACATTAATTACAGAAGATTCTCTAATCAAAGCAGAAAGCACTCATGATGTGTGAACTAAACTTACATTTACTGATAAATTATCTTCTCACTGAATGGACCAGAGACAAATCTATGCATCTCTGGATATTTTAAATAAATCAAGACTCATTCCACATAACTGAAAAATGAAACAAAACATGAATTTACTTCTCATTATTTTTATAAAAAGTTATTTGATGTTGATCATGAAACAAAAAGGAAATCAGTAAACGTACTTAATTCAGCATTTTTGAAGCACAGTTCCAAAACATTACTGTATGCTTTTTTTGTCAGCAGATTTTAATCCCAATTTACCTTCAGCCTAGCGGTTTTTTAAGTTAAATAATCTATGTGATAGCATAAGCTCAGTATGATTTATTATACAGATTCATTGTCAAATAAATACTTTCCCAAATGCACTTCTCTCTTTACCATTTCATAAAACTAGATCATAATGGATTTATAACTGGCAAAATGAATTTTATGTGTTAATTTTTAAATGTCAGAATTATGTTTCTTTCTAAATAATATATTATTATGGCAATGTGCAATGTACATGTGGAATGCTTTGGAATTGCTGAAAAAAGAAACATTTCTACCTGGCTATCACAAAGAAAGAAGGGTTAAAAAGAAAGTGAACATTTAAGCAACAGATTAAAGGATAATTATACTTTATGCATAAGGTAATGGAGAAGCACAGAGGGGTGCCTCAATGGTTTTAGTAAAATTGGCAGAAATCAAGGAAGCAGAAAGACACGGTTCATCTATGGCTAATCGTGTATATGTAGTAAAGATAAATCTGAATAGATATATTGACCAAGAATGCAGAAACGTGTAATGACAGGGAAGAAGAATCAAATTACTCACAGGCCAAAGAGCTGAGAAAAGGAGAATTTAAGTAGGCTTCTTGACATAGAGGGTAGAGCACTGCATTTAGAGTGAGAAGGGGAAGGCTGTCACAGGTTTGTAAATGACAGAGCCCTTAAACTATTAAGCCTGAATCAATCTGTAATCATGGCCTCACTCAGAATTTTCTTTAATAAGCAATTGAGAGAATAAAATTTGGAAATACTAGCAGTGAATATGGCATTTAGGAGACACATATTTATTCAACAGGTGAAATGAAGCAATTTTTTTTTCCTGAGCTTTGGAGTGGCAAAAGGAGAAACAAAGAAAATACTGTTATTGAGAATCTTCAAGACTTGTGGTCAAACAACTTCATAAAAGGTAACTGGTTAGTAATTCCTCTATGTTATTATTCACATTGCTTTAAATACTTCAAAACATAAATATAAATATCAGCCTATAATGAACCATTCATGTGGTTGATGAGCTTTGTCAAAGCTCTGTTTTTCGTGATTTTTGCCAATGCCATTTGAACCAGTTACTCAACTAGAGTCAGCACAAACAGGAAAGAAAATGAATAAATCAATAATAATTAATAATAATAATAATAAATGTTTACATCAGTTTTCATATGAATTACAAAATTCTTCCTTATATGGAGAGCAGATTCAGAAACACGCAGAAATAAGAAATGAGCAGGGAGCTGCTGATTCATATTAAGGAGCAGTGATACAAACATGTCAGTGAGGTCGAATATCTGTCAACATGGTGCTATAGCCAGGCAGACCTAGTTTCTCAGTGACATTTTTAGTGATATAGTGGTCAATACAAACTGAAATTTCTTCCTTGTTATGAAGTCTTTCTTGGTTTTGTGAGAAGGTTGGTTGCATGGTAAGAGCCCTGTCTTTATTGCTGAGAGTTTCCTCTCAGGAAAAATCTCAAATATTTCGGTCGATGTCCTGAATCTTTGCCTGAAGAGGGAAGCCTATGTAATAATAAAACAGAGCTATCTTAGAAACACCCAGTCTATTATGCTAGCTTGAGTGACAGACTGGTGATATTAAACCAAATATTCAAGGATTTGCTTATAACCCATGATTTATCTTATCAGTGTATTTATCCAGCAAAGCAAGTAATGCCTGCTAGCGAGGTTTACCATGAGTACTAAAGCAAAATACAAAATATTATTATATTTTACAAAATTCTCTTAGCATTAAACTGCTCATTTGTAGGATTTACTCAAAGGAATGAATATATTCTATTTTCACTAGGAATATTACATCCAGAAAACCCCCTCAATCTTAAAAGTTTTCAGCATAGTAGTAAACATTTGTATATTTTCAGTTCTAAAAAGTTTTTAAAATACCACATATTATCTAAGGTCCAATGGTAAGATATGCTATAGTGACATATTATTTTATATTTTCACATTGAAAAAACAATTATAAAAGGACTTTCTGACACTATACAGACAGTACAAGCACTAACACCAATGATTAATAAATAGAACGTCCTGAAACTGAAAAGCTTCAACATTAAACAGGACACTGCCATTCACACAGAGTATAAAATAGGAAAAGATCTTTATTACATATCCAATAGAGGATTAGTTTCTAAAATATATAAAAAAATTGAAAAATCTCAACATTAAAAAAGGCAAATAACCCAATTAAAATAGTATATAGAGCTAACCAGAAAGTTCTCAAATAATAAAACACAAGTTGATGAAAACACTAAAGAAAAGGTTCAACATACTTGTTCATGAGATAAATACAAGTCAAACTACTTTGACACTTTATCTTCTACCGTTAGAATGACTAAGAACAGTAAAACAAATGACAGCTCATGGTGGTCAGGAAGTGGTGGGAATGCAAACTAGTACAGCCGCTGTGGAAATCAGTGTGGTGGTTACTCTTGAAGGTGGAAGTAGTTATACCTCAAGATCCAGCTACACCACTCTTGGGCATACACACAAAGGATGTTCCATCCTACCAAAGAGACAATGGTCCAAACGTGCTCAGTACTGCTTTATTCATAATAGCCAGAAACTGGAAATGGACTACCTGAATGGAAAAAACAGAATGCAGTACATTTACACAGTGGGATCTTATTCATCCACTATAAAACTAAAATCACGAAATCCACAGGCAAATGAATGGAGCTAGGGAAAAACAATCATACTGAGTGAGATTAGCTCAGACCCCCAAAAGACAATTATGGTATGTATTTTCTAATATGTGGATGTCAGCTTTTAAGTCTTTGATACTGCAATCTGTATAACCACATAGGATAAGTGTAAAGTTTGGGACTAGTGGGAGTGTACAACTTTCCAGGAAAATGGAAATAAAAATAGACAGAGAGACGGTGGGAAGACTAGAACAGGATTAAACAGGAAGGGGGAAAGAGGAGGGGTGTAAGAGACCACAAGGAAGGAAACTAACAACACCAACAATATCATTGAGTAGAAGCTTTTTAAAACACGTACATGTATGTAAAAACAAAATCAAAACAAAAACAAAAAACAAGCCCAGGAGACAATGCCTAAACTAGCCATCTTTCCCCACCAAGCAAAACTTTCAGTGGCAGCAACAGGTTACATCTAGCTAAGTAATGAGTCAAAGGAATCACATGGAAATCCCCACACGACTCAGGCTGCTGGCTGAGGCTACTGGCTGCTTTCCACAAATTGATGGCACTTCCATACTGTCGAAGACAACACTGAAACTTCTCATTGAACATGGCATTGTCAAGCTGGGTCTAGATCCTTCACCCTTACTTACTAGTGTTCATGGTACCAGAAGGTACTTTGTGCAGTTCCAGAAGGTTCCTGCACAAGTGGCCAGGAACCTCAGAGTAGATAAGCCATGGACCTAGGGAAAAGCAAAACTTTTTTTTCTGCAAAAAACCCAAAAAACCAAAAACCAACAACAACAACAACATAGAAATAAAATGACTCCTTATAACGTTCTACTATACACATAGATCTGTGTCTTGTTCTGCCCACATCAAAGGCCCTTCCTCTTCCAATAGATGGGAACGAATGCAAAGATCCACAGGCATACAATGTACAGAGTGTGAGAGACTTTGGATCACTCACTCCTAAATGGGATGTCTTCATCAATCAGGGCTCTTTCTTGTTTATCTTCTTTAGGTGTATAGATTTCTGTGTTTTTATCCTATCTTATAGATCTATATAAGTGAGTATATACCATATGTTTCTTTCTGCTTTTTGGATACCTCACTCAGGATGATCATTTCCAGGTCCCACCATTTGCCTTCGAATTTCATGATTTTCTCATTTTTAATTGCTGAGTAGTATTCCATTGTGTAAAAGTACCACAATTTCTGTATCCATTCCTCAACTGAGGGACATCTGGGTTGTTTCCAGGTTCTGGCTATTACGAATAAAGCAGCTATGAACATAGTTGAGCAAATGTCCTTGTTGTGTACTTGAACATCTTTTGGATATATGCCTAGGAGTGGTATAGCTAGATCTTGAGGAATCACTATTCTTAATTGTCTAAGAAAGTGCCAAATTGATTTCCAGAGTGGTTGTACAAGTTTACATTCCCGCCAGCAGTGGAGGAGGGTTCCTTTTTCTCCACATCCTCTCCAGCATGTGTTATCACTTGAGTTTTTGATCTTAGCCATTCTGACAAGTGTAAGGTGAAATCTCAGGGTCGTTTTGATTTGCATTTCCCTGATGGCTAAGGATGTTGAGCATTTCTTTTTTCTGCCATTCTACATTGGATGTAGGAGTAAACAAGTAGCAGGACAAGAGCCGGTCACAGAGGGCCTCGAAAACACTCTTCCTAGCAGTGTATCAAAGCAAATATTAAGAAACATAACCAATCCTTTGGCAGAGTGTAGGGAATCATATGAAAGAAGGGGAGTTAATATGACCTGGAGAGGTCAGGAGCTCCGCAAGAACCAAATATATCAGGGCACAGGGGTCTTTTATGAGACTGTCTCTCCAACAAAAGACCATGTATGGTTATAACCTAGCATACATGGTCTTGTATGTAGCAAATGGGTATAGCAAATGGGTCAATTCCCAAGTGGGTATACTAGTAAGGGGAACAGAAACTCTTTTGGACATGAACTCAATGGCTGGCTCTTCGGCTTCCCTGTGCCCCGAGGGAGGAGCAGCCTTGCTAGGCCACAGAAGAGGACATTGTAGCCATTCCTGAAGAGACCTGATAAGCTAGAGTTAGATAGAAGGGGAGGAGGTCCTCCCCTATCAGTGGACTTAGAAAGGTGCAGGGAGGAGATGAGGGAGGGAAAGGGGTGATAGGGAGGGAATGTGGGAGGGAGCTTCAGCTGGGATACAAAGTACATACCCTGTGATTATTATAAAATAAAAATGAAAAAACATTTCTTTTGTTGAAAACAGATTATTTTATACTTCCTTCCCGACTTCCCTCCCCTCCAGATCCACTCCCTTTCTGTCTCTCATTAGAAAAAAACAGGCTTCTAAAAGATAACAACCAGACATGACAAAATAAAATACAGTAAGATGAAGAAAAAAAAAAAACTTATCATATCAAATTTGTCCAAGGCAACCCAAGAGGCATGAGTCCAAAGAGCAGGCACGAGATTCAGAGACACAATCATTCTCGTGTAGTCAGCAGCTCCATAAAAAATAAGCTATTAGCTATAATGTACACAGAGAGGTTCAGTTACAGACCCGCGTATGTCCTGAACTTACTGCTACAGTCTTTGGAGGTCATATATATCATGTTTTGTTGATTCACAGGGCTGTGATCACCTGGTGTTCCCTGACTCTTACAGACTTTTCACTTCCTCTTCTTGGGATTCCCTGAGCTTTGAGCAGAGGCATTTGATATGTGATTGTTTTACATAATGGGGTATTACTCTACTATTATAAAATGTCATGAAATATGCAGACAAATGGATAGAACTAAAAAATTACCTCTGAGTGAGGTAATCCAGACCCAGAAAGATAAACATGGTATGTATTCACTTTAAAGGGGATATTAGCTGTTAAGCAAATGATTACCAAGCTACATCTATAGAATGGTTAGGCAAAGAGGAGGGCTCTAGTTTGGGTGCAGGAATCTCTCTGGAAAGGGAATCAGACTACCCCACCACCACCACCTAGCTAATTTTAACCCTTCTGGGATATTTTATCAAAACCCAGGCAGGTCCCTGGAGGGTGAAGAGGGGCACCTAACCAGAGTTTCCCCAGGCCAAGATAACTCCAGAAATGAGCCCTGTACCTGGGACCCATAAGAGCCAAGCCAGGCTTGGACCTGAGTCTCTGGGTCCTAGAAGACCCAAGGGCAGCCTCCCTCTGCCCTTAGTATGTGAACAATAGTGAGTAGGAACAACAGTGAGTAGGAAGACTGGGTGGGGTGAAAAGAGAAGGGACCTGGGGTTCCTCTCTGAACAGAGACTTGAGGCAGAAACAGGAAGCAAGTTCCAAGCAGAAAAAGCAACAGGTTTAAGGGCCTGAAGATGGAAGTGAGGGTGAAGAGGTGGTAGGAGGGCCCTCTGCTTTAAGAAGACTAGATGACTTTGATCTGTCATTAAGGGCAGAGAAACAGTTGTGGACAGATGGGCTTTTTTCATGCCTCTTGGGTTGCCTTGGACAAATTTGATATGATAAGTTTTTTTTTTTCTTCATCTTACTGTATTTTATTTTGTCATGTCTGGTTGTTATCTTTTAGAAGCCTGTTTTGTTCTAATGAGAGACAGAAATGGAGTGGATCTGGAGGGGAAGGAAGTCGGGAAGGAAGTATAAAATAATCTGTTTTCAACAAAAGAATTTTTTTTTCATGACCATGCATGAAGAAGACATAGGTGTTCTTGCTCAGATGTAGCCCATGGGCAGCTCAGTCTCCATGTGGGTTCCCTACTAAGGAGAACAGGTGCTGTCTCTGAAATGGACTCAGTGGCTGAGGCTCTGATCACCTCTCCCTGGCGAGGTGGCCTGACTAGGCCATAAAGAAAAAGGATCCAGAAAGTCCTGGGGAGACCCTATAGGCCAGGGTCAGATAGAAGGGAAGGAGGACCTCCCCTATCAGTGGACTAGGGGTGCAGCAATGGGGGAGACCATGGAGGGAGGGTAAGACAGGGAGGGAGACAAGAGAGGGGACCAACAGCTGGGATACAAAGTGAATAAATTGTAATAAATAATGAAAATAATGAAAAATTAAAAAAGAATAACTCATTTTCATCCAAATACCTAAAGCAGATAAACCATCAACAAAGATATTAGTGAGTGAGTTCAAAAGCACCAACATTATAGAGTATCTGAGAGTCCGTTTTCTACTATTCTATTTATATTACCAGTATTTCTGACACATTCATTTGTGAATAAACTTAGGACCAAAGTGAGGTACTGTCAGAGAGAGGCTGCCCATGAGGAAAACCCCTGGGTGTGTCCATTACATGTTCTTTATATTTGGCTTTACTTCTACTCTGAAGTGGCTCACTCTTTTTATATCATAGAAAGCTGGCTTTTAAGAATAAATAAGAATGATGGCAAGTAAACTATCTTAAAATGATGGGGATAAGCAGATCACATTTTTGAGAAATAAAGTCAAACATTAGAGGGGTGATGTCAGAAATCCACCTAAAAGCACCTTTAAGCACGTGATACCTGCTTTTTTGGTGGATTTTGATGAATGAATGCCATGTTTTTCTTTCCAGTGATTGCTTCTTCTGGTATCTAACAGTCATGTTAGTGATAGGTTTCTGATGTCCTCCTTGGAATTTCTCTGATCCTTACCTTGGAGTATTGTAGACATCATGCAAAATAAGTGAAGAGATACCATTGATGGGAGCAGACACAAGCAGCTACATACACAAATCAGTAGAAATTATATTTTCAGTTTTTATTATAGTTCTATGTGATCTATGCTACAAAATATAGTTATCTCTTTTACATTACACAAGTGCTCATAATGAAAGCAACATATCTGAAAGACGATGTGAGGAGATCAAACTTATGGCTCTCCACAAAGCATGCCAAGGTAAAAAAAAGCGTTAAGCATATATTTACTGCAAAAAATCAAGAATTGAAGTGATTTAGTACATTTTTATATTTGTAATACATCATAATAAAACTACCTTTTTGATATGATATTTTAAAAAAATAAAGACTTTTTTTTTTTCACAGAGACTGGGATAGGTTTTGGTGGTAGAAAAATTGCCTAACATACACAATTGCCTAACATTCATCTCCAGAACTTCAGAACAAACAAAATCTCCAATTAAAACAAACGAAATTTAAGAGAAATTTATTCCATAATATACATGTGATGAATTTAGCAATAAATTTTGAAATCCACATTTTATACAAGTCTGTCTGTTTACAAGGAATGCCAAACTGTATTTTATACTGTAATGAAATTTGCATATGTTTTCAGGTTCTGTGTGCAAGGCCAGTGTACTTGGGACAGTGCTGATGCAGATACTGAAGTCTTACTTGGACAATGACAATGTGTAAAGCAGAGTCAAAACATTTGATGCATTTTTTTCTCTGCAATAATAAAATGCCTACTTGTGTGCAACTCCAAGAATTTGTGGCAAACTGGTTCTGACATATTTCCATTTACCTCCCAAAGATGTAGCTAGATGCATTCTCGCACGGAGCTCGTGGACTTGCAGAGCTGAGCATGGTTCATTGCACTGCACGATCCCTTACCTATTTCAGGAAACAGTAATCGCATGTCATCCTGTGATCTACTGCTGTGCTGTGCTGCTGGATTCATAAATAAAGTTGAGAGGTCATTTCCACTATAAATTCCTGTTTGTCAAAAATCTTCAGTCAGAGAGGGTATGGAAGGCCTGAGTCAAACTCTGATTTATCACTAAGATGATTTTTATGTGTTTGATACTGTTGAATTTAATGGTAACGTTACCGAGGACTGTAAAATATTATTTTGGATGTAATTTTTAGAACTTTTGATTTCTTCATTCAGACAAACAATACTAATATGAAGTTACAATAGAGTAATTTTTCTATTTTAAGGTGCTAGTGAAAAATAATTCAATAATTAAAGTGTATTAAGTTTCTAGAAATTAATATTGATAAATTAGTAAATTATTTAAATGATTTATATTTTTAGATAAAATTAAAACACCATAGTAAATAGTATTTGTATTTATGGAGAAGAGTGTTTTGATAATACTCTTGACTACAAGTGAAGCCTGTGCTAAAATAATTCATATTATCACTCTGTACATACTGATTTCAGATATATAATATAGCTTTAGTAATGGTTAAAGGAAGAAGTCAGGTAAAAACCTGTCTATGGACTTTAATCAGGTTGCTATAAAGAAATATGTGAATATAAACACGCCTACCATTTAAAAACACTAAGAAGTTATTATATAAGCTGATGAAAAATGTCCAAACCCTCTTTAGTCTATAAAGACATTGTTTTTGAAACACTGTTAAAGCTAAAAGAAGAAGAAGGGAATATTTATTATGTGCTTCTGCACTACATGTGTAATATTATAAGGGTCATTGCATCCAAAGAAGCAATGTCAACCTCAAACATACACTACTATTCACATAGCTACTTTAACTGTTCCTTCTGAGTCCCTGGCAAGCAAAATGTGCTTAAGTTTTAGTTGTTGTTTGTTTGTTTTTTCTGTTTCAAAATTAATGCAGCAACTTCTAAATAGCAGATTTTAGTAAATAATGAAATATCTAAATTATTATAAAAATTATCAGTAAGTAATACAATGAATTTACTACATTATACTACAATGACTATTGAGATAGAACCTAATCTACCAAAGAAAAGTTTGCTCAAATTGTGTCCTTTTAATAGAGGTTATTCTTCAAGAAAATCTTATAAAATATTTCTTGATAAGAGACCAGAACACAAAAACAGCATAGAAAAATTTCAAGATATTTCCAAAGGGGTAACCATGACAGTGAAAGCTGAATGCTCCCTCCTCTAATCCACACACAGGTCACAAGAGTATGGTTGTCCCAGTGCTGACTCACACTAGAGCCTGATGGGACTTACACACTTTCATATAACACCCCAAGTTTTTGCTTATGAAACTATTATGTGCCATAAAATATTCCAAAGTTATATAATATGTTAATAACATTCTATTGTGGAAACTTAAAATACATATACCCTGTGAACTGTTGCCCATTTGAAATTGTTCATTAATGTATATATTCAAGCATTTATTAGATAGTATAGGATCAATGTTTGCTAAATGCTTATGATTCTACTTTATTTAGCAACTACGCTCTCTGCTTGATGTGTTGCTTACATTAGTTTACAAGCAATTGTGGGTCTTCTCTTTGTAAGTCTCCTCCTGTTTTTACGCCATCTATACATTTATTTCCATCTTTATTCCATTTAGGATGAGATCAAACTTTTAGTCTTTTTAGTATTGCTTGTTCACAAAGTTATTGAATTCAACAGATCAGCATTTGGCTCTGATTTTCATTTTGAAATAGAGGAGGGCATAAATAATAAAGTAAGACAATAAAATAACTTTAGTTTTCTTTTTGAGTATCATTGCAAAAGAAAAAATCTGTTCAAGGATAGCTCATTCAGTTTAGATTACATTCCCTCCCACTATGAACACGTTTAAGAGCAATGAAGATGGCTCTAAGCAGTAATCATTAAGAGAAACTTAAATAAGGGGTGGGGAGGGAGAAAGAGGTATAAGGCATAGATTTTATTCATCTTAAAGTCAAACTTTATTTGTATAAATAGCAAAATGAATCAAGCAAATGTGCTCACCATGGCTGGGTTTTAAAAGAAAGTATTAAAGCAACAGCTATGTTGTTAACACAAACTGAGAGTTCCCTGTAAATTCTGTGGAAAAAAAAATTCGGTGTAGGACTTTTAGATGTAAATGGATATAAGTGTTTAGATTGTTTAAAATGGAGAGAAGGGACTAGGCTATTGTCCATGCAATGCTCTTTATAGTTAAACCTCTAAAAACACAGAACTCTAAACTCATTTCTAAAGCAGTTGTTCCTTGAAACTCCACAAATACACATCTGCATATCAAAGTAGGCTACTCCAAACAGAAGCTGATATTCGATTTTATTCAGTAGAAAATGAAGTACTATACTTTTGTTGCTTATGCATACATGGCCAATTTTAACATCTCCTTCTGGTATTAATCATTTATTTTTGTCCATTATCCAAAAGGTTTTCACTAGAAACCTTGCCTATTATCTCCATTTTCTTGTCACAAACTTGAAAGATTTGGAGACTAAAAAGAAATTAACCTTGCCCACATCCTATTTTTGCAAATGTGCTTAAGACAGAATTAAGTGGAAAAATCTATCTGCTCAGTTTAAAATAAATGGGTGTGGGAACAAATACAGAGACTAACAACTGGACAATGTGCAGAAAACGAGAGACTTTGCAACACTGAATTGTAAATGCAATCTCCCATCAAATCCCTCCCACAACAGCCAGGGAACTCTGCTCAAGTGGAAATGGAAAGATTGTAAGAGCCAGTGGGTGTAGATGACACCAAAGAAACAAGGCCTCTAGATACAGTAAGGTTGAAACACATACAAACTCAAGAGACTATCATAACATGCACAGGCCTGCACAGGTCTAAAGCGATGAGGTTCCTGCACTGAGATGGGAAGTGGACAGAAGATCTCATTCCTAACCCTAAACTGTCTGTAGCAGATAACAGTATACCCCAATAGAGGCTCATGGGTATTCACGCTACAGCTAATGGCAGGCCTCATGACCAGCAATAGATGGACAACACAAAAGGAAGTCAATGGTACTTTTCAAGGCTTTTGTCTTGTAATGTCCTATATGAGCACTTTTACTATTTTGTTTTTTAGCTTGCTCATCTTTTGCTTGTGTTTAACGGCTTCTTTATTCTGGGTGTACAAACTTGCATCTATCTACATATGGTTTCGTTTTATTTTTCTTTGACCTTTTTGTTTGTTTGGTCCTAATGGTAAACAAGTTTTTATTTTATTATCATTGTTATTTTTAAAGATGCCTATTTGTTTTCTACTGAGATAAAACAAGAAAGGGTATAAATTTGGGTAATTGGGGAGGTGGAGAAAATCTTGGAGGAGTTTGAATAGGGGAAAACATAATCAGAATATAGTGTATGAGCAAAATCTGTTTTTTTTTAATAAACACTTATAATATAGGTACACATATTTAGTTTGGGGGCAGCTTCAAGATAAATTATTTTGTTAGCTATTTAATGAATATAGCCCAGAGTTGACAGGAGCTCCATAAGACCAACAAAACCAAAATATCTGGGCCGGGAAGTGGGATGCAAGACTGATGCATCAACCAAGGACCATGGATGGAGAGGACCTAGACCTCCTGCTTAGATGTAGCCCATAAACAGCTCAGTCTCCATGTGGGTTCCCTAGTAGGGGAACAGGGGCAGTCTCTGATTGAACTCAGTTGCCTGCTTCTTGATCACTTTCCCCTGGCAAGGTGACTTTGCGAGCCCACAGTGGAAGAGGGTCCAGGTTGTCCTGATGAGACTTCATAGGTTAGAGTCAGACAGAAGGGGAGGAGGACCCTTCCTTTCAGTGGATTCAGGGAGAAGGATGGGAGGTAAGAAAGATGAATGGTGGGACCAGGATGAGATGAAGGTGGGGGCTACAAAGTAAATAAATTATTAAAAAACATAACACCCCCCCAAAACAAACAAGAAGATGGTAAGATCTCCTATGCTCATAGCTTGGCAGGATTAACATAGTAAAAATGGCCATCTTACCAAAAGCACTCTACAGATTCAATGAAATTCCCATCAAATTACCAACGCAATTCTTTACAGATCTTGAAAGAAAAATTCTCAACTTCATATGGAAAAACAAAAAAACCCAGAATTGCTAAAACAATCCTCTACAATAAAAGATCTTCAGGAGGTATCTCCATCCCTGATCTCAAGCTGTTCTATAGAGGAACAGTAATAAAAACTGCATGGTACTGGCATAGAAACAGAATGGTGGATCAACAGAAACAAATAGAAGATCCAAAAATAAACCCACACACTATGGACACCTGATTTTTGACACAGATGCCAAAACCATTCAATGGATAAAAGATAGCATTTTCAACAAATGGTGCTGGTCTAACTGCATGTCTACATGCAGAAAAATGCAAATAGATCCATATTTATCACCCTGCACAAAACTAAAGTCCAAGTGGTTCAAAGACCTCAACATAAAACCAGACACATTAAATCAGATAGAAGAAAAAGTGGGGAAGAGCCTTGAACTCATTGGCACAAGAGACAATTTCCTGAACAGAACACCAACAGCACAGGCTATAAGAGCAACAATCAATAAATGGGACCTCATGAAACTGAAAAGCTTCTGTAAAGCAAAGGACACTGTGATCAAAACAAAATGACAGCCTACAGACTGGGAAAGAATCTTCACCAACCCTTTATCTGACAGAGTGCTAATATCCAGTATATATAAAGAACTAAAGAAGTTGGAAAGCAACAAATCAAGTAACCAATTTAAAAATGGGGAACAGAGCTAAACAGAGAATTCTCCATAGAGGAATATAGAATGGCAGAGAAATACTTAAAGAAGTGCTCATCTTCATTAGCCATTAGGGAAATGCAAATCAAAATGACCCTGAGATTTCACCTTAAGCTCATCAGAATGGCCAAGATCAAAAACTGAAGTGACAACACATGCTGGAGAGGATGTGGAGAAAG
>CM053753.1:85173076-85216435 GCA_028658305.1 Pachyuromys duprasi | reverse complement strand
CACAATGGAATATTACTCAGCAATAAAAAGCAAGGAAATCATGACATTTGCAGGTAAATGGAGGGAACTGGAAGGATCATCCTGAGTGAGCTATCCCAGAAGCAGAAAGACACACACGGTATATACTCACTCATATAGACATATAATATAGGATGAACCTACTAAAATCTGTACATCTAAAGAAACTAATCAAGAGTGAGGACTCTGGCTAAAATGTTCAATCCCCAGCCAGAATGGCAAAGAGGACGGATATCAGAAGAAGGAGAAAACAGGGAACAAGTTAGGAGCCTGCCACAGAGGGCCTCGGAAAGGCTCTGCCCTGCAGATTATCAAAGCAGATGCTGAGACTTATGGCCAACATTTGAGCATAGTGCAGGGAATCTTATGAAAGAAGTGGGAAATAGTAAGAACTGGAGAGGACAGGAGCTCCCAAGGAATGTAACAGAACCAAAAAAGATGAACATAGGTGTCTTTTCTGAGACTGATACTCCAACCAAGTACCATGCATGGAGATAATCTAGAACTCCCTGCACAAATGTAGCCCATGGCAGTTCAGTATCCAAGTGGTTCTACAGTAATGGGAAGAGGGACTGGCTCTGACAGGAACTGATTGGCCTGCTCTTTGATCACCTCCCCTTGAGGGGGGCAGCAGCCTTGCCAGGCCACAGAGGAAGACAATGCAGCCACTCCTGATTAGACCTAATAGACTAGGATCATATGAAAGGAAAAGAAGACCCCCCTCCATCAGTGGACTCAGGGAGGGGCATGGGTGAGAAGGGGAAGGAAGGGAGGGGTTGAGAGGGGAGGGAGGAGGGAGCTACAGGGGGGACACAAAGAGAATAAAGTGTAATTAATAAAAATAAAATAAGATACAAACAAACAAAAAACATCAAAGCTACTCTAGATTATATCTTACACTCATCAGAATGGCCAAGTTTAAAAAACTTAAGTGACAGTACATGCTGGCTAGGATGTGGAGAAAGCAAAACAAATCCTCCTCCATTTCTGGTGGGTGTGCAAACTTGTACAACAACATTGGTAATCAATCTGGTGCTTTCTCAGAAAATTAAGACCAGTGCTACCTTAATGCACAGCTATGCCAATCCTGAGCACATATGTGAAAGATGCTCAACCATACAACAAGGATGTTTGCTCAACTATGTTCATAGCAGCTTTATTCGTAATAGCAAGAATCAGGAAACAACCTAGATGTCCCTCAAGCAAAGAATGGATACAGAAATTTGTTATACATTTACACAATGGAATACTACTCAGCAATTAAAAACAAGGAAATCATGAAATTTACAGGCAAATGGTGGGAATTAGAAAAGATCATCCTGAGTGATGTATCAGAGAAGCAGAAAGGCCCATATGATATATACTCACTCATAAGTGGATATTAGCCATTTAATACAGGATAAACATACTAAAATTCACAGAAGCTATATAATAAGGAGGACCCTAAGGAGGATGCTGAATTCTCATTTAGAAGGGTAAATAGGATACCAGAAGTGATGGAAGAGAGGGAATAGGAGAGGACAAGAGTCTACTATAGATGTCCATTGAGGGGTTCCATCCAGCAGGGGATCCAAGCTGATGCAGAGACTCACAAAGTTTTTGCAGAGCTCAGGAAGTCTTCTGTAAAAGTGAGGGGATAGAAGTACCTGGAGAGGACAGAAGGTCTACAAAGAGAACAACAAAGCTAACAAATCTTGGCCTAGAGGGCCCTGCAAACATTGATGCACTAACCAAGGAGCACACATAGAGAGGACCTAGATCTCCTGCTCAAATGTAGCCCATAGGCAGTTCAGTCTCCGGGTGGGTTCCCTAGTAAGGAGAGCAGGGGTTATCTCTGACAGGGACTACTTGCTCTTTAATCACCTCCCTCTGGTGAAGGGGGCGACCTTGCCAGATCACAGAATTAGAGGATACAGGCAGTCTTGATGCAACCTGATAGGCTAGGATCAGATGGTAGGATAGGAGGGCTCCCCCTTTCTGGAGTCTAGGGGGGAGGAATAAGGGAGAAGAGAGAGAGAGGGTATGACCAGGAGGAGCTGAAATGTGCCTAAAACCAACATATAAATTGAAACAAAATTGCAAGAAGTAAATAAAAAATATATAGCAAAAAAAGAAAAGGAAAGAAAGTAAAGAAAAAAAGAAAAAAGAAAAGAAAGAGAGAAAGAAAGAAAGAAGATAGAAAATCCCTTGGCAAATGGGACTTGTTACAATCATTCTGAAGGTGCCAATCTGAGTGCATGTCAGCAATCTCAAACTTTTGTTAAGTGGAACAACTGGATGTTATTGCTACTATTTGAAATGGAAAAACAGAAAACATTCTCTGACATGAACTCAGTGGCTGGCACTTTGATCACTCCCACTGAGCAGAGGGGCAGCCTTGCCAGGCCACAGAGGAAGACAATGTAGCCAGCTGACCAAAGTGGAGGAGGACCTCTCCTATCAGTGGACGTGGGGAGGGGCATGGGAAAATTTGAGGGTGGAAGGTGGGATTGGGAGGGGATGTGGGAGGGGCTACAGCGGGATTACAAAATGAATAAATTGTAAATAATAAAAAATAAATAAATTAAAAATAAAAACATTTGTATATTTGGTTCTACCCTGGGTCTCTGGGCCCTCCAGCTTCCTGTTCCTGGCCACCCACACACTGTTGGGCATGGACTTCCTCTGGTGTTGTGGGCCTCAAGTTAGCCCAGTCATTTGGTGGACACTCTCACAAGTTCTGAGCCACCATTTCCCTAGCACATGTTGCAGGCAGGACAGGCTGTGGGTAGGCTTTGTGCCAGGAGTGCATGGCACACAAATCAACTAAGCAGGGCTTATAAACGCTCAATAAAGCAGGGCTTATAGAAACTGAGGAAGCAACCATGGAGCTTGAATAAGTCTGCAATAGATCCTCTATACATGCTATGGTTGTTAAGCTTGGGGTTTATGTAGAATTCCTATCACTGACTCTTTTGTTTGCACTTGAGGCTGCTTTTCTCTTACTAGGTTGCCTTATCCAGCTTTGATATGAGGGTTTGAAACATCTTGCCTTATTCCATCTTGTTATTCCATGTTCAGGTCATCCTAGGGACCTGATCTTTTCTGAAGGGAAATGGAGAAACAGTAGATCTGGGGGAGTACAGAAGTCTTAGGGAGATTGGGAGGAGTGGAGGGAGGCGAGGCTGAAGCCAGGATGCCTTTTATGAGAGAAGAATAAATAAGAAAAAAATCTGTATTTTGTACTGAAAAATCAAAGCATATATAAGCAACTTTGAAAAGAAAATTGCATGTCAATCAACAAAGTTGAAAACAAGTAAGAGAGTACCCAGGTAGCAATGAAAAGAAAATTCATTTGCAGAGTGTTTTAATGTACCATGACCAAGTTGACTCTCTCTCCTCTCCCTCTCTCTGTTGAAATCATCAAACAATTAAAGAGAAAAAGTTGAATTGGGTGATTGTTGATGCCTGAACTTCAATTTCAGCCTTGACTAATTCATGAGTTTTTTTCTTCTTTTCTACTTGGAAGAAAAGACCGGTTGCAGAGCACTGTTCTCATCTTTGCCTTTCTCTGCATATTGCTTTGACTAAACGGAATGTAAAGCAGCTTGATCTTCCTTCCCGTTGCTCTTAAATCAGCACAAATGACTTTGGGAACTTGTGAAGTTGCATGGACTTCTCTCCACCCAGCAGGCAATCTATCACTGTGCCGCTTTAACTCAATTAAATTCTGACACTATCGCCAAGGAGATAGTGTCCCATTTCTTAGGCTGAAGGTTCAGTCACCATGACTGTCATCCAACAGATACTCTGATTGCCAGTCACAAGCCCCTTATCTGTGCTCTTGAATGATCATATATAACTCAGGGTTCCCACAACACCCTGCAAAAGTTGGATTCATGTGACTGACTGGTTCACAAAAATGAAGGAAGAAAAAAAAAACCTTTTTGCCACGTATTTTAAAGACTATTACATTGGATGAAGACATATGTAGCATGAACTGTAGAAGAAGGTGCATGGGTAGTCTATGCAACTGGTTGTACAATTCTCTAAATATTTTCATGTGCTCCTGTACTGGAAAGTCATATGGCCTCTGTTCTTTTAGGAGTTTTCATGGAGACTTCACAGCATAGATTTGGTTACTCACAGACAGGGTGTGACAACACAGCAAGTCCCATCTAAGGAAATTATAATTTTGCTATCTGAATAGTGTCCTTTCATTCAGCAGGTGGCACACGATAATGCCTCTTTAGTAAAGAGAGAAGAACATCAGCTAATCAGGTGAGAGAGTTTGAAGAATTTCTTTATGAACATAGCAGAAAATATCAGTACTTTTGTGACTTGCCTTTGAGAGAGCTATGAATGAGTAACCATGGTCAAAACCCAAATATACACATAATGGCATCTTACCCATGAATCAGCTTTACGGCAGTTTTGTACTCTGAAATTATCTGAAACTTATTTTAGTTGTCACCTCCCAAACCCCCACCCCACACTCCTGGGATTCAGGTAAAATATCTATTGCAGATATGAAATTAAACAACTCCATTTCCCAAAAGACTACATTGGGTTCAACCAAATTTCCTTTGTGCTACATTTCATATAGATAGTATTTCCTCCCCCCCAAAAAGAAGTCATAGCCAGGAGTTAAAACGTGATCTCTAGAGTAGTGCTCTTATGGAATGAGTGAATAGACTTTATGACAGTTCCTCAAGCTTTTCAAGGCATGCCTTAGTGAGGAACTTTGGGATACGGTGTTCTCTCTCTGTCTCTCTCTCTTCCCCTCCCTTTGTGTGTGTGTGTTTCTGTCACTGCCTTTCTCGCTATATCCCTTCCTCCTTCCTTGCCTCCTTTCCTTCTTCCATTTCCTTTTCTGACCCCATCATTATCCCTATCCTCATTATTTCCCTATCTCTTTTTCTCCCTACCTTCCCCATTCCTCCCTCCTTTTGCTCTCTTCTTCACACCTAATGTGAATGTTATCACTCTGTTCTAGCATATCCTCCCATGACTACTATCAACCATTCTCATCAGTGATTCAAAACATGAAGACATCTATGTTAGATTAATATTTCCCAAACTTTGAGCTAAACATAAATACAATGGTATTTACACGTGTGTGTGCATGTGTGTGTGTTAGTAGACACTGAACACAGAGCCTCACACATATTAGACAGCACTCTACTACTGAGTTAAATCATTTTTTTTCAGATGAAAATGGTACGCAGCATATTTGTTAAACCAAAGTTCAGAAGAAAGGAAGTCTGTCTCTTCACTGACAGCATACTAAGCGCCTCTCTATTCATAGAAATTAATATTGAATCAAAATAAAATTTCCTTAAACTAGGAGAGTTGTGAAAACCTACTTGAGGACTCATAAAGTACATGATTAATTCAATAAAATTACCACAAATTAATATTTAACAATTAATATTCTGTCATGCTTTCCTTATATCTAAAAATTATTTTCTCAGTTATCTAAAATGGCATCATAGATGGTATATGCCATCAAATAGATATGAATCATTGCACACACATATGCCATATTGCTCCACACACTAATAAATCAATTCAATTAAAAATGAAACATACCAACAGTTGATGTAGGCACACTAGTAATATAAGCTAATTTATCTGAAATATTCATAGGAACAACCACTTCCTGAAGTTTCAGTTGACCCAGTGTCTCTGAGGTAAACCGAAAGGTAAGGTAACATTCTAAAATAATCATGTGCATGCCTCAGTGGGAACATGGACAGTGTTCACACGGATGAGATGAGCAATCCCCTCATAGCTCTGGAAAACTGCATTATAGATGTGTCTTTGTGAGCCTGTGGGAATGGAACTGACTGAAACCCACCGATAACAGGATTAGAACTATAATGAACAAAAACTATTTTCTGATTGCTGTTATTTTTACATCCATGCCTAGTCTCCCAAGAGAGAAAGTTTCCATTTTTCTATTAGAATCATGACAAACTGTGGATTAGTGGAAAGCCCTCTCACAATGTCAAATATTGATTGTCATAACACACAGTGAGAAAGCAAACGTTGAAGTGTACTGACAAGCTAGGCATGGACAAGAGAATGTAGCTGCGAGAGGTTAGAGCTTTTGTGCATAAGAGTGAAAACATGAGATGAAAATTTACTAATGAAAATGGGAAATTTAAAACCAATATAAAATATGCCAGTAAGAAGGTAAAACATAGAGACTGTGCATCAAATATGGTTTGTTTAAGAGATTATTAGTACAGGAAGATGAAAACCAATTCTAGTCAAAATCAACATGTTATAGAGCAATCCTTAGTATGTAGTCTAGAATTCATGCCCTTTCATTTCAAAACTCATACTGGTAATTATTTATTGTATACATTATTCTTTCAATATATAATGAATGAAGTGATTGATCTCTAAAACATATAAATCAAAGCAAACTTTAGGTTTGATTTTGCAGGATAATATCATAATGGGTCCCATTTCTGGCTTTGGACAGTACTGTGAATGATAACTGTCAGAGAATTACCATTGACAAATTAAAGAGGATTATAATAGTGCCTAGATAAAATCATTCAAGCAGAGTCATGTTTTATAAACAGTACCACAAGCTGAGGGATAATATTGCATGTACATTATTATTATGTCTGCAGTCCTGGGTGGTAATGATTTTGACTGTAATTCATGGCGTGTTGCAGGGTGTAGAAGCAATAAAATATTGATCATCAGCATGCCCAGCCATTATTCAGAAGATTAGATCAATTTATGAGAGGCAATAACTTGTAAATGGGTGACCTTCCAGAGGCTAAAGTAATACCCTGGTGAAACCATTGTGTGTATAGGGTGCTAATAAAAGCTAAATTGGGAAAACATGGCTATTTAAATAAAATACAATTTTGATTTAAATTGCATGTATTATTTAAGCTAATATTTTTGTAAGCATGATATTTAAAATGTTGCTGACTTTTAATACTAAATTTAGAAAAGTGTATAATCTCGGTTAAACATTAAGTATCATTTTTAACTCAAGTGGGAGAAAAAACAAAAAAGAAAGATAAAAAATATATTTATTGGAGTTCCCCGAGAACTAGTTTATGAAATATATCAATTGTCTAAAAATATAAAATAACAGGAACAGGTTATTTTAAAAATCTATCAAAATTATTCACTTAGACATACCAAGAGGGTAGCATTTTCTTTTGTCTATATGACATATTTTCATTTATTAGCCACAGTGGCATTGAGGCCTGCTTAATTTTTATCCAGTACCAGTACTGACACATCTCACAACAAAAAACCCACTGAGTAAAACACTCTACAATACTTTCCAGAGTTTCCCCAAATTAACCTCATTTCTTTGGCTTTTGCCTAGTTTTGTGAGAGATCAGTCTCAATATATTATTTTCAGAAGAGAGAGAATATAATGTAAATAAGATTCACAAAGCATGATCCCTCCAGAAAGTAAAACCGTAAAAGAAATGACATTACTTCCATGTCAAACCCTTATGATGATAAGAGAAAAATCACACAAAAGAAAGATGTTAAAAACATTTTGTAGACCGTAGGAAATTTATTAAAAATACAGTAATACCTCAAGAGGGATGGATATGCACCATTCATGAAGACTGAGCTTTTCTTGAAGTACTTATGCATCATTACAACTCAATCCTCCTGATTAGAAGTACTTTACTCTGTGGAGGCTACATATTCATGAGGTAATTCCAGAAATGGCAAATTATAGCTTTACTATGCATATTTAAGATTTCTATATTGAATTTTAAAGAGCTTATGATCAGACAATGAAAATATATCTATGAAATGTGTTATTCACCTATAAACTGTAGCCAAAATGATGTTTCTTAAAAAGATAAGTTACAGCACGGCTTCAATAAGAAAAGAATGGCATGCTGAAATGAATAGTCAATGGTAATGCACTCATAATATTTTACAACCCATGAATATGATATCATCAACTATCAAGATGTGAAAAATCGTAGCAACAAAGGAATATAATTTAAAGAAAGTGCATTTTAAATGCAAAATATACATAAAGATTGAATCAAGAAAATTATTTTAAAATTAAACATGTATTTTATGTGTACATACAGAAGGATTTGGTATAATTTAGGCAAAATTTTAGTTAAGTTTTGTGTGCAGCATATGTATGTTTGTGCACTTGTGTGTACAGGTAGGTGTGTGCGATCATGGATTGAGAAAAATTAATATTCTTCCTTTATGACTCTCTGCTATTTGCTTTATTGTATTGAGGAGAGCTCTGTCATGAGTACTGAAGCTATCTGTTTAGAGCAGCATTTCTGCCCTTTATCTCCTCAAATGTCTGTCACAGCTGCCCAAAAACTGGCTTTACATTCCGGTGTGGTCACACTACATCGTTTTCCCTTTCCCTTTCTTGCTTAAAAACCTTCCCATATACCCCTCATATTCCTTTTCAAATTTATGGCCTCTTTGCCATTAAATGTTATTCCCTGCATATTTATATAAATGTATATGTTTCTAAAAATAACCTTCTCAATATGTAAAATGTTACTTGTATGCTTTCGGGGCTGTGAGACTGTCTCCTAATAATGTCTGAAGGTACACCCATGAAGATTCACCAACATAACTACCTAAATCTGAGCTGAATAAGGACATCAAACATGCCAAAGTAGATGGGTGAAGACCATGAGGCCTCAACCCTACGAAAAGAACCACCAGCAGCTAAGATACGCTAAGAATCAGAGCAGTAGCCTTCCCCAGGGAAAAACAATTGGATATTGAATAACAAGAGATGAACACCGGTCTTGGCTGCTAGCAATGGGAACTCATGTCCTTTTGCTCGTTGAGGCAAGTACTTGGGCAAATTGACCAATACTGTTATGAGTTCATATCATGGCTCTACTTGTTGTAAACAAGAACAGAAATAATTTGATTCCATAAACACTTTTCTAGCCCTTAAGTGAGATTAAGTGCTGACAACACATACAAATGCTCAATAAATATTATTCATTGATGATAAAACTATTATTTGTTATTCATAAATTAAAGATCTAGTATGATATTCATGTAACAGCCTCTAGTGCAAATGTGGATTCAGTAACGTTTGCATAAATTTTAACTTCCATTATTAATTATCAATGGCTAAATATCCTAAGAGTGATAATAGAATATTCATGCAAATCTTCAGGGAAAATTTGGAAACAGTCATGAATGGTTTAAAGAACATTGCAGTATGTTTGCTGTCAGCAGTTTGGCTTTCACTTAGGCTTAGGGTCTCTTTCAGTTTACATTTACTCTTCAACATGTGCATCATTTTCACACGATACCTTAGAGTACCTTCATTGAAATTGCTTTAAATTCCCAGATGAATTGTTGCCATAATGTTATTTGATCATTCAAAATGCAAGCTATGAAAATTTAATAAAACAATGGTAAATCTTTCTGAACAGATCCAATGTGAAGAATAAGATGGAGACCTTAGCATAATTTTGTATTCAGTCGTGTTCAACCAAACTTTGGTGAATTGATGTGTATTGTAAGAGGACTCTAAGCAGAGAAAGGAACTTTACTAGAAAGCTAGGTAGGTGGTCCTTGCCACCACTGATACTAAAAAAAGATATGAAAAAAAGAGAGGCAAAAAGTGCAAAAGTCTTTACTATGTTTAAAGTTTTGTTTTTCATAACAAGTCTTCAAAGATTTCATTGTTCCATGACTTGTTTTTTGTTTTGTTTTGTTTAGGAAATGTGATTCATTAGTGAAATAATGACATTATTTTGTCAGGTATTTCTAGTTAATGTTCTATAATTTCATAAAGTACGTGGAATATACTCATTAAGATTTTTGTTTGTTTGCTATTTTCTCTGTGTAGCCTTGGCTGTCCTGGACCCACTTTGTGGATCAGGCTGGCCTCAAACTCATAGGGATCTGCCTGCTTCTGCCTCCCTGAGTGCTAGGATTAAAGGCATGCACCTCCATGCCTTGCTCTCATTTAAGATATTTTAACTGATTTGATGGTACAAATTATCTTGTTTTTCAACAGGAACTTAACTGTGTATACATGATACTAGTCTTTTTTATTACTTTTATTTTATTATTACTTTTATTATTTCTTAGCTTTTAGGTTTATTTCAGCCAATACTGAAACTGAATTACTTTAGAAATTTTAGTCTGTGATTTAATTTACAATCGTACTTTACATTAATTTCAGGTCTCTGATTATTATAAATGTCCACTTGAATTATAATATGCTATTACTTTATTTTTTAATGCCTAAATTTTAACTTCATAAAATGTACTAAGTCAATAGCTGTCCTATCAGTTGCTGTAATTATCCTCATTTTACTTATTAGAATTCTTATATACATCTAAAATTCTTGTCTAGGTTGTAGCTCAGTGGGAGAATACATGTCTAATACCATGCATGTTTTTTAATGTTCAATCCCTAGCAATACTTAGTTCATAATTTACATGGTTTCTACACAGGAAAATACACAGGAAGATTAGAAGTTCAAAACTGCATAAAGGATTTTTACCAAAGTAGATTTGACACAAAAGTAATATGATTAATATCTGTCGTTTTCTCTGTCTTTTTTCAAATGTGTAAATATTTGATGACATGTTTGAGCTTTAAATTTTTCATCATGATTAAAATCCAATATGTTGTGCAAAATAATCATTGTAATCTAAGAGGATATTAGACTACTTTATGAAATATTTGTAAATGTGAGTTTCTTTATTTGTGCTGACATATAATGTTGCTGTAGGAACAACTGGGATGGTCGGTTTTCTAATAGTTGTCATCTGGGTTTCTTACATGTTAAGACAGATGTTTCATATTTTGTCAAATTTGAGTTTCTTTACTTTTGGGGATTGATGGGAAATTATATCATATGCTTGTCATATTATGAATTATCCAACCTAATATTTCCTGCTCACAAAATATCATGTCAGTCATTATACACTACATAGTTCCAAACATCTGTTAGGGATTGGTAGCACTGTTTAATATGTTCTGAAAAGGTTATTATGATTGTAAAACAAAATTTTCTTTACATTATCCATCTCCTTTGGCTCTTAAAAATCCTTCCATCTACTCTTTCATAGATTCCTGAACCTTGGAGGAAGGGCTGTGATAAAGACATCCCATTTAGGGCTGAATGTTCCAAATTGTCACAATCTCCTCATGCTGTCCAGGTATGCGTCTCTATGTTTATTACTATCTGATACAAGAAGTTTCTATGATGAGAGTAGTATCATGAACTGATCTATAGGTATAGAAATATTTCGTTAGAAGTTATTTAATTGTGTGTTCATATAGTGGAATAACAATAATGGGTTTCCATCTAGGATCCTTGACCTACATAAGTCAAGGATTTTTGTCCTCATCAATAGTGTTAACATGACATCTCATGGAATGTTTCTTAAATTCTAACAGTGGGTTGGTTAGTCCCATAACATTTTTAGTACTTCTATACCATTTTCTTTTTCTTTTGGCAGATCACTATTGTAATTCACATTTGTTGGGAGGTGATGTTGATGATTACTTTTTATTTTGATAGCATGTATATCTGCTTTCAGCACTATAAACTCTAGTCAGTAACTGCAAAGTTTCCAGCTTGATTTCTTCATGATCCATGACACAGAATGTGCTGTTTTCCAGATGTAAGATGCACATATGAATACACAAAGTCTATGAGAACATATATAAATCCTCTGTAAGCTAAAGCCAGTCGTAATTCCAGCATAGAATGGAATCTGCTCACAAGTCTCATCATTAGCAAAGATGTTATGAGCAATGGATAACCGCTGGGAGAGGGGGAAATCATTTTTCTTCAGTGGAGTGACATTGGATATATCAACCATACTGCAGGCCAGGCAGGTCTAATGCCCAGGGGTAGTTGCTTAAAACAAATCAGACTCTGTGGAGTTTTTGTGCTTTTTTTCTACTTTGCTTTACGTTGGTTCTGATTTTGATTTTACTTAATAGACTTAACTAAAAACTAGAAAACAAACATGAATTTGTGTAGATAGGATAGGAGCAAAGTACAGGAGGAATTGAAAATTGAAGGAAAGAAAATATAATAAAAAAATTACCGTATGAGCCAGGTGTGGTGGCATATATTTGGGGAAGCAGGGGCAGGTGGACCTCTGTGAGTTCAAGGTCACACTGGTCTACAAAGGGATTCCAGGACAGCCAAGACTACACTGAAAATCCCTGTTCTGAAAAGCCATAAAAAAATATTGTATGAAATTCTCCTGACAAGCTAGGGTCAAATAGAAGGGGAGGAGATCCTCCTCTATCAGTGGACTAGGGGAGGAGCATAGGAAGAGAAGAAGGAAGGAGGGTGGGACTAGGAGGAGATGAGGGAGTGGGCTACAGTTGGGACACAAAGTGAAAAAATTGCAATAAAATAAATAAACAGAAATTCTCAAGGAATGAATAAAATAATGTGATGCTGTACAATCTTCATTTAATCTTCATAACAACACTATAAAGTAATAATTTCTCCAAGATACCTATAGCAAAAAAATAAATTAAATTCTGTAGAAGTTTCTTAGGCTCACACATTTCTCATAGGAAATGACAAACCCAGCAAACTCAATGAAGCCTGAAGATGAGGGGAATACATTTTTGTTAATATCATCAAATTCATTTACTTTAAATTAGGCAGTCTGTTTAATAGATAATTGAATATAAATGTAAAATAGCGTATAAACCTGAAAGCAAGGAGAAAGAATATGTATCTCAACCTATTACTCAACTCTCCTGGTTATTATTACACAGCCCAGCCTAAATTGTAACTCATAACAATTCCTCTTCCCCCTTGATTTTAATGAAGGCATTCTTTTCAATATCATTGATTTCCACTAAATACTTTTCAAGGGAGAAGGTAGTGTTTATATTTAATGTATCCTAGGAAAATTAGGAAAAGACAAAGCATAAAAGATTTTTAAGCAAACTTATATGACCTGACTTTTATTGAATTATTTATTACTATGTCAAAAGAATGGATTTATGAATAGAAAAATATATAAGGTAGATTTTAATAAAACAAAAACTTTGATTCTACAAAGATATTATAAAATAGGAACAGATCAACTTTATACTGATGAAATTAGAGCACACGGATAATGAATGATTTATATAAAAATTCAGAAGAAATTTCAAATATCAACAAAAATAACATTATAGAGTATGCCCGACTCCTCCAAAAGCACACGTTATTCTGCTCTAGCAACAATGAAAGTTGATGTGCACATAACAAGAATTGAGAATTTAGACATAATTTTTGTTATATTTTGAAAACAATTGCTCTCTTTCCAAACGTAGTTATTTTCCAGAGAAAATAAAAGAGAGAGATAAATGAAAAGTAATATCCAATATCTGAACATAGAGCTCTCCAAAGCAATGACATAGAAAATAGGGTAGTAAACACCACATGCCATAATGAAATATAATGAAGACAACAAGATGCTATTATACATACACATTAGTTATAATACAATGAGATGCTATTATACATACAATAGAAAACAGCCTAAATCTACGTATAAAAACATAGCACGATAAACAAATGTATTATTCATTGCTTCTTGAGATACAACATGGTACATGTGTGACTGGGCAATTTCCTACAAGTTCAAACTGTCATATTACTAATCTTAGTTGACAACTATGAGGAAATGAATATGATAACAGTGTTAGCCAAATAAATGCTTTAAGGTGTTAACACTTTATCAGTAATTCGATTCTGTGAATACAAACTTTTTAGAGATGTATATTTTTATTTTGAATGTGTGAGTGTTTGCCTACATATATGTATGAGAACCACATGTATGTCTGAAGCACAAGAAACAAAAAGAGGGTATTGGAATCCCTGGAACATAGCCACGGATAGTTGTGAGCTACTTTGTGGAACCAATCCTGAATCCTCTCCAAAAGCAAAAAGTGCTCTTAATTGCTGAGCCTTCTCTGCAGCCCCAATTTGGTGAATATTATCAATGAATTTGTTGCTTGTTGATTAAGGAACATGATTAAATTCTAACAAGTATTATCAATTTTTATATAAACTAATTGATGAAAATATAGCAACTATGTTTCTCTGTAAATAATTATGTTTAACATACTTATGAAAATAAAATATGATAAAATTTTTTTTGTTATTAAATTGACATTACTAGGAGTAAACAATCCTGTGAATAATATCAGAGTATCTGAATTTATAATCTGGCTTCCAAAGAATTTCTGTGAAAATAGTTTTACTGATACCTGATAAAAAAAAATCATAATATCGATTCAGCCCTCTAAACACTCTTTAGACATGATAATGGTCATGGTGGTAGCGTAACTCTAAGTATATGGGCCTGTTTTTTTGAGGGGGAGTTGACACATGGTTTCTCTGTGTAGCCTTGGCTGTCCTGGACTCACTTTGTAGACAAGGCTGGCCTGGAACTCACAGAGATCCACCTGCCTCTGTCTCCCAGAGTGCTGGGATTATAGTCCTGCTCTGTCATGACCCGCTAGGTGGATGTATTCTTATGAGGCAGAAGAGAACGTATTCAAGAAAAGATGATACTATTTTATGGAAGCAGATGCTGAGACTCACTTGGGAAGAGTGTAGGGAGTCTTATGGAAGAAGGGGGAATAGAAAAACATGGAGGGGACAAGGGCCCCACAAGGAGACCAACAAAACTAAAAAACCTGAGCCTAGGGTTCCTGCAAAGACCGATGCACCAATGAAGGAACATGCATGGAGAGGACCTAGACTTGTGAACTAATAAAATATGCTATATTAGGCAAATTTGAAAGAATAGTAATAAGAAGAAGTACAACCATGCATTGTATATTTCTACTGTTAAAATGTTCTGCGTTTAAGTGGTATATCACCCTACTGTCTTACCTTGAGAAATTAAAACCCCTATTAGCAATGACCATGCAAATATAATACCATGATGCTGCTTATCTTAATTTTAAGAGGACAAAATTTTGTTGCCGAAAAGTGTCTACATATTAGCAATACATAGTGTTTTATAAATAGATATATATCAGGTCTCATCAGGACTGGCTGCACTGTCTTTCTCTATGACCTGGCAAGACTGGACTCCCCAGAGGGAGGTGATCAGAGAGCCTGCCACTGATTTCATGCCAGAGGCAGCCCCTGCTCCCCTACTAGGGAACCTACTTGGATATTGAGTCTATGGGCTACATCTGTGCAGGAGTTTTAGGTCCTCTCCATGCATGGTCCTTGTGGTATCAGTCTCTGCAGGGCACCAGAGTGCAGGGTTTTTTTGTTTTTGTTTTTGGTTTTTTTTTTTTTTTGGCTCTGTTGGTCTCCCTTTGGAGCTCCTGTCCCCTCTAGGTCTTCCCATCTCCCCATTCCATAAGATTCCATGCACTCTTCCCACTAGTAGTTATTCATTGTATTTATGTATGTAAATAGTTATGTAAATGCATAGATATAATGCAATGCATTATATATACTTCAAATACTTGAGACAGACAGTTCTAACACAATTTTATACATCTAGGACTCTCAGGTATTCATCTTTTTCTTAAACCAAGTTATGAATGTGATTTTTCATATCTCAACAACACAAAATAAAAGTTTTATTTACTGAAATATTGAATAAATAAAGAGAACCATTTTCAAAGCAATTTTCTCATGCAAAGTTATGGCAGAAGTATGGCTATTTATACAACAAAGGGCACTTGCATTTGGAAAGAGAATAGAGACATGTAAAAAGAGAAAGCAGAATAAATGAAAACTCTCTACAAAACCAAGGGAAAAGCAGTTGAAAGAAGTAATGACAATGTCCAAGGCAAATAGAAACCTTTTCCACCAACAGCTTTCTTGACCCGCAGGCATAATTACAACAGCTGTACCATATAGACACTATCACTCATAATCTAGGATAGTGCCTTTTTCTATTAACCAAGCAATAGAGAAACAAAAATTACTTATACCAGTCCATATGAGGCACTCCACTTGCTGCAATGAATTCTGATGGCTTAATTAGGGGGACTGTGTGGCACACGGGGTTTTCCAAACCAGTTTTATCACAAAGGCCATGTCATCAGATGGAATGCGCCTGTGCTCCACAGCAGATTGCTAATAAATATTTTGCATTGAGTGTCTTTGGGTTGACTGTGCCTATTTGCTTCCATCTACTCAAACAATTAAACAAAGCTTCCCACTAGAAAACCAATGCTAATAGAGACATGGAACTCAACTACGTACAGCTGGAGATTTCTCTAGTCATTAAGATCTCTTCTTCACTTGGGTGATGGTTGCTGGGAGGTAACAAACACTGATTGTTCTCTTTTGTATTTCTTCTTTCAGGACTGGATACTTACAATGATAGATGTTTCATTCTTGATAATGCTCAAAATATGTACATGCTTTAATTAGAATGTCATAAAACATACTAATCAAATAAACTTAAAAAAGAGTTTCCATATATTACCTAATACAGAGTAGAATACTTGAGTGACAGAATTAAACCAAAAATAGTTTTTATATATTTTCTTAGCCGTTAGTGTGCAGATTTTATAAAATTAACCTTTATGCATGTTCTTGTCAACTAATAGTATTACAAAGGTTTCTACTATTCATACTGATAAAAAGCTAATAGCAAATTCTTCATACAAATGATATATGCAAATATGGACATGGTGGATGTAAAAAGTGTTTGAGCTCATTAGGAAACTGGGTTTATGAAAATACACAAGCCAAAGAAATATATAGTTATATGCTATTTCATTTTGAAATTTGTGAGTGGCCATGTTGCAGACATTTAATGATGATTTATACTAAGACCAAACACCGTTTTATCATAAGAAGATGCCATTTATGGATCATAGTTAACGTTTTTCTTCTCCTTTTTCATTATCACTCAATTCATTGGGAAGCATATCTTAAAATCTTTTATAAAACTTGTCTCTTTTTACATTTCTATTATTTCAAAATTCAAAAATCTTAAAATTTAACATTCCTTACTAATTAGAAGCACAGGGTAAGCTTCTCAGCATGGACAAAAATTCATTTACAGTATAAAATGAGATTATTTGTTACATTTGCAAAACTCCTGCAATATATACTCTTTCCAATCATAAAATGAGCATGATGCCTTCTTGTAAACAAAATTCTGTTCTTTGGCATGAACTACATTCATCTTTCCACTTACAACTTCCAAACTTTGTACAAAGCTCCTAAAGCTGAAATCTCTATTAAATTGTCTAACAGTTTTAGTGCTTTTTGTTGCTGTTGTTACCATACTGTCTACATGATCTGTGCATATTTATTCGTCTCATAAGGGACTTTTCTGGATTCCAGTAAACAGATGGCCACATGTAATATTAGGAAATACAATAGTACCTTCTCTTTACCAACACTCCTCCTTGTCATTGTGGTTTCATACCTGCCGCAGGGTTTTTTTGATTTACTTTTTATGGTTATTGTACTTTTAGTTATGAGTTATTAAATTTCTTCCTTAGTTATTGTGTTAAAATTAAGATTTGAGTTTATGCCATGTCTCTAACAGGAAAAACATGTGACAACAAGGGCCATTATATCTCCTACAGTAAACGTCTCCAAACATATCCCAAATTTCTTGTAAGAAATCAGTCCTAGGGTGACTATTATGCTCATCTACATTACAAAGCATGATTTTTGTTTCTTCATTAAATTTAACTTTAATTAAATATAAAGCAATTAAAATATGTTATTTTGATGTATTCAAATGCTTTGGAATCAATCTTAAAATGAAGAAGGAGAAAATGATTACACAAGAAAAAGCAAAATAAAAAACACACAAGAATGATCTAGGAATTGCTTTGAATATTAATGAAGATGTGATTTTTATCACAATCCTGATTTTAGAAAATGTTGTACAACTAAGAGTTACTGGGTATTAATAGCAGTAGTATATTGTCAAGCATATTAATGACTTCAAAAATAAAATAAATTTGTATTTTAACAAGACATTTTGAAATATAACTATCTAAAATTGTATAAAATGGAAATTTAAAACAAGGGGATACTTCTGGAGAAAGGTATTGTTTCCTGCAGGACATTTGCAGGGTCTGTATAATTCTAAGATGTTTCATTGTGAAAAATATGAATATTCCAAGCCTCAGAAATGATTATAAACAAATATTTATTATCAACTAATAAATTTAACTGTTTGATGATAGTTTTCAGAAATGTAAGATCCAAATATAGTAAATATTTTAGGTGCATGTAACATACTTTTAAAATTAACTCAAACTTTGACTAAATTAACGGTTTTCTATTTTTCTATGGTCAAAAGTAATATGAAATTCTTAGATAACTGTAAAACTGTACATTCAGAATCAGACTCTTCTTTTCTTATTTTCTCCCAGGTATGTATGAAAAAGCTAACCCGTGAGACAATGCAGAGATAAAATTCTTCAGTCACTCAGAGACTGATACATCAACCAAAGGTCATGCAAAGAGAGGACCTAGATCCCCTGCTCAGATGTAGCCCATAGACAGCTCACTCTCCATGTGGGTTCCCTAGTAAGAGGAGAAGAGACAGTCTCTGACATGAACAAGGTTGCCTGTTTCTTGATCACTTCATCCTGGTGGAGCAACCTTGACAGGAATAAAATCCAGGCAGGACTGATGGGACCTCATAGGCTAGGATCAGACAGTAGGGGAGGAAATTTTCCCTATCAGTGGACTAGGGGAGAGTAATAGGGGAGGAAGAGGGAGAAAGGGCAGTACCAGGAGGAGATGAAAGGACACAAAGTGAATTAACTGTTAATAATAATAATAATAATAATAATAAACTCTAGTTACAGAGATACTGGATTTAGGACCAAAAACCCAAATGATTGTGTTCAGGACATCTCTCTCACTGTACAATTGCACTAGATAAATATATGTTCAGTATTTTAACATAAGTAGAGTGTTAAAAGAAAAAAAAACCTAACTTTGCATGTTTAAAATATTGTTGACTGATTCTAAATGGATAGAGCAGTTAAAAATCAAATAGTAAAAGTGCCTACAACAAAGTAAGCTCTATAGATTTTAAACAGCCACATTTAATATTTATTGTGCACGGTTAATTTATCACTAAAGTTAATCAAAAGTTTTGAGAAAACTTTTCTTGAGGCTTAATATGTATAAAATTATTTTTAAATGTTTCAAAATAAAAACTTAATGTTTCTGTCATCTTCAGATCCCCAAAATTTTTACTTTTAAAATATTCATATTATAGAACAATTTAAATGACTTATCTAATTTTTCAAATTAATTCAATGCAGAATCTGTTGGTCATAGGTAATCGCCAGTGTAAAAATTAAGAATACACATGGATTAGAAAGATGAACTATCATTTCTTGCATTTTACAAAAAGCCTTGTGTCCTACAATATTACAATTATAAGGAAGATTCAGACAGTAATAACACTTAGTTCCTACCAACTATCATCCTTGAGATATAATGCTGAGGTGCTGAAGTGTTGGAGGACAGACAGGTGAGGAGGGGAGGCAGTAAATCATTTCAGAACATCTCACACTCAAGGCTGCTGACGTGAGCCGGGCAAAGGAAATAACCCTGTCAGCACCTGCATCGCTCATGAAGGGCAAACTGCTGCACAGTCGCAGAATGAAGAGAAAAATAAATCGTGCTTGACTTTGAAGTGGTCTGTCTAATGTTTTCATACACAAACAGAACCTCATCTGCTTTTCTTCCCATTTTACTATTTTAAACTTTGCCATACAAACTAAGAATGGAACACTTTCGCAATTTCACCACAGGTAAAGTACTGTTTAACATTCGTCTTTATTGTCTTTTTAACATCTGTTGTAACTAAAGGTGGATGTTTAAAATATAAAGATCAGGAATCTGTAAACTTTCACGTTACCAGCAATTAAAGGAACATGTGTTATAAGTAAGACTTCGTATGCTTCAAGAGATAGCCTAGGCTGATTTATGCATATTTTATATACAAATTTTATATAGAAATTGGACATGAATAAATTTACTTACCAGTATATGCCAGTTCTTTAATGAAAAGGTGGGCTCTGAATGAAATAAAGTCAACTAAAGCTGTTGGAACATTTAAAATTGTCTAAGAATTTACTTCATCATTCTCTTTCTCTTAAAATATATTCACTCTTTTCCAATAAGAGACTTCCTTGATTTAATGTACAAATCATGTGTGTTTATGCCTCCTTCATGACAATAACTTTGTATATAATATCATAAAGCCAAATGAAAAATTATAAAGGTACCACATACAGGAAAAAAAACAAAAATAAATAAAATACCAACTTATCAAGCTGAAACCTGTATTATTGGTACAATTTAAATAGCTTCTATTAGGAGAATTTCTTTAATTGCCCTTTTATATTGAATTCTATTACATCTTCCTTAAATAGATACCTCTGCTGATAATTCAGCAAATCTTAGATTAAAATTGTATACCTCGCATCTCCTTAAAAACAGTTAACACATTTTTATTCACACCACCATTAAAATGTATTTCTTCTGTGGTGAAACATATTTTCTTAAAGGAAAGTGGAAGTGATCAGTTAAATTAGAAACTGCTTGCTTTCAAAGACATGAATGTTTAATCTTTAAAGCTGCCCCCATTTTTGTTCCCTCCGAGATATGCTAATTATTCCAGACTCAGGACTTAAAGGACACAATAAAGCCAGAACAACAAGAATCAGTTTTGCACCAGATGAGAGATTAATGAGGGAACATTACCCTGAAGATGAGGAGTCCTTTCAATAGATTTTCTGTTCTTCTTACCCTGAACCCAAAGTTAATAGGCAGAGGTAGTTATCAAAATGGCTACTGCTCTTCAGGGCTCCCTCTGAAAAGCTAAGAGAATATTTCTTTTGACAGACAAATTACTTTGCAATAATTTTGAATTCTATGTTGTTGACTATGTGGATTTCATTCACGGGTACCCTTGTTTCCTTGGAAGAAGAAGCTGCCATAAAATGATCTCATGTAACCAATATCTTTGGCACATCTTTAACTGATAACCAACCTATCTCATTTGTGACAAGATATATATTATGTTGGACAATATATGTTGTTTATGTATTTTAAACTCACTTCAGCTTTACATGTTTTATTGTAAACACAAACTTTTTTGTGAGTCTTATGACAATGCTTTTGTTTATGTTTTCTCAGACATTACATATCTTATATAAAAATAACATTTAAATTTCTTTAATATATGGTATGACTCTCCCATGTATACCATACATGTAGTGTACAGTCTCAACAATACATGTATAAAAATTCAACCTTCATTTGACAATTTAATTTTAATCATCTAAATCATAAACAAAATTGTTCACACAAAAATTGTTAATTAGCTTCAGGATTTAAGTATAACTATAAGGAAAATAATAAGAAACATCTCTGTATATTTACTTATAATCACAGGTAGAACATCCAAACTTTCCATGTAGCAATTTTTCATGACAATGAGAAAATTTCTTATTTCATATATTCAAAGTGTGGCAAATAACTTCATATTAACGTTTCACAGTCGGTTAATGTTCTAATATTTATTGATATTCAATAGATCAGAAGGAAGAATGAAAATGCTAAGAATAGGTCAAACTACAAATCTGTGAAAAATTTTAGTATGCTATACCAGAACAGTACAAATATTTTTAAATTACTGCACACTTAAATACCATGGATATATTTTCGACAAATAGCAAAAATCTGGTTGTTTGCTTAGAACCTGTTGAATCATGTAGCTCAACTGTTAATCTCTCCCAGTATTTGAGGACTTTGAGGTCCTCAGAATTTTGCAGTTCCTTAATTTGTGTGTAGACACGCATGATAAGGAGCACACATTTGCTGCGTGTTACAAATAGGAAAGGAAACTTCATACTTTGTTATAATAACACATTAGATGTCAGACTTTTACAAATAGTATGACTAAGTCATGACAACATTTTAAATAGACTCTGTCTAACTACTGCTTCACCAGTTGTTTTATTTAAAAAAATGTAAAGTTATATTTTGATAAGACAATAATTTATCTTTCTCTTATCATAACATTGAGGTTAGTTAATGTTCTATAGAACAGTACAGGTAAAGCATTTTATAAAACCTCTGTTTGATTTCATCAGCAAAATTATGTCTTTGAGAAAATAGTGTTTTCACTTTATTCACACTAATGACAGTAACTATGGAAGCAACGCAGCATTATTTTACCTTTGCATATTTACATTGTTCAACTGGCTAATTAACTTGGCCCTGTTCTAAAGCCATTTTCATTTTACATTTTTCACTTTTTTGATATACCTTTTCTATGGTACTGGCATGCAATGAAACCTAGTCTTGTCTTTTCAGTTATTTATTTATTTATTTTGCATTGCACATCTTCCCCCTCTATTGCTGTTCTTCCCCCACCAAATTCACTTAATTACTGTAACTTTCAATGCTTTATTAACAATAAATGTTTTGTGGAGGCTTTCTTGAGGGACTGTATGCAAATAGTTACTTCTATCCTGACTCTGGTCACCACACACACATACACACACACACACACCCTGAAGCAATCATTCACAGAGACATATGAGTTACACAGAACATTAAGACATTTTGTTTAGGGTGCATACAATAAAAATGAGTTTAAAAGCAAAAAATAAATAAAAAATACATGTCACAAAGCATCCAACTTACCTGGAATAAGCTGGGCCAGGAAGAGGTGCTTTTTTGATAGAGTGAGGAGAGATATTATGACCAGAAGAGGAAGATGTTTCCATTTCATCTTTATCTCTACCTTACATTACACCAGGCAGCAGCACAGATGTGTGTTATCTGGGGAGAGAGAAAAAAAAAAAAAAACCACAAAAATTGTTTTTTTAAAAGGAAGTAAATAGAATACTTAAAGTATTGTGTGAAAATATGTAATTCACATACATTAGAAAGTCCACTTTAAAGATGATAGAAGACTTTTAAATGGGTACTGCTTATACGTAATATATTCCATACATATTCTCACCCATCTCTCACTCATCCATGAGTGAAAGATAATTTTCATTTACCAGAGTTAAGTGTTATTCAGATTCTGGGACATATCATCAAAAGAAGGATGATGGAAATTTGCAATGAAATATTTTGAGGGTTTAAAAACATATTCTCATAAATTGATTTTAAAAAAGTGCTGAAGCTTGTCTAGACTGTTTTTTGTTAGTTCCTCACTGCACTTGATTTATAAGGTCAGCTTTACACAGATACACATCTGCAGTGAACAGAAATGGCATAGACCTTGGAGCTATGGCTCAGGAAAGTTTTACAGTTCTTGGTACATTTTCCATGTATATAGGGGCAAAACTGAACATTTTAAACAAGTGAGGTATTCCTTAGTTTTAATTCATTTTTCAGACAGATATTAGTCACAACTGATTCCTTGATTTCCCTTACCTTTCACAGGATTCTGTGTATTGTTTAATTTTGTTTTCCTTTTAACTTAGATAAGACATTTATCACATGCACACAATTTTGAGGTTTTTTTAATTATTATTTTCAATCATTCACAAACTTCTCATTATAAACCAAGAATGTAGATATGCTGGAGAAACACTCAGATTTTGCCCCCCTGACACATAAACAACCTGAAGTGAGTAATGATTTCAGTAATTTAATTGTTGTCAATGCTTTAATGACAGTAATTCAGAAACAAACATGTAAAAGAATTGAACTGAGTTTTTATTGTAAACAGTGAAGTCTGCAGTGGTCTTGAGGGACATAGATACATGTAAGATAGTATCTACTTATGTAGAATAGAGCCTGTGTGACCAACTGACCTCATGAGGGCAGCTGTAGAAAATTATGGAATGTATATGTATATGTACATATACATAATTATGGAATGTATATGTATAGTCTATTCATGGTCCTTGGTTGGTGCTCCATTATCTGTAAGCCCGGGTTAGTTGGGACTGTTGGTCTTCTTGTGGAGCTGCTTTTCTGCCTGCATTGTTCTCTCCTATCTAATATCTAAAATATATAAGAAAGTTAAGAAATTAAATACTAGCAAACCAAACAATGCAATTAAAATGGGGTAGAGAGCCAGAACAACAAAAACAAACAAACGAACAAACAAACAAAAAACTTCCCGATAGAGGAATCTCAAAAGGTCAAGAAGAACTTGAAGAAAAGCTTAAAGTCTTAGTCATCAGAAAATGCAAATCAAAACAACTCTGAGAGTCTATCTCAGTCAGAATGGCTGAGATCAAAAACTTAAATGACAGAACATGCTGACAAGGATGCCAGTGAGAGTGCCAACTTGTCTAGTCACTTCAGACACCAATCTGACGGTTTATCCGAAAGTTGGGAACGGCTCTACCTCAAGGCAGAGCTTTACCACTCCTGAGTGGGTCAAGAGGTGACCCACCATACAACAAGAATATTTGCTCAAACTATGCTTATAGCAGCTTTATTCATAATAGACAGATACTGAAAACAACCCAGATGTCTCTTAGCCAAAGAACAGGTAAATAATCTGTAGTACATTTTCATAATGGAATTCTACTCAGCTATGAAAAAGAAGGAATCATGAAATTTACAGGCAAATGGATGGGACTAGAAAAAATTATGCTAAATGAGGTGACTCAGACACAAAAAGACACAGGGTGTACACTCACTTATGAGTGTATATTAACCATATAGTGTAGGATAACCATACTACAATTAACAGATGCAAAAGAGTGGTATTTTTAAAAAGGATATAATTGATTTATAACAAATGTGAAAAGAACTATTTATATTATGAGAAAAATATTAAAAATGTCTACTTATATACATTTAATAATCATTCTATAGCTCCTGCATATAAATTATACTATATAAATAGAGACTTCACAGCATACACATGTATATATATATACTCTTGCATACATTTCATAATAATATATTAATATGTTCAACGCACTATGAGGGGAGTTGTTCTTTGTGAGGACAACAGCTTTTCAGAATATAATGGTACAGAAAATGGAGAAAAGGAGGATAGTGTGATGGCTCAACTAACAGAGGTGCTGTCAACAATCCTGACAGTCTGAGTTCAATCCCCAAACCCACATATCACTCAAAAGCTGTGTTTTCTCTTCTCTATACCACACTGTAGTACACACCTGTTGACCTGTATACACAGAGGCAGCGCTGGTGAATGGGAGGAAGGGAAATGAAGGTAAAATTATTTTTAAAAGGAAGAAAACCCATATTCATGGTTGTGAGCCTAGCCTTTAATGGCTGAGCCATCAATATATCAGGGAACAGGGGTCTTTTATGAGACTGTTTCTCCAACCAAGGACCATGTATGAACATAACCTAGAAACCCTGCTTGGATATATCCCTTGGTAGCTCAGTATCCAAGTGGGTACCCTAGTAAGGGGAACAAGGACTATTTCTGACACGAACTTAATGGCTGGCTCTTAGACTCTCCATCCCCCCTTCCCCTCCCCCCCCCGAGGGAGGAGCAGCCTTGCTAGGTTGCTAGGCCACAGAAGAGGACAATGCAGCCAGTCCTGAAGGGACCTGATAAGCTAGGTTCAGATGGAAGGGGAGGAGGTCCTCCCCTATCAGTGGACTTGGAAAGGGGCAGGGAGGAGATGAGGGAAGGATGGGAGGGGGTTGGGAGGGAATGAGGGAGAGTGCTATGGCTGGGATACAAAGTGCATAACCTGTGCTTAATATAAATAAATAAATAAATAAATAAAACAAAAAAGGAAGAAAACTGAAAAGAATGAAACAATATAAACATGTAATGAGAAGTCACTATAGAGTATACTCATAATCACATAATCTAGATGACTCACAAGACTACAGATGACCAGGAAAGGACATATTAACCTTGTGGAAGAGTCAGCACTGAATCTCATAGTAACAGTATATGTAGCTGATGCGTTTAAAGAACTTAGTGGTAAAATGAGGTTTTAGGTATTTAACTCATTATGCCTATGTGGTAGAGAAGTCGGCAATTTTTTTAGAGTCTCAAGTTGGGAACATAGAAACATAGAAATATGTTTTTATTTCTTTAACAGTATTTGTTTTTTTAACAGTATCTGTTTTGACAGACTAATCAATACAATACAAAGAGTATCATGTATAAAGTCATTCTACCTTTAATTTTTTTGTGACACTCAAAATGCCAACTGCAGAGAAAATGACTTAAAACTGTAGGTTTCTATGCACATGGCTACTGCCATTTGGTCTGTTTGGGTGGCGCTGTCCTTGCTGTAATACTTACAACTACAGAGTTCATTTACCCAGGGTGCTTCAGCAACATATGAAATCCTGCCAGAGAGCTCCAATCATCTGCCTTTACCTGTGATATTTGGGGATGAATTCCATGATCATAAATGCTGTAACATGTCTTATTAGAGCTAGAATTTCACCTCAAATAAATAGTATCTGCCCCAGTGTTTACACATGCACTACATGCCTTCTGCGTCTTGAGGCTATTGTTGAATCAGTCCTGACCCTGATGTGACAATCCTAAGTGATATTCTGTGCCTACTTATCGTTCAGACATTATATGTGCTAAGTGTCAAGTGATAGACTAGACTGACAGATGAGTACAAGCATAGATGAAAATCTCACTGTTGTTGATTTGTCCCAAAGGCTCTTTTTCTAAGTTCTCCACTCAATATTTTTCCTTATAGTAATTTTCTTAAGTGAAGAAGGATTACTTTTCTTCAGAAAATGTGTAAGATGCAACCGAAGCATTTCTGCTTGACTAGGCTTTCATATCACATTTTCCCTTTCCTGCTTTGCACTTGCCTAAGAAATTTGTTTCCATTTCTTCTCAAATATTTTATTACTTCACAGGGCTTTAGACATCAGAGATGGTCCTTTAGAATAAACAACAAATCTCTGATTTCTTAAATTTATATAATCACTTTTTGCCTCAAACAGTGGTACAAGCAAAAGTATACATGGGTCTAAATGCTTTTTAATATTTGAAAGGGTAAAATGATTACTTGTTAAATCATTGTTTCTCAACCTTCTTAATGCTGCAACCTATAATTCAGTTCTTCATGTTGTGGTAACTCCTAAGCATAAAATTATTTTTTGTTGCTACTTTATAACTTTAATATTGCTACTGTTATGAATTGTAATGTAAATATAACATAATGTAAATGTGTTTTTATATGTTTTCTTAGGCAATTCTTGTGAAATGGATTCCTCCCCCCCACACACAATAATGACACACTTGTTGAGAACTGCTGTGTTAAATTATAGTGGCATATTTAATAGTCTTGATTTTTTTCTTCTGAGATGCTGATGTATACTATTTTGTTAAAAACTATATTCAGTTAACTAGGTATCTAGTTGATTTCACTTGTCCAAATTATATAGCTCCAAGGTGCATGCTAATTTAAATTTCTACTGTGTTTTGTATATTTCTCAAATAAATTTGTATCAACTAGTTGTAGAAGATTTTTTTCTTTTATATTTTTATTAAAGTTTTTATTAATTACACTTTATTCACCTTATATACCCCTGTAGTTTCCTCCCTCCTCCCATTCTAACCCCTCCCTTCCTTCCCCCTCTGCACCCGTGTCCCTCCCCAAGACGACTGATAGGGGAGGTCCTCCTTTCCTTCTCTCAGATCCCAGTCCATCAGGTCTCATCAGGAGTGGCTGTATTGTCTTCCTCTGTGGCCCTGCAAGGCTGCTCCCCTCTCAGGGGGAGGTGATCAAAGAACAGACCAATCAGTTCATGTCAGAGACAGTCCCTGTTCCCATTACTATGGAAGCCACTTGGACACTGAACTGCCATGGGCCACACTTGTGAAGGGGTCCTAGGCTACCTCCACGGTTGATACCTGGTTGGACTGTCAGTCTTAGGAAGGACTCTTGTGCTCAGACCACTTGGTTCTGTTGCTTTCCTTGTGGAGTTCCTGCACTCTCCAGTTCCCACTATTTCCTACTCCCCTCCTAATATTCCCTGCACTCTGCCCAAGTGTTGTCCTTAAGTCTCAGCACCTGCTTCGATAGTCTGCAGGGCAGAACCCTTCCGAGTCCCTCTGTGGTAGGATCCTGACCCGTTCCCTACCCTCTCATTCTTCCGATGTCCATCCCCTTTGTCCTTCTGGATAGGGATTGGGCATTTCAACAAGAGTCCTCCCTCTTGATTAGTTTCTTTTGGTGTACAGATTTTGGTAGGTTCATCTTATAGTATATGTTTATATGAGTGAGTATATACCGTGTGTGTCTTTCTGCTTCTGGGATAGCTCACTCAGGATGATCCTTTCCAGGTACCACCGTTTACCTGCAAATTTCATGATATCCTTGTTTCTTATTGCTGAGTAATATTCCATTGTGGAGATGTACCACAATTTCTGTATCCATTCCTCAGTTGAGGGGCATCTGGGTTGTTTCCAGCTTCTGACTATTACAAATAAAGCTGCTACAAACATAGTTGAACAAGTGTCCTTATTGTGTACTTGAGGCTCTTTTGGATATATGCCTAGGAGTGGTATAGCTGTTCTTGAGGAAGTAGTATTCCTAGTTGTCTGAGGAAGCGACAGATTGATTTCCAGAGTGGTTGTACAAGTTTACATTCCCACCAGCAGTGGAGGAGGCTTCTTCTTTCTCCATATACTCTCCAGCATGTGTTGTCACTTGAGTTTGTTGTAGAGGAATTTTAATCCAGCAATATGGTTGCTCTGATAACATCCTAGGTCTAGGTCTGTGTGGAATGCAGACACACCCTTAGAGAGAGAGAGAGTATGTGTGTGTGTGTGTGTGTGTGTGTATACCTTTAACTCCCAAAAATTAAGATAAAGTTAGTTTGTAGAAAGAAGCATCCATGTTTGAAAGTGATATCTAATTGAGTGGCAGATAAAGTAACAAATCAGAGAAAGATTTTACAGAATAGGATGTACCTAACTCTCACTCTTACGAGGCCACAGAGGAAGACAATGCAGCCAGTAATAATGAGACCTGAGAGGCTAGGGTCAGATGGAAGGAAAGGAAGACCTCCCCTATCAATGGACTTTGAAAAGGGCATGGGAGGAAGGTTGGGAAAGGGAGGGAATGAGGAAAGGGGCTACAATTGGGATACAAAGTGAATAAACTAAGTTATTTAAAAAAATAAAATTAAAAGAGAGCGAGAGCAGTAGAGAGAGGAAGCAGTTTTACTGGAGAGGTTTTTTTTAAGATTTATTTTATTTTATTTTTTATTTATTCATTTTACAACCTGATTCTACCTGCTCCCTAATGTCCCCTCTCTCCATTCTTCCTTCTCCTTCTTCTTAGAGAAGGAGTGGGGTACTAATGGGTATCAACCCACCCTAGCACTTCAAGTCACAGCAAGACTAAGCCCATCCTCTCCCATTGATGTCAGACAAAGCATCCCAACCAAGGGGAATGGATTCAAAAGCAGGCAACAGAGTCAGAGGATGACAGTGTTGTCATTACTGGAAGAGTTTTACAGAGAAAGATTGAAGAGAGAACAAGAAAAGTTGAAGTCAGAACAAGCTAGAGAAAGAGAAGGAGCCAGGAGATTATAACGGATTACTAGAATTTGAGGCCAAACAGTGCAATTAATTTGTCAGAAGCTAAGAGAGGCCTGTTTAAATCAGTCAGTTAGGGGAGGAGTTTGAGCTAGAACACTGGAGTTGAAACTTCCAGCCAGAGTTCAGAAAGAGTTAGAAATCCTGAGGTTACTCAGCAGTAAGCCTCACAAGATTAAAGCATTCTAGGACAAGATTAGATTGCATGAGGCTAGAAACTCCCAGGATGAGGCCTAGATATGGAAGCCTCTGAGATGACAAAGACATGTTGCAATTACAACTTGAGTTAAATTATTCAAAATTATATATTAGGTGTCTACTAATATCACATAAGTTTAAGGTAAAGAATCCAAATCCAAAATGGCACTTAGATGATTTACCATAGCCCAGAGACATACAGTAGAACCAAATATCACTTGCAAAACAAACAAACAAACAAATAAATAAATAATTCCTAATGATATTCTTCTACACTAATAGATTAATGCCTTGTAGGAGTCAGAGGAGATGGAGTTGAAGTGGAAATTTCTGGTTTGCTTGAAGACTGATGTGATGTTTTGCTGCAAGCTGGGCATGTGATGTTTTGCCCAGGTTGGTTTGTAAGAGGACATGTGATGTTTTGCCCTGCACTTTCATGTCCAAGGGGAATAACATTGGTCAGCTGAGAACATCCATGGGTGGACTCTAAGGAGAGGACATATATAGAGGACCATGCCCTGTAAGACTTTGCTTTTTGGAGCAACATAGCTGTGCTGATCTTTGTGCTTCAACACTTGACTTCACAGAAAGAAACATTCCAGAGAGCTTCTACAGACTGCTTCCTTTTGGTCATTGGACTAAGTCTGGTAATCCCCTAATGACCCAAAAGTGTTTATTAACCCTAAATAAAATAGGGTAAGCCTACATGGAGGATACCAGGAGAACATGGTCCATCAAATCTGTGGGATTCTGCTGGATAAGGTTGAAGTCAGTCATCTCTAGATAGTCAATTATTTGTGCCTTCAGTCTAAAATGATAGATTCCTTTTTCTTAGCAAGTTTCTAAGAGTTTCCCCTGATTTGGGTGATTCCAGGTCTTGTAAGGACTGTCACATAACCATCAGGGCAGATTACAGGCCAGACTCTTTCCTAATAAGAAATTGTTCTAGCAATTATCTAGGAATTCCTAGAAATGCCCCACCCTGCTAAAGATCTTAGTCTAGCAGTGACCTTCAATTATATTTGGAGATTCCCCTTCTCCACCCTCATAGGATAATCACATATTGTAATTTCCTTCTGGTGATAGGACCATTTAAATATCCCTGACTTTCTGACTGCATTGAATCAATCACATTCACCCTCGAAATCCCACCCTCTGTCAAGGGTTTATAGTGCTTTGAATTTCACATGAATAAAGGTATGCCAGTTCTAGATTTCTCACTTCAAGACCATCTGAAACCAGAAATGTATCTTCCCTTAGATCACATCTCACGGGCTCTGCCCTCTTACCCACTAGGCCTGAGCCTCCGCAGGCCTGTGTCTTGTCTGCAAGCTGACTAGGCATGGGACTTGGCCCACACCTCTGCCATGATCAGCACAGTGGCTTGACCAAGAGCTGAAACACGTTAGTATTGCCATAGGCTTTGGAACACAGGAGCTTCCATTGCCACCTCATGCTAAACTGTAACACTCTGTGGAAAATCTTTTCCAACCAGCAGTTGGGTGTCAACCGAAAGTGCTCTAGCTACTCCTGAGAGAAACAGACTCCCTTCTCCAGCACCAAGGCCAAGATCCAGGTTCCTGCCAAACTAAGAAAGACAAAATCAACTAAGCAGGGCTCACATGGGCTCACAGAGACTGAACTGCAAGCACAGAAGTTTAATGGTCTGCCCTAGGTCCTTGGCATATATGTTATGGCTGTTAGCTTGGTGGTTCTGTGGAACACCTAGTAGTGGGAGCAGGTGTGTCTTTGACTCTTTTGCCTGCTCTAGAGACTTTTCTTCTCCTACTGGATTGCCTTATTGCCTTATTCATCCTTCTCATGTCTTATTGTATCTTTTTTTGGCATGTTTGGTTGTTGACTCTTGAAGGCCTGCTCTTTTCTGAGCAGAAACTGAGAGGGAGATGACTGGGCGGCAGCAGGACAGCTGAAGGGGGGAGAGGGAGGAAAAACTGTGGCCAGGATGGACTGCATGAGAGAAGAACCTACTTTCAATTTTAAAAAACGAAATATTGTAATATATATTCTGTTTTGGAATAGTTTAAGTTTTCAGCAAAATTAAACGGAAGATTAGGGTAAGTTTTCTCATATCTCTTGTTCTGCACACACATAGCCTCTTCACTTACATACCTCATCAAGTTATTACATTTGTTATCGACAAACAAACCATTAACCCAAAAATCCACAGGGTATTTATCAGCATTTTTTTTTCAAATATTCTCAGAGCTTTGACTCTTCACCTTTCTTTCTATCTATTTATTAACACTGATTGCTTGAATGTCTCTGGTTTTGCCTGCTCCCAAAGGGCACAGAATTATAATCAGACAGTACATAGGTTGTCAGAATGGTTTTCTTCATTTGGTTATACAAATGTACGATTCTCATTATATTTTCATGGTTTGAAAAATTACCATGTCTTCAGCACTGAGTAGCATTCTATTATCTGTATATCTCATAGTTTGTTTATATCTTCAATCAAGAACATCTTGGTTTTGCCTAAATTTTGGCAACTATGATTTAAGTTGCTATACACATCCTTGTGCAGACTTTTGTATGTAGATAATATATTTCAACACATGTGATTGAATAAAAATATTTCTTGTTGAATCACATGGTGATATTAAGTTGACGGTTCAAAAAACCAGCAAGGAATCTTTCAATGCAGTGATGCTACATTGCAGTTTCTCTAAAAACAGCAGCATGCCCTTGCCAGCAGTTGGTATTATAAGTGGTCTGTTTGTTGTCCATTCTGTTAAGTGTAAAATAGAATGAGCTCCTAAACACTATGGTAGTGGTGGTATGCACATTTGCATTTCTGGGTAGTCAATGGTGTGAAATTCTTTGGAGATGCATCTGGCATCTGGATATCATCTTTGATAACATGCATGCTAAAAATGGTTGGCTCATTTTTTGATTGTTTATTTTTTCACTCGCTATCCAGTTTTGGAGATTGAAGTGTTTTGTGTGCTTTGTTTCTTAAAAAAACAAACAACAAACAAAACAAAACAAAACAAAAACCTTGATTATCCCTGTCTATTACAAACATTCTTTATTGTCCTTTCCTGGCTTTTTGATTTGCCTGATTATTTTGGAGCAGTGATGTATAATTTTAATGAGGTTTAGCTCTTTTACTTACTTTGGCATATCTAAAAATGTTTTATGTTTAGATTCCATTCTATCAGAAAGTATTCTTAATTTGGAGTGTAGCCTTAGTGGTAATTAATCCACCTTCTTGGGAAGTTAACAATAGGTCAACTTATTTTAGGGTAAATGACAGCTAACTGTATTTTTAAAAAAATATAGTTTAATTGTCAATGACAAGTATGTGTAAGTAATATAAGATTGCATTTTACAAGAATAGGTGCTTAAAATAACTACTTGAATGTGAATGTTGGCTCTATCATTCAGCAATGTCATTTGACTTTTAGTAAAAAATTTGCTCTTTTAGTTGTATTTATTTAAACTATGTGATGGAATAATAAAAACATCAATGTGTGACTGAGCCATCATTATCATAATCACCAAAACCAGCACATAATTGACTGAGATCACTGATGTAGGTAACTATGAGAATTTGTGCTTTATCTTCAATATCAGTTAAAATTGGAATTATAATCACCAATTTCAAATGGGATCTGAGGGTAGTTAATGAACTGAACTTGGATTGGTACTTACACATTACTTAACATGTAAGTAGTATTTTATAAAGCTTAATTTGCATGATTTTATGATTATGACTTGCATTAATAACATTTATTGAGACTTGATTTATAAATGACCAAATGAACTTAGAATAAGTATAAAGTTCAGTATTGAAAAGTTAATGAAGGCATAAAGCATCCACTTGAATATAGATAAAGATTCTTCAAAAATAAGACCTGGTTGTTAAAATAGGGCCATGCTGTATATGTGCAGTTATGTATAAATTTGATCAAACATGTTTTTTAAATCTAATAATGTATGCTAATTTCTGCTATATTTATTTATTTAATTTATTTTTTGATTATTTACAGTTTATTCCGTTTGTATCCTAGCTGCAGCTCCCTCCTTGGTCCCCTACCAATCTCAACCCCTCTCCCTCTTCTCCACCCATGCCCCTCCCCCAGTCCACTAATATGGGAGGTTTCTTCCCCTTCCATCTGATCCCAGTCTATCAGGTCTCATCAGCACTGGCTGCATTGTCTTCCTCTGTGACCTGGTAAGGCTGCACCCCCCTCAGGGGGAAGTGATCAAAGAGCAAGCCACTGAGTTCATGTCCCCTTACTAAGGCACCCACTTTCTGCTTTTAAGAGAGAGTTTCTTTTTAATGCATCTTGGGGAAATCCTATTGAGTTGAATAATAGTTAAGTTTTTCAAGAAGAAGGAAAGCTATATTAATATTTACTTAATTATATAGTACAAAATGAGAAATGTTCACCTGGGCACATATTCTATATTTCTCCCAAAACAATGTCTACATGTTCATTTCCTAAATCAAGAGGTTGGTGCCTCTTGCTTACCATTTTCTTAGTCTTATAATTCTTTTCCCATTTGTCTTTCATCAGGTTTTTAAGCATTGACAGTAGAAAGAACAAGATTTCCTTGTAATTGACCACAATTTTTCCTCCAACAAATTATATTGCTCTCTTCTATTTCCTTTTCTATTAAATGCTAAAAGACATCTGGGAAAATAGACAACTTTGAAGATCTTGTATGCTTCAGAGTCACGGTGAATTTTAAATGAACACTATGTTATGAGTCAAAAGCTGATAAATTTGTTAATGTTCAATAAAAGAACAAATCAACAGCTTGCTATCGCTGTCAGAGTTATTAGTAATGGAGGCAATAATGTTTACCAGAGTATGATTGGCATATTTGTGAGATTAAAGACAAAAAATGTTAAACTCATTATAGGGATTTTTGTGAAAAAGAAAAGTTAGCCCTACACAGGCTAATAAAATATTTGCCCTTCTAAACAAGACTAAGTAGAGCTGTATATCCTGAACTCATACTGGGACATAAACTCTCTCAAATCAAAGGTGTCAAATCAAATTCTGTGATTTTCTAGATTGTTTTAAAAAATTCAAAGTTTTGTTTCCTAGACTGGACTATAATGAAAATAAATATGTTTGAACAGCTAATCTATTAGGAGCTGCCTGCCTCACAGTCAATAACTAAATATGTGTAGAGTATGTACTTTTCACATTGAACAATGGGTAATTTATTGCATATGTTTGGCAAAATATTGAAGTATAAAACTGCTCATGAACGGTGAGTTATCAAGATTGAGAAGATGGACATAGGCCAGGCTTTGAAGGGACTACGGACATCCTGCAGCTGCACTTACAGATAGGCATTTTTCTCTGAGAGGAGGAGAGGCTCTGTACATGAATAGGGCTGCAACAACAATATGGTCTACCAAGGTAGAAACAAATAATATGGGGTGTATGCATGGCACTTAGTAGCTTACCTATGTAATGGCCCATTACCTTTATTTCTGCTAGAATGTTAGTTTTGCAGGATGCAGGCTGAGAGACTTTAGAAAACTCATCTGTATGCATGCTTGTAATTAGTAAATCAGTGCACCGAAGCCTGTACTGCCATCTCCTCCTAACGCTGTTAAATTATCATGGAATTAGAAGGTCACTACCTCAAGGTCTTTTTTTACAAGGAGAGTGATGGAATATAGAAGTTAAGGCTTGACAAGAATTGATTACTTGAAGATAAAAGTGACTGAATATTAGAGTATGTGCAGTCAATAAGATCTTATGAGTAAATCTGAAAGAACAGAGAACCGTGTACATCTTTTAAAGATATAGCAGCGGCATGGCAACAGTTTGGTAATTACCAAGACATAGAGAAAAACAAAATAATATTTTTATGGTGATGATTCAATGTTTCAAAAATTCCAAACTACAAAGTGGAATACTGGTAAAAAAATGGACCCATCTGTATTTATAAGCATGTTTGTGTATGTGCACTTGCCTAGTTATGTATCAAATATGGATGCAAGTTTTTTAAGATGCTATTTGTTAACTGATTTTTATTTATAGTTCTAAAATAATACATGTCTAGGTCTACAGTTAGGAGTAATAGTGCTCCTAAAAACTGGTTACGGCTTCTGCTTAATTGGATGTACATTTAACTCGAAAGATCAAGAATTAAGAAGTATATAATAGCTTAGAAAATGCAGGCTTAATGCTTTCAAATAGACAAAGAAAACTGAAAAAAAAAACCAATGTTCTGCTAAGTGGGAACATTTTTATGACTCCTAGAAAGAGTCTATTATTTGAAAATAGTCTGCATATAAAAGCAGAGTATATAAAGCACAGTTTTAGGGTTGAATTGTTTAAACCATTTTACTTCTTTTTGTACTTTACTAACACTTATAATTCACTCATATCATATTTGATTTGAGTATAGAACATATTTAGGGAATTCTTTCATTACAAAGTAGAAAAATGTTATACATTATAAAAATATCTAAATTGTCATAAGCTCTGAATTATTAAATCCTAGACTTAACAGTGTCATTAGTAGCATTCCAGTTCCCTTCATGTACTTGGGAGGTTTGTTACCAAAATAATAATAATAATAATAATAATAATAAAAACAAAAACACAGGAGAAAAGAAAATAACTTAAAGCAAAAAAGAATTTTAGGGGGAATTCTAGGAATTATAATTGAGTTGGAGAACCATAAAAATGAGAAAGACATTAAGAAGAACTTGAAAAACTAAGCTACAAGGAGCAATATATGGGAATTTTTTTGAGGGACAGCTGTCTCCATAGTTTATCACCTCAGTGCTAAGGGCTCTGCATGCACAGCCACATTCATATTCATTTAATGGTTCTGTTTGGGAAGATCATAGGTTTCCATTCATTTCACAAAAGCCTAAATCATTCTTAACACATGCCCAGAAAACAGATCTGTTTAAATAGATTCAGAAGCAACATGCAAAAAGAATGAGATATTATGAGATTCTTATAAATCCACAGTATGTTAAAGCATGTGGTTAAATTCAGATAAAGAATAAAAACAAGCCTCTAAGTTCTTTCTTTCTTTGTTCTTTCCATATTTTGTCAGGGCACTTAAAATATTCTATGAGACCCACATATTTCTGTCAATTTATATTTGGATAGAAGATAATAAAGTAATTTGAAGTGTACAACCTTTTAAAATTCACTCTTTAGCGGAAGTAAGCATTTTGCCAAATACTGATGGCTATGACTTTTGAATCCACAGAAGTATAGACCTATATCATGGCCACCAGAGTTTACCTCTAGTAGTTAACGCTTCTCCATTTTAAAAATATTTCAAGGTTTAACAAAGACATTGGTTACTAATATTTATTCATTCTTATAAAAATATGAAATACTACAAATACTAGCTAATTTATTCTCCTATTGTGTGTAAGTAAAATTTTACCCCGTTAACAGTCTTAGGGTAGTCATGAAATTCAAGAACAAATGATTATTTTATTTTATTTTGGAACAATGATCATTGTTAAAACATGAAACATCAGAAGATTCTTCCAACAAGAATATAAAGCACAAGCCAGACTGATTGACATCTTCAAATAAAGTACTATGTGAAAGCCTTAGTGGAGTCAAACTGATGATCGCTAACCATTTTGCTTAATGTTTGGTGTCCTAGCATCATGTTGAAGACAGCTCTTCATCAGTACTTTAGTGCAATGCTAGCACAACATGTGGGCTAGATACTTTGAATGCACTTCATTCCTAGAATGAATATATGCAATTCAAGATTGAAGTATAAAATCAATAAGACAGTAGAAAGGTTGTCAGCTGCTGACTAAGGTGTATCAACAAACTGATGGAGAAGCCACTATGTATAAAAATAAACGCTATGTCCTATCCAGAGTATAATGAAAATAAACACTAGTTTCTCTAGTGCAGTTACCATAATCATTAAAGAATCAATGGCAAATTAAACTGCACAAATCCTTAGAGAGAAGAGGAAGGTGAGGGACCACAGAAGTAAATTCAAAGGACTTCAGGTTCTCCTCCAAACCATGAGATGTTCATTAGTATTGCTCTCATATAGACAAAAGCATACAGCAGAATGAAGATTTTGTATTCTTTTTACTTTAATTATACAGTGGCAATAGGCAGAACAATCTTCAAGAGTTGCTGAAATGATTGCACTTGTGTTTCTAGAATTAAAATTGAACACAGAACTTTATGTAGATAAATTTCAATCAATTTTCTTACATCTCCTATTTTTTTAGTTTAAATAAAAAGTGTCTACATCAAGCACTTTTTTCCAGAATAAATGTTCAATTCACAAAGATAGTTCTTTAAAAGTACACTCATGCATGTATGCCAAGACAAAAGAAGGCTGTTTTCAAACAAAAGCAATTTTCAAAATGCTGTGCTCATATTAGCTCAGCCAGATGAATTCTCTGCCCAATTGACCTTCAATCATATTCTTCATTTCATCATTCTGATGAAAATTAGTGGGACACATGATGTTGGGCATCCTAGCTGAAAGAACATCCAGTTGCAGACAGATATTTCTGAACAGTGTCATTCTTCAACTAGCATGGCATGGAAACGCACACTAATAGTTTCCCTATTTTCATACATGAGATTTTTTTCAGCACAGAAAAAATGGGAAGAAATACCCTAGCAGTTTTCTAATATTACACATAAAGTGTTTTAGCTTATCATATTGGAAGGGAGATTAGAAGAGAATTAACGTAAGAAAAAAATACAGAGCAGGAAAAATTGGCAGAGATGGGACAGTAGAAACAACAATTACTGAACTTAACAATTTAACCAAGTTTCCAGCAAGTGAGTTTTTTTTTTTAATACAATCTTTCTGCATAATCTCCTTTGCTGTTAGAAAATACCATGGGCCTGTTTTTCTTGTGCTTAACATGATTAGAAAATGTTCTTTTGACATTATTTTTACTCCCACTGAAAACTTAACTAAATTCTGGTAATTAGCAAGTTGAAGGTGAAACACTGTGTTATGTCTACATGCCAAGGAATATGAATGTCTGAAAAGGTCTTAGAAAAAAATTAACTTAATGGTTCATGATTTTACTATTAGAACTAATTACTTTAAAGCAGCATAAAGCAATATTATAAAAACGTATACTAAGATGGACATCCTATATGGTTCTCCTTCTTAATTTATTTTGTCTAAAACTTCCTTTTTTGAATTTTCTGTCTGCCATTATAGAATACAAAAATGAGTAAGACAGTATGCTGCTATTGCAGATTTTCCACTATAATATAGGACAGTGACCCAGGTAAGTTAAATATGGGGAGTTAAATTTGGGGAGTTGAAGTTATTTCTGCAATAGATTAGAAAGGATTTGCTATGAAGATATTAAAAATGAGAGAGAACAAAATAACTAAGCATCATAAAGGTTCAAAAATGTCTATTATCAATGGAAATATTCAAATGGGTCTGAGAATAGCAGTTATGGATTAATCCAAGAAGTGTAAGTACTGGACAGGTAAGGAATTCTACAGCAAAGTAGTAATTAATAAAGGTTGGAGACAAGAACCTTTCTATTTAAAGATCAATAAATGTGGGAGCATTTGGCAGGGCTTTAGTGGACCTGCATCCAAAGGGCTGTGTGACTAAACAGGAGGCTGACAAACTAGAGTGAGGCAAAAATGTAATGGGCTTTAGCACAAAACATGCATAAGAGAGGCTTGAATGAACAATACCATTTTATTTCACCTGAGTTCTGTGAACTTTAAGAGAGAAAACACAATTCATGATATCTCTAGTACAATATTCTGCAAACCTTACACACTGCTTTCTATGTGACAAGCACAAAATATTTGTTGAATTAGTGCTTGGTTGAATGGACAGAGTAATATGAAGTAATCTACTTGCAGAGTAACAAAAGTGCAAACATTGAATCTATAATGTTAATGAAGACACTATGATGATTGCTTTTTATATCAACAAGGAATCATCACAGATAAAGACAGAATGTACTTCCAACCATACTTATCCATATTGGCCAAAATAAAATGCATTCTCATTTTGTTCTTACTTGTTTTTACTTTCTATATGAATTACTATCTAAGACACTTCATTGAATATGTATGGGGACCTAAAATTAATCTGATACTATTAAGAAAACAGGTTGTAGCATCATTTTAAATAGAGGTGACATTTAAATTAAAATCTCTTACATGAGGTTTGCTTTTTTAGAGATTAAATAACTATGTTTCTATAGCTCTTTGTATTAAAGAATGTTATTAATTTCTAAGCTGTGAGTATATTTCACATTAATACTTAAATGAGCTGTAAATTTTTCAATTACCTAGGAACAAATAGCTCTAGAGATACCATTATCCAAAATGCACGTATAGCCTAGTCAATCTTAGCAATTGCCTTCACGTGTGTTGGGCAAGTTTATGAAGCCATAGCAGCAGGGTGAGCACAAAGAGAGCAAGCATTACCTTTCAGACTATTAATAACAATACAATAAGAATGACATTAATGAAGTAACAGAAGAGTGGGTCAAAGGTAATTTTCAAATGTCAACATACACAAAGGAGTAACAAAAAGATTAATGCACAAAAGACAGTGAAAGAAAAGTGAGAAAAAATTTTCTCTGACTGGCAATTGTGTGCCATATGTTCTTGAAGGCAAAAGGGTTTGAAAGACATTCAGCTTTATACCACTCAGTGTTCCTTTAAATGTCCTCCACAGGGCCAGAAATGCAGGATTCAATTTTCAGAGATAATTGTGTCCGATAACTGTCTCACTCCTTTTCAGTGAGAATCTGATAAACAGCTAATTACTATCAAAGTGATTTTAGTGTTTCACAGCTGAGCTGGTAAGAGGAAGAGAAAAGGCATGGCCATCCAGTGTATCTGGAGGAAAATGTAGTTAAATTATAAATTCATTCCATTTATTGAGCTAATGAAATCTTACTAACCTACCTGAAAAATCATTTATTAGTTTAACAAAAGAACATCCATTTAAACATAAAATCAATGATGGTTATAAAATTCACTGTTACCAAGCTTCATCTAAAACAATCCACGATAGCAAAAACATACATGAAGATACAATTACAGTTTACATTACATGGCATTATATGGCAAACTTGGATCAATTATACTGATCATGTAGGACATGATGCAAATTTCAATGTATTAGTACTTCTGATGTTAGTACATACTTCAGCTCTCTAAATAAAAACAGAAATGCATACTAGTATCTTCATTTTTTGTAATAGAGTGTATATTTATTTATTTATTTTTAATTAATTTATTTTTATCTCAATCACAGGTTAGGTACTTTGAATCCCAGGTATAGCCCCCTCCCTCAGTCCCTCCTACCCTCCCACTCCCTCCCTCATCTCACTCCTCCCTGCCCCCTCCAAGTCCACCAACAGGGGAGGACCTCCTTCCCTTCCATCCAACCCCAGCTTATCCTGTCTCCTCAGGGCTGGCTGCAATGTCCTCTCCTGGGATCTAGCCAGTCTGTCACTCCCCAGCTTGTATGGGGGAGGGTCAAAGAGTCAGCCATCAAGATCATGACTGAAATAGTCCCTGTTTCCCTGAGTAGGGTCTTCAGTACTACACCGAGCTATCATGGGCCCCATCTGTGCGGGGGTTCCAGGCCACATCCACACATGGTCCTTGATTGTAGAAACCGTCTCATACAAGACCCCTGTGCCCTGCTCAGTTTGGTCTTTGTGGAGCTCTTGTTCTCCCCAAGTCTCTACAACCTCCCCCAGATCTATCATTACTTCTCGCCCTCTGTCAGAGGCTTGATCACAAGTCTTAATATCTGCTCTGTAGTATCTTCATTTTTACATATACCTGCACACTCAAGAGAGTTTTTGACCACTTTTGATTGTTATTTTCTATTATATTCTTGATTTACCCATTATGTCATTTATATATTCCAGGTTGTCATGTGCATTTTATGGTCTTAAACTAAGGACCAATATTGTCATGTTGTTTTGTTTTGGACAGGTGTTGATCAAGATCCATATGATAATGGCTTGGTCCCCAAAGTGATAGTAGTAGGATGTTTTTTTTTTTAATTTATTTATTTTTATCTCAATCACAGGTTGGGTACTTTGAATCCCAGGCGTAGCCCCCTCCCCCATTCCCTCCTACCCTCCCCCTCCCTCCCTCATCTCCTTCTTCCCCGCCCCCTCCAAGTCCACCAACAGGGGAGGACCTCCTTCCCTTCCATCCAACCCCAACTTATCATGTCTCCTCAGGGCTGGCTGCAAAGTCCTCCCCTAGTAGTAGGATGTTTTACAATTCTTTTGAGTAATGGAAACTTATGAGAGAATCTTGGGTAATTGTGGGTGCTTCAACACAAGTTCTTTTGGGGTTTTAGAGAAGATTATATTTATGAGTTTGTCTCTGCCTTCTGTTTCCTTATTGTGTTCTATTTTGCTTTTGGTATTTACTCTATGAAATGTTCTTTCCATTGCTACTTAGTCATATAAATGACTTAACCAATGCTTCCTGCTTGTCTCCCAAATTTAGATTTCAAAGCTCTCCATCTACGACTTAAACAAAACTTCTTCTCACTAGGAATGTGTCTCATATATTACATTACACTAACACAAGATGACTTACATATTTGGCATCTAGTAAAATTGGCATCAAACAGCTAACTGTAAGTTTGTCTTTTCACTCGGCTCTTGAGAATGATGTTCTTCCTCCAAATTACTTCTACATCTGCATTGCTAAGATATTATTCTCTCCCTTAGTAATAGTACATCTCAGAACTGATCAAAACACTATAGAACCACTCCAAATGGAATGAAGCCAAGATATTTCTATTCTTTAAGGGAATATGCCACAAGATTCTTGTGATTGCAAAAGAGTTGTTGAACTGTGAAGATCTACCAGAACAAATTCAATTATGAAAGGTAACAACTAAAATGATCTCCTTTTTCCAACATAATATTTTTTATTGATTCTTTGGGGATTTCACATCATACTCTCCTATCACATTCACTTTCCAGTCCTGTTGTCCCCAACCCTTGTTACCTCCTTCACACACACAAAAAAATGTCCACTATTTTTTCCCCTCTATACTCACTGAGGCATGGTCAAACTCTCAGTGGCCTGTATCTTAAATGCAGTTGAGTCCTTCCTCTCCTGTATGCCTGCTATAAGTCATCTACTATAGATGGTAGCCCCTGCCCCCTATCCTATCACAGTTTTTAAGAGTTCTATCGGGTGATTTCCTGTCTAGGCTATTATTATTTTAGGGGGTGGGATGGGGTGGAAGTAGGGATTGTCACAGAAGCTTTCCATGAACCCTTTCTCAGCTGTGCCTCTGCAGTCATCAGCTTCAGGCTGTAGCACAGACCAAGGATTTACATGTGACCTTCGATGGCAGTATAGGCCAAGGACATCCACACAGACCATGTCGCAAAGGACCGTGGATCCAGACACAGTGCTTAGCAACATCAAAGGCCAGGATATCACCATGGACCTAGGTGGCAGTGCAGACCACCCATAATAATGTGGTCCCTAGAAGCAGCATTTTCCATGGACATCAACCTGGCTTCAGGCTGTATCTGGGATACCCTTGTGGTCTTCAGTGAAAGCACAGGCCATAGAAATCAACACAGATACAGTAAGACCATGCTAAAATGATCTTATGCAAAGGACAGTTACATATTGA
>CM053753.1:85147764-85172976 GCA_028658305.1 Pachyuromys duprasi | reverse complement strand
TCCCACCCTCCCCAACCCTCCCTCATCTCCTCCCCGCCCCCTCCAAGTCCACCAACAGGGGAGGACCTCCTTCCCTTCCATCCAACCCCAGCTTATCCTGTCTCCTCAGGGCTGGCTGCAATGTCCTCCCCTGGGATCTTTGTTTTCTTTTTTATTACTTTTTGCATCTTATTTAACAATATTTGCCATAATTTCTACTTTTATATCTTCTGGTCGCTCAGAATATAGATATAAACAAAAAAGAGAAACTTTTACAATCCAAGCATTATGTGCAAATGATGTGATTTTTAAATTTTTATTTTTTGTTATTAATTACATTTTACTAACTCTGTATCCCAGGTGAATCCTCCCTACTCCCTCATTCCCTCCCTCTCCCACCCTCCTCTCCTCCCTGCCCCTGTCCAAGCCCACTGACAGGGGAGGACCTCCTCCCCTCTCATCTGGCCCTGGTTTGTCAGGTCTCTTCAGGACTGGCTGCAAAGTCCTCTGTGGCCTAAGAAGGCTGCTCCTCCCTTGCTGGGTGGGGAGGTCAAAGAGTCCGCCATTGAGTTCATGAAAAATGATTGCTACATTGCTTCACGAACTTTATTTCGTCAACAATGAAAGTGACAGGAGGAGAGGCATCAGCTCACTTTGTGAAGTGGTTGCCGTGCCAACATGAGAAAGGAAGCGTGGGTCTGAGGCTTTATGGGTACAAGTCCCACCTGGCTACAGGAGGTGGCCACTTCAGGCTCCTTAACCGCCTTCTTCTGGAAGTCTCAGCTAGGGTCACCCCATAGACTCCCAGAGCCTCCCCTGGTCCAGAGATGCCCCCAAACTGATTTCTGTTCTCTCTTCTCCCCATCACTCTTCACCTGTGTTCTCAGCACAGCTGACCCACACTCCCGTCACTGTCCCCACCCTTGCTCACATCTAGCTCTCTCTATCTATATCAGATGTCTAAGTTATTTCCTGTTCTGAGAGTCAAGCATCTCCCTTGGGCACTACTTGGCTTCTTTGGATCTGTGTAATGTAGCATAATTATCCTGTACTTTAAGACTTTACACCCAAAATCTGTTTTGCCTATGAGAAGTATAGAGGCAAAGATGGAGCAGAGATTGAGTGAATGGTAAACAAATGACTAGTCCAATTTGAGACCTACCCCATGGGGGCAGGCCAACCCCTGATACTATTAATTATACTCTGCTATGATTTTAGATAGGAACCTAGTATAACTGTCTTCTAGAAGCTTCATCCAGCAGCTGTTGGAAACAGATGCAGAGACAGGGAGTTTCTGAAATAGCATTATGTACTCTCACCCACTGAGCCAGTGGTTTTTAAATACTGTACAGTGTCATTAGAATAAAAAGAACTGTCTAACAAGACTTGGACTGCACAGGTGGGTTTAAATGGCTTTTCCTTAACTTAAAAACAAACGCCAATAGAGCTTGTTCGAGCAGGGGAGCACAACTACTGTGTGGACACTTGACATAAGACTCGTCTTCTTCTATTCTGGAAGGTCAAAGGTCATCCTCTTCCTCCAAGCTCACAACTTTGGGAGAAATCAGTGAGGGAGGAAGGGGACACCCATCTAGTCAGCCAGATCAGCTGAATCAACCCTGTTGATCAATGAGGTGACAAGTGTTGAAACAAAATTGCCCTCACATCTAAGCTGAGAGAAACAGATGCAGAGACTCACAGTCAAACAAAAGCTTGAGCTTTGGGAGTTCTATGGAAGAGAGGGGGAAAGGATAGAGGGAGCTGGAGGAGTCAAGGACACTGCAAGAAGACCTACAGAATCAAGTAACCTGGGCCCATCGGGGCTCACAGAGACTGAACCACCAACCAAAGAGCTTGCTTGGACTGGGTCTACACATCTATAGCAGATGGGCATTGTGGACAACATGTGGGTCCTTTAATAAGGGGAGAAGGGGCTGTCTCTGACTCTGTTGCATCTAATGGATCCCTTCTCCCTTTGCTGGGATGCCTTGTCAGGAGCTAGTGGGAGAGGATGCACTTAGTCCTGCTGTGACTTAAGGTGCCAGGGTGGGTTGATCTACACTGGGGCCTTCTCCTCTGAGAAAAGAAGGGCAGTATGGGGGAGGGGACTCGAGGTCAGGACTTGGGGAAGAGGAGAAAGGGGGGCAGGATCAGGTTGTAAAGAGATTAAATTAATAAATAAATTGAAAAAAGAAGCTAAGTTTGAATATTTGAATATCTTGAACATGTAAAACAATGTCATGTTAGCAAGCATGCATTATCCTAGCCCTCCAGTGGTGATATGGGAGACAGAGACAGGGGAATCCTCAGGGGTTCAAGGGACAGCTAGACTGGTATTAATACATAGTTGCAAACAACAACACAAAACACTATCTATAACAAGGTTGAAGGCAAAGGCTAACAGCCTAAGTTCGCACACACATTCTGCTGTGCACACCTGAACTCACATACATGAAGTTTAACAAATACACATATCCTTGAAACAAAATCCAGATTTTCTAAATAAAAATTCCACTGATATTGTGCAAATTTCTTATCACTGTGGCTAAAGATAAACATATTTAGTACATACTGCAGGTCATTGTGCTGCAAGTGTGGGTGACATTTCCATGTTTACAATAATGTTCAATGAAACATGTTATGTACATACACTAGACTGTGAAAGGGCCTCACTTACTAAGAATATCTAAACCTGGAAAAATACCTTGTAGGAAAATAGATGTTTTTATATTGCTAAGGCTAACACATATTCTTTTCAGACAACTTGTTTGCCTATAATTAAATTGTGGAACATAATTTATCCACATTGCTGATATTTTTGAATATTTAAGTGATTGAACCTTTAAGTTTTGGATGTCTGACCTCTCTGAATCTAAAAATACAAATAGATAGAATAATCTGCAAGGTGTGGTTAACACTAAATAAAAACATTAAACATAAATGTTACCACATACGTAATAAAAGCTTTGAATATTTCATTTATTATGCACTGCTCTTTAAAATTGTGTTAAATCGAAAACTTCAAGTTTGTATATTTTAAGACATTATTTTTTAATGGACTATGGGTTCAATAATATTCGGTACTTATTTTCATGTATAACTTCTTAGATTAACTTTTTTGATGAAAATGAATTTTGATAGGCATGGCAATTTAAGGAGCTCGAAGCAGGAAATGGTTCTAGGTACTTTTAATTTCTAAAGTAAATTCTTCTTCACTTAGGCTGTTCAGAGCTCTACTCACATACATAGCACTCCTGGGAGAGGACGCTTCTAATTGAACATGATATTTTACAGCTCTGAGACATGTTTTTCATAACCAGGGTATTGAATATTTACAGTCATTATAGAGACTGATGTGTAATAAAAGTCTCACATGATTTAAAATCAAAAAGAATCTTCAGGCTGAATCTCATTTAGGCTGTATTTATGTGATACTGTATTGAGCAATTAGTTTCATTTCATCATAGAAGTATGTAAGCTCTATTCTTTACAAATTTTGAAGAAAAATACATATTTTTAACTATCAATAGTTCTTGATGTACAACATAGCTGAGCCATATAAATTTGCTTACAAATTCGTTATTTGGAAACATGGTTATATTTTCTTATTGAGATTATTATTAGATTCACTCTGTACATAAAACACCTGTTATGGCTATAATAATTATGGTTCCTTTAGCCTCTTTTTGATATGTTTACGCAGAATCCTACATTTCTCAAGGCATTAAACTTTTCAGGCCCTAAACCAATTTAATTTCAAGCCATATCTCTTTAAGGATGTTATCATTTTTAGGTACATCCTGCCTGATATGTTCATGCTCCTGACAAGGAACATGAAGTGAATTGTAGAAATATTGCCCCCTGTATGAGAACAGAGAGTGAACAAAAGATGGATACCTCAGCATCCAGTGATACTGAGAAGAAAGGACTCCTCTCAGGCTAAAGGTTTTAAGTATATAGGTTAGGTTACAAATCTCTTAAGCATATACTCTGGAATAAAGTTCAATGAATTTTGTCCGTTAAACTAACTATCTTTCTTAATAAATACACACAGCATACTAACTAGGTTTTCATATTGTAATTGAGGCACTGTCAACTAAAAAGTTACGTTGAACCAATACGCCATTTCCTCATGATTCCTAATCTGCACTTAAAGCGCTCAGGTTGTTTAATCTTGGATTACTCGTGTCTTTGATCAGTTTTTCAGGATATGATTGGTAATCTTTGCTGTCATCTTGATTAGACTGAAAATTAGCTCTGAGATTAGCAAAGCAAAGCCCTTGTGCATACCCAGGGAGGTTGAGATGGTTAGGACTGTTACAAAAACTAAACAAACAAATGAAAACTAACTTCATAGTGACATTGCATAGTGACATTGTTGAAAGATGGCAAAAGTAGAATGTCAGTCACTGGGAGTCAGTGCCTCCTCCATCCCATATACCCTTTTCTCTCTGTATTATGTCCTTCATGCTGTGAGATGTTCTGCTCTGATTCCTGTCCAGGATGGAATGAAAACATGAGAACTCAGTCAAAACAAGATTCTCTCCTTTAAATTGTTTACATCAGATACTGTCACTTTATATAAATCCATCTTATATTTATGGTCTCGATATTAATAAGGCATAGAGGTCATGTCCTAAAAGAATTGAAATAGTGATCTGAACAAAAACTAAAAGCAACCACTGTCCTTTAGTAGATGAATAGGTAAGTAATAGACGTATATCATGGAATAGTATTAAAGTATAAAAAGGAAAAAAAACTCTAATAGATGCTAAAACATGCATAACAGGTTGCACGAAAACTATTCTTTATTATTTCTATACCTAGAGTAGAAAAGTCAGTCGAAATGAATGCAGATTAAAATGCATGAAAGATTTAGAAAGAGCAAGATGAATAATTTTTTATTGAGTACAGAAATGTGGATTTATCATACAACCACTATGAGATGGACCTGTATTCTTTTTTTCTTTTTATTTTTTTCATTTATTTATTCATTTATTACAATTTATTCACTTTGTATCCCAGCTGTAGCCTCCTCCCTAGTCCCCTCCCAATTCTGTCCTCCCTGCCCCAGTCCACTGATAGGGGTGGTTCTCCTCCCCTTTTATCTGACCCTAGCCTATCAGGTCCCATCAAGAATGGCTGCACTGTCTTCCTCTGTGAGCTGGTTAGGCTGCTCCCCCTCCTCAAGAGTGGCTGATCAAAGAACCAGCCACTCAGTTCATAAGACCTGTATTCTTTTTTTAATATAATTTTTATTTGAATAAAATTCACTTTGTATCCCAACTGTAACCTCACCCTTGTCCCTTCCCAGTCCCACCCTCTCTCCCTCCCTCCTTCATCTCCTCTCATGCCCCTTCCCCAGTCCACTGATAGGGGAAGTCCTCTCCCCTTCCACTGACCCTAGACTATCAGGTCTCATCAGGACTGTCTTTAATGGTCTTCCTTTGTGGCCTGGTAAGGCTGCTCTCCTTTCAGGGGGAGGTAATCAAAGAGTCAGCCACTGAGTTCAGTGTCAGAGGCAGCCCCTGTTTCCCTTACTAGGGAGCCCATTTGGAGACTGAACTGCCACTGGCTACCTCTGTGTAGGGGTTCTAGGTTTTCTTCATGAATGGTTCTGGGTTGGAGTATCAGTCTCAGAAAAGACACCAGGGCCCAGATTTTGTGATTCTGTTGTTCTCCTTGTGGAGCTCCAAACCCTTCCAGCTCTTTCTATTTCCCTCTTCTTTCATAAGATTACCTGCACTCTGCCCAAAGTTTGGCTATGAATATCAGGATCTACTTTAACACCCTGTTGAATAGAATCTTTCAGAGGCCCTTTGTCTTAGGCTTTTATCTTGTTCCTTGTTTTCAGCTTCTTCCAGTGTCTAACTCATTTGCCTTTCTGAATGAAGATTGAACATCTTACCCAGAGTCCTCTTTCTTGCTTAGCTTCTTTAGATGTACAGATTTTAGTATGATTATACTATATGTCTAATATCCACTTATTATATGTGAGTATATTCCATGTGTGTCTTTCTGCTTCTGGGATACCTCACTCAGGATGACCTTTAGCTAGACCTATTCTTAACACCCAGGAAACTGACGTAAATAGAGCATGAGGTACAGAAAAAGCTGGAATTTACATAGGAAGACACAGTCTCAAAACTTGATTGCTCCAAGATGAAATAAACACCAGGGAATTTTAGTGATTACTTCACCTACGAATGGATTTCATGTCATAACATGTTTTGCTATTGCAAATTTGAATTTTATGATATAATTAGTTTTATAACAAATCTAAATATGTAAGCAAGCAGATTATGAAATAAATTCCTTACTGGTCCCTATATTTTGTCTCTGAACTATATTACCTTTTAGTAGATTGTAGGGAAGAAATGATTCATTGTTAACCTGATGCTGTTTCCAAAACCACTGTCACACAGAATGTTTTGATCAATCCTCATGGGTTACAAAACAAAACAAACAAACAAGAACCTGAGGAAGTGATTTGTGGGAAGAGAAGAAAGGGAAGAAAAGTGATAGAAAGGAGAAATATGAGAATGGTGAATATGTAAGGATTGTGTATCTGAAACTGTATAAAAATTTTAAAAAAGTTTAAATTACTAAAATTCAATGTAAAAAATAAAAAAAAATTTAAGAACTACTATAGTTGGTTAAACTAAAAGTTATAAAATGATGGATTTACTTTAATCCAAATCCAGGTAGCAAAATACAAAACCTTATCAGGTTAGATTTAAATATATGTAAATATATTTAAAACTATGCATAATTGTGTATAATAGTAATTATTTTTTTTAAAGGCCATGACATTGAAGGAGAGCAGGGGTGCTTGAGAGGGTTTGGAGGGAGGAGTGAAAAAAATTATAATTAAATTATAAACTCAAAATAAAACAAAATGAAAAAAAAAACATTCAGTTTCCTTAAAGGCATTTCTACTGTGATTGAGTATTGTAAAGATAAAATAATACAGCTTGCTTTGTATCAAATCCACTAGACTTTATTATCTCAGAATAATTTAGAATTATAAACATACTGAATACATGTTATTTAATTTCCTATGCAATGTATTAGCTACTGCATCATGATTTTAAAAATTGGGATTATTTTTGGTGTCTTCAGTACCAGTAATGAAGCTATAATTTAATAATATCATCACTTCTTATTAGAGGATAAGAACAGCAATATGCAGCCATCCTGTTTCATCCCCTTTCCTTAACAAACCAAAGGCCACTTTGGTAGTTTCTTGCCTTTTATGTTTGCTCCAATCTAAACATGTGCTTTTAAATATTCAAATAAAAACCCACTTACGGAAGAAAAGTACATCATTTCACCTAGTAATTTCACTTTAATTACAGCGGAGCCCTATTTTCACCGTGTATCCAGGCAGTATGAAAGGGAAATAATGGAGGAGTAAGAGTCAGGCAGGGTGAGGGATGGGACGCTGGAATGAGCGATTGAGTAGGGGAGGTATGGATAATAGTAAAGACACTTGAAAAAGTCGCATGGGAATCTGGCACCGCAGGAGATTCCTGAAATAAACGCATGAGCGGATATGAAAGGAGTTTAAACGGAATTACCCTATAGCGGGTGTATAATGCCTCCACCACATACCCTAGATTATCAAGTAAAAAGCCCAGTGCCAGCTATGGGTTACCTCTGCTCAGGTTGTTGGTTGGTATGGACTGGAGAGTAGTACTCTGGTTAAGAGCATTGGCTGCTCTTCAAGAGAAACAGGGCTACAGATCCTAGCATCCACATGGCAGCTCCTAGTATGAGGGGATAATTCCAGTTTTTAACTCTAATTCCAGGGTATCTGACATTCTCACACAGACATATATACATGCAAAATATCAATGTGTACAAAATAAAAAATATGCTTTTTTGCTATATGTGTCTTTTTGTTTGGAGAAAAGAATGTTCCAGTAATGTGATTATACTGTGTACTCATTTAAAGGCTACATTATACAAGCAGTATAAACACACATAGTGAAAACATTTCATCTTCAAATTTTGTATTTACCATATTTTCTGATATGTATTACTTAACTAGCTGAAATCCTAACATGCAATTCATGCATGTTGACCCTAACAAATTAATGCAAAATATAATATTTTAAAGAAGAAAGAAAAGAATGACTGAAAACTTCAGTATAGAACAATTTGGTTTCTTTTAGAGAAACCTGGAGGTTTTAGAGAAAATTGGAAATATTTGGCTTTTTAATTCATTCTTTTTACTGTCTAGTGCATGTGTATGCCCAAGATGAGTGCATGAATCAACATGCAAAAGTCTCAGTCTTGAATTTATTTATGAGATTGTAACTGCTGAAAGAAACAACTGTAAAAAGAGGAGAGGGAATAGAAATCCTTGAACTTATCTCTAATAAAGTCCAGGAAAAAGAAGCTTATCTTGATATACCTTTCGATAAGATACTCATTATCATTCTTCTGAAATTTCCCAAATCAATTGACTTTCTACATTTTTCCACCCTGTACTTACACCATAATGTTGGAGGCAGACACAATGTCCATCACAGAAACCTGCCATATTCGCTTTCTCTGAGGCTTTCAATGGCAAGTTCTTTTTAAACTCCCTCTATTGTTGCCGAAGTATTCCTGGTTGAAGACACTGACAGAGCAAGGCTCCTCTCACATGTCCCTTTCATTTCCTATGCCATAAAAGCCTGTTGAGAAAAAGGCTGAAAGCTCACAAGATATAATACAGGCAGAAAGAAGCAAAAGTTTGCTTCTGACTAACAGTATTGCATGCTTTATCCTTAGATCCAAAAGAGGATCTGAGGGACAGCAGGGATGCCATTAGAATAATGTTTATGAAACTTAGATTTGCAGCAATGACTGGAAGAGGTTTGCTACATAATAAAAATATAAACCATAAAATAGATATTTATGTTATACATATCTTCAAAACAGTAATTTCTTTTGCACATGGGAAGTTCTGAGAGCTTTGTAAATAAGAGCTAGAGTGGTTGATCATATTCATAAATCCAACAAAGTGTGGTCTATGACTTCGTGGCTACTAAAATTAAAATTAGGTACAACAAAAATAAGATCATACTAATATCCAAGGCTCAGCAGTCACATGTGACTGGAAGCTATGGTGTTTAAATAGCGCAATCACCACACCAAACATTTTAAGGTAACTTTGTGCAATTCCATTCAAGACATGTAGTTAATATGATGTGGACAAATCTGGAAATTCTGTGAGGTAATACTGCAAACACATACATTGCTAGGATGAAAAATTACTTTTAACAGTGTATCGTTATAATGGTTCTTAAGCTGTGGATCATGATTCCTTTGGGGTCACATATCAGAAATTTACATTACACTTCATAACAGTACTTATTTCTCCTGTGACTAAACAGGAGGAAGAAAATGTCATATTTGTATTAAATTCTTTATTGTGACCACAGACGTGAAAAGGAAGAATTAGTGTCTCAGTAGAAAGTACTACCAGACAAGAGATTGTTTCCCATTTTCATCTTAGAATGCCGAAAGCTCAACAACTTACACTCCTTGGACATTGACATGAAACTGAACAGGAATTTGTACCTAGTGTGAAACAGCGCTTTTCTGAACTTTAACTGCACTTGGAAGGAAAGGACCCATACTATGTTCCCTGAGAGCGTCAGGCAAGCCACGGCTCTAGGCTCTATGTTGCATTTACATCAGCAGGAAAATGCAGTCTGATTTCCCCCAAGCCATTCTAATTTATTTATTGTGAATCTCAGCTTCTGGTTTGCCAAACACAACCACACATATCTTTTTAAATTACATCACCAGTCTGATTTCCAAGAATCCATTTGGCAGGAAGACCAGCTTCTGTGTAATGAGATGTGTCTCATTACTTTCTCAAAGTAAAACAGCAGAGTCAAAAACTCTAAAAGAAAGGCTGTTTTCAGATTCAGAGCTTGAGCAGCCCTGATGAGGTATTGCTCTCCTTTCACTGCTATAAAGGAAAAACAGAATGAGGGAGGAAATATAACTTTGAGTATTCTCTAATATTTGTTTCAGTCAGATTCTATAAGGCCATAACTGGTACTGTAGAAAAAAATATGTTCCTAAATGTTAACAAATAAATTCCTAACTTTCATATCACTAAAACTCTACTGCAACAGCTACTGAATTTATCTGTTGAAGCCAAACAACTTAGAAATAGTAATATAAAATGATGAAGTGTGTGAATTGAAAATTAAAATAAATAATGTTTTCTCTCACCAAGACAGTGGGCTCTAAACACATTTACTGCCTTTAATTCCACCTGTAAAGAAGATTTGCTTCAATGTATGTTAACATTCTCATATGCAACAATTAAAATTTTTGCAATAACATGGAGCATATAATCAAATAATTTTCATGTCATATGTTACAGTTTAGAGAAATCACAGGTAAATTAAATAATTTATTCTCACAGCCCTCTTACTTTTCAAACGAGGATACAATTTCTAGATGACCCTGTATGTGTTCGTATCTAACAATAATTTTTAAAATAGGGAAAAATGATTATTTTTTTAATAAGGACTTAGCACATACCTCTGTTTTTGAAATGAGAATTACTAATTATAAATTACTAGGTAAGTTATAAGAAGAAGAAACAGTAGTGTTTATTGTTCATTTGTTTGTTTGTTTTAAAAGTAGCCTACATCGGTGACTTGTATGATAACTAAAAAACTATTCAGGAAAATCCTGGAAAGTATTTTCTCTATCACTTTATTTTACTCCATAAGACATGTATTTTTACTTTTGGTGCTGGCTGAAGATTACAGAAAAGCCACCCAATAGTTTAATGGCATATCAAAAACTTATTTCATTTACTGAAGATAAGCAGGCCTACTTGATAAGATTCCCCCCCGCTTTTTTTTTTTAATTTACCAGTAGGGTAAAATTAAAATTTTTATCTGAGAAGCTGTATTCTTCCACTCTCATCATGGCTGAGTTGGTGCTCTGGTCCTTATGTCAGTGATAACGTGTATTCTGTTTCAGTACCTCCTTCCTTACAACATTATCATCTACAGGTACAAAGGATTAAATGATTTGATTATTTGATATCTGAGTACAGTAGCTTAAAAAAATAAGTACTCAACTTTAAGCACACAGAGAAAGTTTCAATTCTAGTATTTAGATATTAAAGGATGCATCAGGCATTGGTCTTTCTGGATCTGGGTTACTTCATTCAGTATGGTTATTTCTAGCTACAAGCATTTGTAACTATACACTTCAAGATCTTCACCTTTCTCTATAGCTAAACAATACTCAATCGCATGTACAACATTTTCTTTATTTGTAAGATGGACCTCTAACCAGAGGGATTGGAGAGGAACTCCTCTAGCCCAACACTAACTGAGACTCTATTAGAGACCAATGGCTGATGGAGGAAGAAGAGTAGGTTTTATGAAGCCTGGGAAGGACTACCTATGTTCTTCTCTTCACAAACAGGCAGACCTCTATAGACTTAGTAGGTGGAGAGCAGGGAGAAGGAGAGATATAGGAGGAGGAAGAGGAAGAGAGAAAGAAAAATATACATAAATATATAAAGTAGGAAAGGAAGAGTTGGAAGGAATGGAGAAATACATGGGTAAAGGGGGGACATGGGAGATGGGTTTGATTAAATACATTATATACATGTATGAACTGCCCTACAAAATTAAAATAAATAAATAAAATTCCAGTTTGACAAAGCTATCCTGAGTTTTATTATTTTAAGTACTATGCATGGTGAATCAAAAATTAAAATAAATAATGCTCTTTGGCACCAAGACAGTGGGGTCTAAAGACATTTACTGCCTTTAATTCCACCTGTAAAGAAGATATGCTTCAATGTATGCTAACATTCTCATATACAACAATTATAATTTTTGCACCACCATCACAAGAGAGAGAGGCAGAGAAAGAGAGAGAGAGAGACACCTAGTCAGTTGTTAAAGAGAACACTCTGCTCTTTCATGAAACCTTGGGTAGATTCCCTGCATTTACGTTCAGAGGCTCACAATCTTCTGTAACTCAAGTTCCCAAGGATAGGATGTCTCTGGCCTCTGCAGACACATGCAGGCATGTGCACAAGACAACACACAAATATACACAACTAGAAAGCATAGCCTATCACATTTCCCTCCTGGTCAACTTCCTTGCTTTGTGACATGTGTGAATGTACAGACACAATCTCCACCAGGGACCCCCAGGGGCCATATCAGGCTAGTACTCAAGTAGGAAGCCTTTATGATATTCCATTATAATCTTTCCAGAGTTATTCTTAGTCCTGCTGCAGCTTGCCTCTATCCTCAGCCCAGATCTATACACTGGGAAGTCCACCCGTTGGTGTGGACCCAGGGTCCCCCCAGATCTTTGCCACAGAATGTGAAATGCCATGTATTGTGAACCATGAAATATATATTGGATTACTTTGAATTTTTATTGAACAATTATGAGATAGATTTAGAGGATTATTAAATAAATGATTTAAAAATATTTATTTAAATTATGTATATATTCACTTATAAGTGGATATTAGACATATAAGATAGGGTAAACATACTAAAATCTGTACACATAAAGAAGCTAAGCAGGAAGGAGGACCCTTGGTAAGATGATCAATACTTACTCAGAAAGGCAAATAATATGGACATTGGAGGACGGAGAAAACAGGCAACAGGAAAGAAACCTACCACAGAGGGCCTTTGAAAGACTCTACCCAGCAAAGCATCAAAGCAAATGCTGAGACTCATAGCCAAACTTTTGGGAGAGTGCAGGGAATCTTATGAGAGAAGAGGGAGATAGAAAGAACTGGAAGGGACAGCAGCTCTACAAAGAGAGCAACAGAACCAAAAAATCTGGGCTCGTGGATCTTTTTTAAGACTGATACTCCATCCAAGGACCATGCATGGAGATAACCTAGAACCCCTGCACAGATGTATTCCATGGCAGCTCAGTCTCCAAATGGGTTCCCTAGTAATGGGAACAGGGACTGTCTCTGACATGAACTCGGTGGCTGGCTCTTTGATCAGTTCCCCTTGATAGGGGAGTAGCCTTACCAGGCTACAGAGGAAGACAATGCAGCTAAGTCCTGATGAGACTGGATAAGGTAGGGACAGATGGATGGAGAGGAGGACCTTCCCTATAAGTGGTCTAAAAGAGGGGCATGGGAGGAGATGAGGGAGGGAGGGTGGGACTGGTAGGGAATGAGGGAGGGGGCTCCAGCTGGGATACAAAGTGAATAAACTGCAATTTATAAAAAAAAAATTTAAAAAGAAAGAAAAAGAGACAACACACACATAAATTATTTAGAGGAGATAAAACAATGACCAGTATGTAAGTCATTGATAACTTTGACTATACTTGTAAACAATTACTACAACTTGGCCTCTCTAAATTAAATATGTGATCAGTGGAAAATAATAAAATATAAAACTAAAGCAGTAAGTACTATCCCTAATTGTCTGAGAAAGCACCAGATTGATGTCCAAAGTGATTGTACAAGTTTACCTTCCCACCTGCAATGGAGTAGGCTTCCCCTTTCTCTACATCCTCTTCAGCATGTATTGTCACTTGAGTTTTTGATCTTGGCCACTCTGATAAGGGATTGTCTCTGACATAAACTCAGTGGCTGGCATTTTGATCACGCATCGCCCTCCCCCACCCCGGATGGGAGAGCAGCATTACCAAGCCACAGATGATTACAACACAGCCAGTCCTAATGAGACCTAATGGGTCAGATTGAGGGGGAGGAAGACCTCCCCTATAGGTGGACTTGGAGAGGGGCATGGGAGGAGATGAGGGTTGGATTGGGAGGGAAGGCGGGAAGTTTGGATACAAAGTGAAAAACTGTAATTAATATAAAAATAAAATGAAATAAAAACTAAAGTAAGATACAAATAAAATATAGGAATAGAATTATTTAGTTTAGTGTGACCAAAGAGCTTGTTGGAGGAATATCCGGCATTAAGAAGCCAATTTGTTTTGACTATGCAACTCTGTCATATTCCAGATAACATATGCTGAATTCAACATGTGAACACAGATGTTTTGTATACTTATGCTTACTGATGAACTATTTCCATAAGCATTTAACACTTGGTCAATATTTGTCTTGTAGTCACATGCTCCAGTCTTGAAAAAAGATTTTAAAACTCTAGTTTAGACAACATGGACAACTCAAATATGCAAAGTTCCCTAGCTATGCATTTCCATATACAAATATCAAACACTATATAACTAAGCTTTCTGTTAAATACCTAATTGAGCTGACAGAAAGATATGAGACATTCCCAGGACCTCTCTAAAATGCACATCATTCAATTGTAACAATAGCTAGCTAATCCTAACCTGGTGTAGAGATCGTAGTCATTTCAGTAATTGAGAGCAGTGAATTTCTAGGAGAGTCAATTTGGCCCATAGATAGAATTGGGAAATTTACAGTTTGGAGGAAGTTTATTACTGTCTTTTTGATGTTAAATTTTTCACAGTTCACAGACATAATCAGCTTTCTCTATCAGCAAGGATTCATCTTGAAGTGTCAATGATTTTGTGTGTGTGTGTGTGTAGATTTGCTTTGTTGTCACTTTGATGCTTCCTCTAGACAACAGACAATGGAGATACTTGGAAATCCTTGGAGAGAGGTTTGAGTGGGATCTTTTGATATTTTTATAAAAAACAAAACCAAAAACCTATGCCACTGGAGCTGTGGATCTGATGTGATTGTGCAGTCCTGTGGCAGCTTCCTTCTCTTTTGTTTCCTGGGAGATGAAGTAAGGGTTTATTATTTGGTTATAGCTATAACATTTTCCTACTTTGTTGAGGCATATCACTGAAGAAAAAAATGTTCATTCACCATGACAAAGCCAAATGGGCAAAGAAGCAAACTTCTAAAAATATGAGTCAAAGCGACTCTAGTTTGTGCATACTTTCATCAGTGCATTATCTTTGTTATTCAGTTTTCATGTTTAAAAGCTGACTAACACAGCTAGTATATGTAGTAGGTCTGCATTTTAAATACACTGTTACTATATGCTAAACTTATCTAATTTGGTAAAATTACTAAGAAGCAAATATATGTATATATAACCAGCATTAATAAAAATATCCATACCCCCATCAAGGCTGACTAAATAAAAATTGATAATCCAAACTATAAAATATATCTGTGAGCATATTTATAGAATCTCAATAATGTTTGAAAAAATGTTTAATATAAGTGAAGAATAAATGATCATCAATCTATATTCACTACAATTGAGATTTTAAAACTTTCAGAAAAATTTACCTATATACTTGTATAACAGGCAAGTTGTACAAATATATATAAATAATCTCAATTTTAAATATATTCTTCTATAACTTCAAAGATATAAGCAAATATGCCTAGGTGAAGTATGTGACTAGATTTATTGATCTTTTAAATAAAAATATATCAAAATATATTATGCAATAAGAGAAGAATGAGAAATTTTTAATATATTACATAACAAAATGGCATAGAATTTTAAATAAGGTTATCTTGGAGAGCTCTCCAGGAAATGATACTGAGCAAATGCATAGTCAGGAGAAAATACATGTACCATGATAGCACTTCTAAAATATTGAGTACCATGAAGAACATACTAAAAGTATAAACAGCATTAGGAAAAAAATTAAAAATTAGTTATAGAATACTAAACCCAAATTCTGGATGATCGTTTTCCTCTCAAATTTGAGGCGAGAGAATCTCTGAGAGGTCTTCATAGGGGACTTTAATTGCTTTCTTATGAAACACTGTATCAAGACACAAAAAATGATTCATGCAAGGGAATTGGTAAATTATGACAGATTCAATTGTGTATGAATGGTCATGGTGTTTTCTGCAGATATGATGAACTTACAAGTTACTTAAAGGAATTGATGTTGCTATTTAAAAGAAGCTCCTGAAGTACGCATTAATTTTGGAGCAGAAACATTTATATAAATTTGAACATTGAACTTTACCTCAAAAAAACGAGGCAAGTTGAAAGCCACATTCCTCAAACTGAAGTGAACTGATTTATTTGCAGAACTCAGTGGTGCATCGGATCATTGGCAACCCTTTAGTCCTAGTTGTGCACTGTGAGCTCCCAGGGAGACCAGTCATTGCACCGTTTGCCTTCGCATTAGGTCTGGAAAGCCCAAAGCATTCATGGGTGAAATGGACACATACAGAGGCTCTCCTTGGCATAGTTTAATGTTTCATTTGATGCCAAAAAGTATTAGACTTTCATTTCACTTACATTCTTTTCCTATTTGTGCATGACTGAAAAAATCTATTAAATGTCAAAGAAGATCAATGAAAAGAAACTAATATTGCTCAAAATAAAATTTATCTTCCCATAATTCACTGACATTTTTATTCGACTGCACTTTGATTGAAATCTGGGTCACAGTTCAACTTATCTTCTTCAATGCCAGATTTGTATAGATAGCAACTGTTCATTTTTCTTTCCATGAATTAATTTCACAGGTAAAGCTATGCCTGACAATGAAACTGAGGCTTGACTAGCACGTTAACTGTATGAATAGTTTATTATTAGGCTATTTCATACTGAGGTTGGCTTTTCCTAAATGGGTTCTAATGTAGCACACTAGTTACTAAGAATAGTTGGGTGATTCTTTTGACAATGCTAATATGATTGAATCAATATAGGGACTTCTAAGCAGAATTATCTTTTTTCTTTTTCTTTTTTTGTTTTTTTCATATTTATTTATTTTTTAATATTAGTTACAGTTTATTAACTTTGTATCCCTTCCTACCCTACCCTCCCTCATGTCCTCCCTGCCCTTTCCATGTCTACTGATGGGGGAGGACCTCCTCCCTTTTCATCTAACTCTGGTTTATCAGGTGTCTTCAGGACTGGCTGCAAAGTCCTCCTCTGTGGCCTGGCAGGGCTGCTCCTCCCTCGGGGGGTGGGGGGGGGTGGGAGAGGTCAAAGAGTCTGCCATTGAGTTCATGTTAGAAATAGTCCCTGTTCCCCTTACTAGGATGCCCACTTGGATATTGAACTACCATGGGCTACATCTGAGCAGAGGTTCTAGGTTATATCCATACATGGTCCTTGGTTGGAGAAACAGTCTCATAAAAGACCCTTGTGCCCAAATATATTTGGTCTTTGTGGAGCGTCTGTCCTCTCTAGATCATATTAACTCCCCCTTCTTTCAAATGATTCCCTGCACTCTGTGGAAGGTTTGGTTAATGAGTCTCAGTATCTGCTTTGATACACTGCTAGGTAGAGTCCTTCAGAGGCCCTCTGTGGTAGGGTCCTGTCCTGTTACTTGTTTTCTCCTACATTCGACGCCCATCCCATTTGTCTTTCTAAGTGAGGATTGGTCTTCTTACCCTGGGTCCTCTTTCTTGTTTGTCTTCTTTAGGTGTGTAGATTTCAGTGTGTTTATCCTATCTTATATGTCTGTATAAGTGAGTATATACCATGTGTGTCTTTCTGCTTTTGGGATACCTCACTCATGATAATCGTTTCTAGGTCCCACCATTTGCCTGCAAATTTCATCATTTCCTCGTTTCTACTTCTCTTTGGAGGTGGCCAACCAACGAAGACTCACAAAAATGATGGGCAGAATCCCCTTCATCTTCTATGCTCCTCTTCTATGAGAGCCTGTTTTGTTCTCATGCTAATTCTACACTTGCCACTGGTCTAGCATTTAGTAGAAGTAATTGCAGTTACATTATGACCACAGAACTTACAGTGTATAATGAGAATATTATAAAACCTAATATATGTCCAAAAGACTTTGGTTTACAGTGATATTTGATTGCCTTTATTGTTATTGATGAAACCATTATTGTTCATGAGTATTGTCTACATAGTAGAGTATGATGTATCCAACTGTAGAAAAAAATGCAAATTATTCTAGACAAATCAGACAGTTTACAAAATGGCCTATAATTTCTATGCAGAACATGTTAATTTAGATATTGTGGTTGTGGTAATAGCAGTTATGTACTGGAGATAATAGTATAGAGAACAATGAACAGTACTGAAATGGTTACCTGTTATTACTTCCATAGTAAAGGATGAAAATAATTACAAAAAAAATCACAAAAACTGTCCCATAGGACATAATTTTTTTCTATCTTTATTTCCTATATGCTCTATTATTTTGTATTCATTTTCATCTGTTCTATTTGAATTGGGTAGCCACAAATAAAGAAGAAAGTCACTTTGACCCTCCCCCATACACGCCAGGAAGTATTAGCCTGGCTAGATCCCCGGGGAGGACATTGCAGCCAGCCCTGAGGAGACAAGATGATCTGAGGTCAGATGGAAGGGGAGGAGGTCCTCTCCCATTGGTGGACTTGGAGGGGGCGGGGATGAAATGAGGGAGGGATGAGGAGAGTGGGAGGGAATGAGGGAGGGGCTACACCTGGGATGCAAAGTACCTAACCTGTGATTGATATAAAAATAAATAAATTACATTTTAAAAAAAGAATTCATAATGCTTAGATATGTGGTGACCATAACAGAAATCTTATTAAAGTAGGCTTGGCTATCATCTCAGTGGTCATCAAATGTATTTGTCCATTACCTAAACACAGAAACCACCAACATTTTTTTACAATATTTTTATTATTTATTTTTACTGAAGGAAAACTCAAATATCACATAATAATTTACTGGAGGACCCTTATGAAAGCTATATAAAATTAGTATATGTTTATCTACCATGCGTATTCATACTTAATTGGTTTATGAAAAAAGATAAGAGAAATGAATTTATTGAAGAACGAACTTAGATTTATTACAGAGATTATACTTTGATTTGCAATTTCTACGTAGGAAACATCTCTTTTGAAGCTGAAATCTGACATCTATTTATTTATAATGTTTCCCTGGTTCAAGTTCATTTCCAAGGATGTTAAAACCCATCGTATTTTTTACTACCTTTTAGACTGAATAAGAAAGTGGTAATTCGTGCTTTATGTCAGTTTTCTTTTATCCCTACAAGGGCCTTGGTATTGCTAGGAATGGTCATTGTAAAGAATCTTCCACAGAAGGAAGACAAAGAATCTTCCTTTCTTCAGTCCTTTAAGATTTCAAGATGAAATGATGTGCAATCCCATTAGGATATCTTTTTTAAATTGAATAGATCACTGTCTTAGATTGCTCAAATGCTGTAAGTAGATATCCTTTTGTGTAATAAGTCTACAGCTGACCCAAGGATAAAGAGCACCAAAGGTAAGAGGCTGTTCACTAATGCCAGGAAATCCCATGAGCCCTGCACTTTCCCATATTATTTCTGCTAATGTTGATACAGATTAAATGAATCTTCTATTCATCTCTACAAAACTAAAAAAATGGCATATAATAACTGTACCAATGTGCTAAATTGACCCTGTAAATTGTTTTAAGGAAGGAGGAATTCTACCCTAAACCCCACAAAATTAACAGTGGTAAGATATAGTTTTCTTTGTGTTCTAGAAAACAAAAACACCAATAAAGAATCACAAACCTATAAACCTATGGAAATTTGGATATGACAGAAAATACTTGTGAATTTTATTTAATAGTTTTATTATTACAAACACATATAGGTTTACCAAAAGGTGATAAATTTATGGCTAATATATCTATACTGAGAATATATGGATGCTTAATTTACTTAGGGCAAGAACTTTTGTGCTTACAAATGTAAATTAATATTAAGAAAAAGTCAAATAACCAGTGTAAGAGTGTTAGAAATCAAACAGCATAACAAAAGCACATTTGTCAAAGTCTGTGAAAAATTATAAATTAAAACAAAGCTTCTCCAGGAGTGAGGGATAGAAACTAACAAAAACTTTCAAAATATAAAATTTTATGCACACATTGTGAGACTCTATTATGGTCCTATTGCTTTTACAAGAGAGAAGACTAAATTTTAGAAAGAATAAGTCACTTATTATTTCAACAAGAAATAAAGTGGTTTCTATTTAGTTTTTTTTTACAAGGAAATGTAGAAATTGCATTCCTTCTTTTGAGGGTATATTTTGAAATACATATTCAAAGTAGGACCAAAACGAAAAGATAAATAGAAAACAAAATTTTCATACTGTCATTCTTGATGACTTTTCAATTTTTATAAGTCATTGATATGAATTTCATTTGATTGAGCTTTACTTTGTAACAATTCACTTTCTTCTGCTGCACAGGATGTATATTTTCCTTTAACCTCCCTATTATCATTTTGATTTAAATCCTTCACTTTTTGATTGCCTGATTCTGATAAACTATTTCTATTTCATCTGCTTCTGTTGGGCTCTGGTGATCCACAGTAATTTTGTAGCCTTTGCTACCTCACCACTATTTAGGTCTGTGTAATGAGGTATGCAGTGCTTTCATTTCTCTCTCTTTATGGTTCAGTCTTAGAGTATAATGTGGGAAGGGAGATAGATATATTTATAGTTAGGAGATCCATTGAGGTCCTGTTAATAATATACTGCTTTATAAATTGTTAACTGTGATGGGAAATTTTGAGAGTAATTTTTGTACATACCTAATACCTCCCCTTCCTTAAAAACAAAATAATTACAGGACTATGTATGCTCATACATTTTATAGTGACATTGCAAATAGTGAACAGCATTCTTAGATATTTAATGATAAATTGGCATAAGTTTATATTGTTTCCTATAGATCATAATACGAACAAGTAGGATATCCTAAAACGTGTTCACCCATGCAAATATCTTTCCTAACATTCTCACTAGACTCTTTGCTAACACGAATGACAGACCCTTGTAGAACATAAATTCAGTTCTAAGTACACATTCTTTTAATATAGGAAATCCAAAAAAAAAATTAGAAAGTATTTTATTTTCCAAAAAAATGTTGAAAAATATTGATTCTTTTTTCAGTGGAAAACTAGTTAACTTTTTGGCGAGTAAAATGTATATTATATTATAAAATTCAATCAATCAACTTTTAAAGATCTGATGAAATATTCACTTGACTCGTGAACATAAGAGGCAGACACGTACCTTGGTACCAATTTATCTTAAGATCACTTACCTGGCAGTACATAGTAGGAGAATGAAGTTAAGAACAAATGAAGAAAAATGATGACATTTACTGAGTGCTTAGCATATACCACAACTTAAAATACACATTATTTCAAACTCTAGAGGAATCACTTGAAGCAGACACTATTAATAAAATAGCACAGATTAAGTGATGTGTCCAGGGTTATAATATTAAGTGTGGTAAACACTCAGAGCTAGGTCCTGTTATTCCAAAACAAATACTTACACTATCATACCATGCAAGAAAATATTAAATACTTTTGAGCAACAAATATAAAATGAATACATAAACTTTCCCTCTCTTTTCTCTCTCTGTTTGTGTGTGTGTGTAGGCCAGAGGTCAATTCAGGTGTCTTCCTTTATTACTCTCCATAATAGTTTATTATTGTCATCATCATTCTTATTACAGGATCTCTCATTTAAGGCTGATCTATTTGAAATGCAAGAACTACATCATTATTACATCCATTCTACTTCTCCAATATTTTCTCTCTTAGTTTGACTCAAACTGCAATCATTAAAACTCCAACACAATTGATTGTGTTGTATCTTTGTCCCAGTAGTTCTGCATTCTTACATTGTTTTACTAATTTCAGTATAATTTACTCTAGCCACTATAGCCTCGGGTGTCTCCAGAAAGCACCGAATCTATTTCATTTTTAAGAGTCTTAGGTTTGTTCTTCCCTAGGCAGAGAACATGTTCGCCTAGATGGTATGCAGCTTTTCCTATCTATCTCTTAAATTTAATTACAGAATAGTTTTTACTCACTGCCATATTGTAAATTAAGAGTGGTATTGCAGTCCCGCAAACACACACACACACACACACACACACACACACACACACACACACACACATATATTATACCCTCTACTTCTGGACTAGAATGGAAAACCTTATTTAAAAACCATATCATTTCTATTCCTGGATTTTCTCCACAACTTTATTAGCATTTTAGTTTCCATAGGTAATCAAAAACACAGAAGAAAACATGTCAAATGCACAAGGATCTTGTTTGCGTTAATCTGTCCTCCAAGATGGCTTGTGTCAGTTCCCAGAACTGATAGGAAGTAGAGAGTGCAGTGTTAAGTGCTGTTACCCCAAAACTCTTGTGAAGTTATGGTCCACAGTTCAATACTCAGGGTGGTGGTTCTAAAAAGTGAGTGGACCATAAGGGCTCTTATGTAATCAGTAGACTGATCAACTGAATTATCATAATCTCATGCTATTATTGGGAGATAGCAGATAATAGGAAGTGGTGCCTGGTGGTAATAATCAGGTTAATAATGGGGCATACTCTTGAAATATGCACACACACTGTCTCTCTCACACACATATACTCTTTCTCTTTCCCTCTCTCTCTTTCTCCCTCCCTTCCTTCCTTCTTCTCTCTACATCTTCCCCTCTCTCCATTCTTCCTTCCTGAATTCTAAAAAGTGATTCAAATTTTTGCTTTGCTACATGATCCTGTCCTGATGTTCTGCCTATCTTATTCCCAAAAGCTATGGAGCAGGCTATCCCTCAGCTAAAACAGCTGAAAGTATGAGGAAAAATAAATGTTCCTTTCAGTTGATTTCCTCAAGTGTTTTGTTACAGTACTGAAAACTAACAACATATTCCTAGTATCACCAATATCTGAGTGCATATCTGACAGACCAGATGGTCTTATGTCTCATTATTAATACAAGCAGTTAAAGCTGTATTCTAAGAGAAGGGTCATGTGGGACTGGAGATGTATGAACTTGATGCTTTTCCAAGAATAGGAAGGAGAGTGAACTTTACTCTTGTTCTTTAATCCACAGTACAAGAATACAACAGCAGATAGATATTGTGATTAGAAAGAATGCAAACAGCAGGAAAGAAAACAGTCATCTGAATGTAATCTACCAAGAACTCCTGACTAGAACTCTATTTGTATTGTTACAGAGAAGATGTATCCATAAAGAAGACTGAAGAGTTCCCCCGCATCCTAGCCAGACTGAGGTCATATAGTTTTATGGAACATTGTCATATAGGCAGTCTGTAACAGACAAAAAGGAGATGCAGCAAAAGAATATGCTGGTATATAGATAGCATAATGAACAGCATGATGAAAGAATAATTAGCCCTAATTTAATTAAGTGCCTTATCTCTGAGAATTAAGGATTATCATCAATAAATTCATTCTAGGATAAAAGGCAGAAGCTCCATGCATCTCAGTGATGAAATACAAGGATACCATATAAGACAACAAGTGTACTACAACAGAATAGAAGATGTAATCAAAATATTGTCTCAAGGGATGGAGAAAAGGCAATGGTAAATTCAGTTTACTACAAATGAAGAAGCAAAGTACTTCACGAGAGTAAAGAAAATTTTAGCAGCATCTCGTTCAACAGAAGAAAACTGAAAACTTTTCCAAGACATGGAACATTTACGTCTTCTGCCCTATACAAAGAATGCAGTAGTATGAGCAATTAGACAATAAGAAAAGACAAAGACATGGGAAATGTTTTGGGTGTGGAAGGAGAGGAAATTGTGGTCAGGATATAATATATGATTGAATGCCATAAATAAATAAAAATACAAAGAAATCAAGACCACAGAAGAGTAAGATATTTGAATGTTAAATCCTTTTCCAACAATGAAACATTGTGTGTCTATTATTTCATATTTGTTATTTCTAAATGCGTCTACTGAAACACACTCAGTCATTTTTCCAGAGTAATTGTTATTTCTAAAACTTTTATTCCTTTATAGAAAAATTAACTTTGAAAACCCAGGACACAAAATCATTATGTTAATTTTTTTCTGATGAGAGTATCTTACTGTAATCTCACATTTGGAATTGTTTTCTTTAGTCAAACATAGTTGGCAGATGGAGAAAAGAGAGAAGAAAGTGCAGACAGCAGGCAGTGGTGTTGGGAAATATTAGCTGGGTGATACCAGAAGTTTTCAGCACAGCCTTTTTATAGTGAGCATCGGAAAGTATTAATCAGATGTATTTCTTCCAAGTCAGAATAGTCTGATTTATATTTTTATTGTCAAAACTAATACAAACAACTATACTAGTACTCCGTGTTGCATTTTTAAATTTTCTTTCTTTTTGAAATAAAGTTTAAATGTCCTAATCATAGAGATTTTGAAGAAATGTAGCAACTTGAGAAATTACTAAAAAGTTTTGAGAAAATGTAGTCATGTTTTGAAATTCCATGCCTGAATTCAAACAAAAAAAAATGCCCAAACTACAATTCTGATGTTAAAATATGTTATATTTTGATAGTGTTTACATTTATAAAAATTAAAGTAGTTCATTTTGAAAAATGATTTTAGAACATGATAACTATTTTTTAGGTCTGGAATCTTCTATGAAACTCTACCGAATATAGATTTTTATGCAAAAAATGCAAGCTTGAAACTGTCACATAGATTGATTCCTACTTTTGCCTACTGTCCTTCATAATTTATATTCTGAGAAGATTAAAAGGAAAACTATCCAGACTATGTTTTTAAATAAAATCAAACACTGACAGAATCTCTTTGGATATTTTTGCTTGAAATGTAGTTTGAAGCTTATATATGAAAGCATGGCTCCAGGCTCCTATGACACCATTGATGAAATTAGTCAGTCAGTCCACATTTATGACGAGGAAACCATAAAAACCCATCCATCAGAGATGGCAGGCAATGAAGGAAGAATCATATGTAACGTCAGGTGGCTTAGCAGAGAGAGGATGAATGGTAATGACACCAGAAGCACACACTTGCAGGTAAGAAAAGGATTATTTAAAATGATTGACAAAGTAAAAAGATACAGATCACCCACTGCAATTTACTTTTTTGTGATTGGAAAAAGAAAGTATTTACATCTTAAAGATAATGTTTAGATCAAAGTTGACACTTTGAATAATGAGTATCATGTGTGATAATTCTTGCTGACTTGATAGAGGACCCATATGTCAATGACAAAATGACCATGTAATGAGAATTATATTCCTGGGAGTCTAGTAGCCCTGATGGTATAGAAGATGTGGTTAATTATTTCTTGAGAGTAATTGTGGCAATAAAAATATTTTTTATTTTAATTTCTATTAATTACACTTTATTCACTTTGTATCTCCCCATAAATCCCACCCCCCTCCCATCCTAATCCCAACTTCCTTCCTCCTTCTCCACACATGCCCCTCCCCAAGTCCACTGATAGGGGAGGACTTCCTCT
>CM053753.1:85125359-85147664 GCA_028658305.1 Pachyuromys duprasi | reverse complement strand
TAATTGTGGCAATAAAAATATTTTTTATTTTAATTTCTATTAATTACACTTTATTCACTTTGTATCTCCCCATAAATCCCTCCCCCCTCCCATCCTAATCCCAACTTCCTTCCTCCTTCTCCACACATGCCCCTCCCCAAGTCCACTGATAGGGGAGGACTTCCTCTCCTTCTGTCTGATCCTAGTCTATCAGCTCTCATCAAAAATGGATGCATTGTCTTTCTCTGTGGCCTGGTAAGGCTGCTCCCCCTTCAGGGTGAGGTGATCAAAGAGCAGGACAATCAGTTTGGGTCAGAGGCAGTCCCTGTTCCCATTACTATGGTACCCACTTGGACACTGAACTGCCATGGGCTACATCTGTGCAGGGGTTCTAGGTTTTCTACATGCATGGTACTTGGTTGGAGTATCAGTCTCAGGAAAGACCCCTGTGCCTAGAATTTTTTGGATCTGTTGTTCTCCTTGTGGAGCTCCTGTCCCCTCCAGATCTTCCTATCTCCTTCTTCTTTCATAAGATTTGCTATACTCTGTCCAAAGTTTGGCTATGATTCTCAGCATCTGCTTTGATTCCTTGCTGGGTAGAGTCTTTCAACTGCCCTCTGTGGTAGGCTCCTGTCCTGTTGCCTGTTTTCTCCCTGTAAATATGCTTTATGTATACAACGAGTGGAAAAAAAAATACCTGAACATTTCAGCATCTTACTTTAAGCACACAAATTAATCAAATTATTCCTACACATTGATAGCTAAAATATGTATTGGTAATTATAAAATGTGATATTTAGTTATTTTGTTGAGTTGTGTAGGGAATTTACTGGTGGAGTCATCCTCAGAACCTAATCATAGATAAACAGGCCTGGCTGCATATCTATTAACTAAATTACAGAAAAAAAATTATAAGGAAGCATAATGATGACAAACAGGCTTGTAGGATTTAAGTTTAATTTCATAAATTTTTCAATTAAAAATAAGATTAGAATCTATATTTGTAGGACATTGTTTAGTGTTAATCACCAATATTAATGGCCTGGTGGTTTCCAGTGGCCAATTACACATCCTTTGCTTGAAATAGGCACTTTTTGGATATACATTTAAACCCCTATGGTTTCAAAGAACATTCTCTAAACAGCTGTGTAGCGTGAGAAAGAATAATGATTTTGAACCTAGTGTCTTTATAGAAAACACATTAAGGCATTGTTGCTGAATGGTAGAATAAAAAATAGAATTAGTAGTTTGAGTTTATGTTACTTGACACAGAAGATAAAATTAACATTTGTGTCTATATATGGAGGATACATGGTACTATGGTCATAAAATATGGTCTTTGCTTTTCATACTAATGTTTAGCAAGGGATGTCTACAATGGAAAAGGAAATACCGAAGAAATAAGAAGATTTGGTCAGTTGACCCAATTTAGCCACCACAGTGTGGCACAATGGGAAGGAAAGGACTATAGTGGCAAAGATGGTGGCTACATATATGCCCAAGCACATAGACCTATTGTTCAAATATGATCTGATGTACTGCTGACAAAACATTTCTTTCTCAATATGATATTTTATCTCATAGACACCACATAGCTACTGAGGAGGAATCAAAGACACTCTCACATGAGTATTTCATCTGATACCATGTTGCCTTCACCTCATTGGGCATCAGAAAAATCATTTGGGCTTAAATATTTGATTTGATGCAACAGCATGAATTCCTTCATTGCATTATCCAGATCAGGTATCCATCCACTTAATAGCAATGAAATGTAGAAGCAGTCTCCAAAAATATTTTTTAAATTTTTTTATAATAAAGTTTTGATAGTTTTTAAGTGAGCTCATATAATACATCATAGGTTGTAAAGCCTACATAAGTCATCACTAATTGGCTAGTTCAAAATTATACTTTAGAGGATAGATCAACATATGCCCAGAAATACTGTATATTTAGCATTGGAGACACTTATAAAATGCTATGTCTGCAAAGGGAACGATTCATAATGAAGAGACTGGTATGCAGACTCAAAGAGGCTCCAGTATTATACAATAGTCTGATGACTCAGATTTCCACTGGTTCTTCTTCCCATAAACCATAGCTCTGAAATATAAGTGTTTCAGTCTCCAAAGAGGAAACAATTGTACCAGTGAGTGTTGTATTTAGTTACAGTCCATGTGTTTCACCCAGGAACTTTGGCTTGATTCTGGAAAGGATTCCTGGCTATCAGCCTCAGGAGACATTCTAATACATACAGCCAGAAAAAAAAAACATGTTTAGTGTCTAAGTGACTCAATTGAGTGTCTCTGTGCTCTAATACTCACATGGCCAATAAATGGCAGCCTCACCCTGAATACAGAATCTGGGTAGCACAATGCTCTAGAAGGACCTAAGTAATGCCATCAATTCATTATCAAGAGTAGCTAAGATATTAGCAAACTATGAAGTAATGTGAAATAGATAAAGAAAAAATAAACATAACTGTCAGCTGTGTAACCAAGACAAGCTTCTCCACTGGTAGCTATATCCATCTGTCTAACTTCATCTTCTAATCTATCCCCACAAAAAATTGTCCTTGAGAAATTGTCAGGGACCTACTCCAAGGGTTTATGTTAACACATGGAGAGTAATAAGGAACAGAATTTGCTCACTCTTTGGTTGTGTTCTCTTCCATCATCTTCCGTCTAAAAAATACTTTTGTAAGGCCTTTAAGGAGGGCTCATGTACAGAGCATGTTCTGCTTGAACTCTGACATTTATTTATTTATTTATTTATTTATAATTTATTCACTTTGTATCCTGGCTGTAGCCTCCTCCCTCATCTTATTCCAGTCCCATCCTCCCTTCCTCCCCTCCACCCATGTCCCTTCCTTAGTTCACTGATAGGCTCTGTCCTCCCCCCTTACTATATGACCCTAGTCTGTCAGGTCTCATCAGAACTGTCTGGATTCTCTTTCTCTATGGCCTAGTAAGACCACTTTGCCAAGGGGAGGATCAAAGAGCAGGCAAAAGAGTTCATACCAGTGACTGCCTCTGTAAACCCTTACTAGAGTACCCCCATGGAGGTAGCCCATGACTACAATGAACACTGTTAAGATCACATTAGTTGCAGAGATTCATTCCATAGTGGCTGACACACACATTTTTAAGTTAGGTCAAAGCTGACAGTTTGATATCTGTTCTTGATTGTTCTTTCCCACAGGCATTCAACCCCAAACAAGTTTCATAAGCTTCTCATATGCCTATTCTGTCATTGTCCTACTGCATGTATCATTGTGCTACCTTCTGAATCACAGAGATCATAACCATATTATAGTGCTTTCCGATAATTGCTCCTCAAGAGTTCTGCCTAGTTGAATGTAAAAGACACCCCTTACCCTTAGATGTTCTTCCTTTCAATTTTCTGTTACTATTTCTTTTCTTATTTTTTGATATTTTTCATGTTTATTCAACATGTCTCTTTTCTTGATACCTTCTACCATCTGTCCCTGTTTTTCTTATTTCTGTATTTTATATTGTTAGAGAAACAGCTGCAAGTACAAAGTTTTTATAGTGCCGCAAAATATTCTGCTACAAAATTGCTTATGTACCTCTTTTACATATAAAATTTCATTTCTCAAAAGGATGTGTCTTCTATAACATATTGTATATACAGAAATTTCATGTATTGTAAAAATAAGTTGGATGATGTCAAGATGGTTCACCACACAAAATTTGGCAAGCACTCTAGTTAAGATACATTGTGGAATGATTTTAACTGAAGTTTTCATTATGCTTGTTTATATCTTTTCTTATAATTTCAGTGCCTCAGTATGATAATCTCCTTTGCTGAAAGTCGAAATATTCCAGTGGTGCCTCTTCAGTTTAAAATGCAAAGAGCAATGCTGTTTTTTTTACAGGTTTTCTGGGATAATACCTTGAATGAGTCACTCATCCTGATAGTGGCCTTCTAAATTACTGTGAAATAACCGTGGATGCTATTACACACACTTACAGATGTGATTTAAATTCTCTGGAACTCTGCTGCACTTTGAATGAGAATAAGCAGCTTTGAAATATTCAACTTCACATTGAAAAAATGATCAAAGGAAGCAGCAAAGTGATTCCGAGCCATCCTCAACAAGACTGATGTGCCCATTGAGCCTCCCAAATGTTTCAGTGCCATGCAGGTTTTTTGCACATTAGGTAATTTGACTATCTTATAAATGCATGCTAATTAAAGACTGTAGATTTTGTCACATCAAACCTACATTCATTTTACTGAACATCTCCTTTAAAAGATTCCAAAACAGAAGGATGGGGAATATTAGTCATATTTTAATTGGTGTTTTCTCCCCGGAGAATCTCTGCCTTGTCAAGAAGTGGACTTCTCCCAACATTCAGAAGATTTCCTCCAGGCATCACAAGAATTACAGAATCAAAACCTTACCATTTGAAAGGGATTTTGTAAATGATCTCCTCATGCTTCTTTTTCGGCTGCTGCTCAATCTCTAAAACCCGGCAAGCCTCCCAGATTTCCAATGGGCCTACCAGCCACAAGAATTTGCTCAGGCAGTAATACCATTGTGGTACAAGGGGGAGGAATAAGAGGCAGAAATTTGAGTCCATGAAATGCCAAGCAACTGTGGAAGGAATGGGCGTCTTTGAAAGACGGTCACTGAGATCTCAGAGCGAAAATCTGAAAGGAATTGCAATCCAAGAAAATAACAAGGTGTATTGGCAGAACTGCAAGATGAGCCAAAAGGAGTCATCCTGGCATATAAAATGGTATTTATCATTTTTTTATTCATTCATTCATTCGTTCCTTTTTTTTACTAATATGGATATAAATTTCTCCATATCATTGGTTACCTCTTTCAGAATTTTTAGCTTTATATATTTACTGTTGTTATTGCAGGTTGTTGCAATATACCAACAATAGTATACTCTGGAAACTGATATCACCAAGTTGGATAAAACAGAAAATTATGCTACTATATCAATAATAAAATTTTACAGAAATGCACACAAAAATGCAGTGATAGACTGGGAATAATCAAATAAGTCTTTGGATGACATTTTCATCAGAAGACATACTTGCCATTCTTTCTTAACAAGACTCAATGAATATTCCCTTGGATTTCCCATCTATCAAAACAAACAAACAAACAAAAACTAGTTTTCTAAGTAACTGCAATTAACATCATTTCTTTTCTCATAAATTCTACTTATTTATTAATATGCCATTTGCCATTACAGACATAATGACACCTCTACTGAGTTTTCCTAATTCGCTCTTCCTAGTTTTGGCTTTGAGCCCTCATTTCAGGACTGAGTTTAGTGACTTCTGATTCCCAGAGATATTTCTCCTATCAATATGTTTCCTCCAAACCTGCCATTTTTCTACTAATAAGAAATTCCTCAAAGTAAATGTTTTAGACATTATATTATTGTACTTTAATAATGAAAAGTTTTTGGTCATTCACTAAGACAAAATACTTTAAATCATAAAAGTTTGGTTTGCTATAGGGGCTTGGAAAATCAAGATGAATTTTTGTTATTTTATTTGTGTGATTGATTTTTCTGTAAACTGGGAAATTTGCAAGAACCCATAACAACATCTTAGTCATTCTCTCCCTCTCTTTCTTTCCAGCTTATTTGCTTTGTTTTTAGTGAAAAGACCCGAGTTTCAAAATTATATTATAATACTTTATAAGTGTAATGTCTTAATTTTTCTTTATATTGGTAAACTTGATGTTTCACAATTAGTAGATAATTAGTTGGTATCATTGACTTGTGTCCACTTCATGTATGCAAGCATCTACCCTGTTAATATTACTGTTTTAGCTCTAAATAACACACATGCTATCTACGCTACAGATTTCTCAGACTTCCAGATGTATCAGCTGAGTTTAATCTTGCCGGCAGTTCATATTCTTCTCAAATAGCTAGTATGTGCCAGGAGGTGAGCAGTACTTCTCTGCCATGACTTCTCCACCACAGATCTAAACACAAGGAGGCTTCAGAACTGAAACCTCTGACCCCAGGAGTGAAAATAAACTTTCCGAGAATTGTATCAAGAGTGTATTATAACTGCACAAAGCTTATTGGGAAAGCTTTGCCTGAGTTGCTCTTGGAAACAAAGTGTCTGGTTTTTTGCAACAACCAGTGTGTCTCCAAAGAGAGGTTTGACTTTTTTGATTACTACAAGAAATCTGGATGAATATCCTTAAACTTTTTATGCATGTAACATAAAAGGAAAGTTATAAATTAAACAACTGTATGTACTAAATTTAGATTTATTTTCTTGCTAAAATAATTCTTTAAGTAGGGAGACTTAATAAGATATGATAAATTTCAACACTTAACTTTCATATTCTTTCAATTCCATTGGAGTGTATTTGTACAAGAATATGAATACAGATTAAAACATAATCACTAAACATATCCCAATGGTGCTGTTTAATCAAAACACATTTTATATATTTTAAAAATATAGATACTTCTAAAAAAGCCATATGTGTACTCACAAAATGTCTTCATATAAAACAAACGTGATTTCATATTCTGTTGTAGACTCTACCCAATTTAATTTTACTGTCATTTTTATTTTAAGTTATTTATTGATTTATTTTGTGTGTGTATGTATAAGAGTTTGACAAATGTCATGAGGCACATATGGAGGTTAGTGATTAACTTTATGGAGTATAATCTCTTCTTTCACAATGTATACTGTGACTCATCCAACTCAAGGTGTCGTGACAGCCAGTTATTGTTACCGAACTATTTTGCCTGCTTCAGTATTATTTATTATCAAAATATAGCCAACTAAATATTTTTTCTTTTAACTGGACCATTTCCCCATTACCTGTTAAATACTTTCATAAAGCCATATTTTCTCAGCCTATGAAAAATAAACATTGATGTATAGAAGGAGGGCAAGTACTATGAAAGTAAGACATATTTTTATTTGATATTTATTTAATTATGCATAAGAGCATGTGTATATATTTGTGTGTGGACTTGAGTGGGTATGTGCACTTAAGTACAGGTGACCTTGGAGACTAAAGAAAATTGAGTTATAGGCAGCTGTGAGAAGCCCATCTTAAGTACTGAGAACCAAAATCACATCCCCTGCCAAAAGAACTATGCACTCTTAATCACTGAGACATGTCTACAACCCCACTTTTCTTTAATGTATATATAAAATAAAAATGCTAAAGTATTATTCTAACATCTTTGAGTTCTTACAATTTTAATCTAACAGTCTTTAACAACCAGTATAAACTAAAATCTTGATTGGGTTGCTGAGAGTTCTTTTAGCCTATATAATTATGGTCTTAAGGTCTCAGAGAATTATTTGACTTAGTAAAAATTTCAAAAGATCAAAGAATGATTTCTGTGTGTTATGGAAATGATTGATACCCCGAGATTCATATATGTTGGAAGCTTGGTACCCAATGCACCACTGTGGAGAGATGTTGAAATCCTTTCTGAGATGAAACACATTAGAAGATAAAACTCTTAAGAATGACCAATGTCTTTGTCTTGTGAGTACATTTATTCACTAAATGAAAGTTGTTATGAGCAAGCTGTTATAAAGAAGCCTGGTACCTCCTGTCTGTCTCTGTCTTCCTTGCACAAGCACTTCACTCATCCCTCTTCCCTTGTGTTTCTTTGTCATCTGACATAGAAAGGGATACATTATCAGGATGTTAGCACTCATCTGGGTGAGACTATAGAATTATAAAGTCTTTATTGTGTAAGTAAACCTACTGTCAGTCATTAGTGATAGTAACAGACAAAAGACTAAGGTAGAAATGATACTGGAAGAAGAGAAAATCACTTCTAAAATCAAACTGAAATCATACAGAATAAATGTTAAAATCCTTGAATGTACAGAAAAATGATCTTTAAAGTTGTTAAAAAGTTGGCAGCTCAAAGTATATTCTAAAAAATTGTTGCTGTTGGGGCAGGTAACATGATACTTGTCTTGGATTGCAGTTAGCTCAAAACATGTTATAAAAATTAAAGATGGAAATAGAGAATCTTCTTATCAAAATATGTAACTTATATTAAGCAACAAAATATAACAAAAATAATCTTATATACAAACACTAAGTATATAAAGAAAGCAAATGTGGTATTTATATGCATACAGTGACACAATTTCGTTAATGTCTTTAGAATTGATAATCTACTTGACAATATCTGGTAAAAATAATTTGTCTTGAGAATCCTCTCAGGAGTATCTATTTCATACATTATAATACCTTGGAAGAAATAAGAATGCAAAATGAAGACACATATGTGTTTCTTTGATAAGTCTGGTAGGTTTAGAGCAGGGGCACTTAAATATTTTCCTAGAGCCTACACTATTCCTCAAAAGCATGAACTGAATTTCCTCTTCCATTTCTTATATGTGTTTCCAGAAGATTAGCCATTCATTTTTATATTCATCTGGCTTTTATTTTATATGCACCTCTATGGCTTACAATCTATTATTTATTCATAAAGCATGAGCATGAGCTGGGAGTCTCACAGTAGATAGGCAAGTACTCTACCACTGAGTTACATAGCCATACCCGGATTTATTAATTTTTTTGATGTTAGAGATGATACCCAAGACTTCCTATATGTGAAGCATCTGCCTTACCAACAAGTTCTTATCTTTATCATAACTAATTAGTGTTCAAATCTCAGTAAAAAATCATTTTAAACTTTGAGTTTCTCATATACTCCTGGTGATATTTAGCAAAAAATCACTATGTTCATTATACTTTTTAAATCTCCAAATGTTTTTTTTTTTCTAGTTGCAGACTTACTCAGTTTCATTAAGGAGCTGTCTTAGCCATATGAATGATGTTTTCCAATATTTAGCCAAAATGTCATCAAGTATTATTGAAACAATGGAAAGTTATGTTTATTAAACTACCAGTTAATAATAATACATGGAGCTCTAGTAAATTATTATAGGATTTTTTATCCCAAAATATAAATGTGTTTTTAAATTTAAGAGTCAAAATTTTAAAACATATCTAAAACCAAAAACCATATTTAAAATCCTATAAAATATATAGTCAGTACAATTACCATGTTAGTATATAAATTCATAATTATATGCCAAGCACCCAGTGAGGGTGGCTTGATATCAGTTTACTAAGTTGCTAAAGTAACTGTCTTTGATGTTGAACTATATTGTGATATATTATAACTGGTTGGCATTGTTTAAGGATTTAAAATATTTGAGTAAGAATAATACACAATAATTTGACTGGTCTGGTTTCAATTTAATAAAACAATAGTATTTATTATAGCTTTAATTTAAAATTTAAGGTATTTTCTTTGCCTATGTCCCTTCCCTAGTCCACTGAAAGGGGAGGACCTCCTCCCCTTCTATCTGACTCTAGTCTATGAGGTCTCACCAGGACTGGCTGCATTGTCTTCCTCTGTGGCCTGGCAAGGCTGTTTCCCCCTCAGGGGGAGGTGATCAAAGAGCCAGACAATGAGTTCATCCCAGAGACAGGTTCTGCTCACCTTACTAGGGAACCCACTTGGAGAATGTCTATGGGCTATATCTGAGCAGGAGTTTTAGGTCCTCTGCATGCATGGTTGGAGTATCGGTCTCTGCAGGACCAAATTTTTTTTTTTATTCTGTTGGTCTTCTTGTGGAGCAACTGTCCCCTTGAGGTCATTTTATCTTCCAGTTCGCTCATAAGATTCCCTCAGTGGACTAGGGGAGGAACATAGGAGGAGAAGAGGGAGGGAGGGTAAGGCTGGGAAGAGATAAGGATGGGGGCTACAACTGGGATACAAAGTAAATAAATTAGAATAAATAAAAAGTATACAAAAAATCTTAACATATTTTAATATATGTTTAACAATATAAAACTTTTATTGTTAAAAATTTCAGTAAAATTTAAAGTAAATGCATGTTTTATTTCAGTAAGTCCCATATAGTCCCAAGAGAAGCTGATACAAAAAATAACAGTTAATGGGAAGCTATCAAGAATTTCCAGTAGTGAAATAACCCTGCACTTATCACTGAATTTATGTAACACTTTAAAACCTTTAAGAACACTTCAGCTTGATTAGTATTCTCATTCACTGTATTAAAATTTATCTTTCAATATATTCTAACATTGTGTAGTGTGTGAATGAATGTGTATATGTGAGCATGCCTGTGCATGTGTCCATGTGTGTATGTGAGTGTGTGTAAATACATGCATGGGGCACTTGCACATGCCTGAACATTTATGTGGAGGCCCTGAGGTGAACATCAGGAGCCATTCCTCAGGTACTGTCATATTTACAGTCACCATTGACCTGGTTTGAACAATCAGGCTGCATTAGCTATTCAGGGACCCTCAACATGCTCACTATCTCCATGTCCTCAGTGGTGGGCTTTCAAGTATGCACCACTAATAATGCCATTTAAAAATTGGGGTCTGGACATTGAACTCAGTCCCTTAGGTTTGTGTAACAAATATTGTACCAATGGGGGCAATTTTTCAGCTCTCTAATTTTCTTAAAGCCATCTATTTTTATGTTTAATAATATGTCTCTCTTTCCAAAGTTATTATGTTAAAACTGGAGACCTTGTGCTTTATAACACATACATAAAAATCTGAACTTTACAAATTAAGACCCAGGACAGTCAGTCCCTGTGGCCTTTGCTTTTCAGTAGGAGTAGTCACCTTTCCAGTGAGTAGAGTTGATTGTTCTACAAAGTAACTAGGGACATCCTTAATGGACAGAAGAACATGAGAGTGGGCAAGATATAAAAACAGACTCTTTTAAATGTCCGTGTCATGATACAGTTTTGAAAATAAAATATGTAGAAATATTTATTGGCCATTTCTGCAGCTATTACTTTGAAGTGGTTTTGAAATGACTTTGTATGTATGCAATGTTGGTAGAAATTAAATGTGTAGGTGCATTGCATCCCCATTTGGGAAGCACAGACTTTTCTTTTACAAAATTAGAGAGCCATACAGAATAACATGCTGTATGTTGCTTACCTCAATAGCTTATACTAAGTTTGTTGGCTTTATTAAAAATAAATTCAGATTTAGGAAAGACATATTGAGAAGAGGAATGATATGTAAATATCCCATACAATGGCCAAAATAGAGCTTTAAAAAACTTGCATATTCGAGAATGCTAGGAAGTTTCCTAATAAGGTGTGGTTATTTATACCTGTAATCTCATCCCTTGAGAAGCTGAGGCTCAGACACTTTGACTTTAAGGCCAATGTGGACTACTTAGTGAGTTCTGTAATAGACTGGATTTCACGAGGAGACTCTGCCTTCAATTAGAAACAAATGAACAAAAACAAAACAAAACAAAACCAACAAAAACCCAGAATTTCAATGAATAAAAGGCATTTTTTTACATCCACAAATTGTCATCAGCTCAGGTAAAACCCTATCACCACCTCTCTCATACACATCAAATGGGTAAGTGACTAAAAAAAATCAAGCAGATTTAGAGGCACAGAGAAACAGAGAAGAGGCCGGTGCTTTTGAGTTTTATAACATACACATGTCATACTGCCATCTCATACATTTCAGCTCCTAACAACAGAAGAACACATCAGCAGATAAAACCAAGACAGAGACAGTGCAAAAAAGTAGGAAGACAAGAGTTTTGATCACAGCTACTACTGTCTTCCACATCTACAACAAGAAAAAGATGAGAGAAAATATTGCAGTTGATGTAACAACATACCAAAGCATTAACCAAGCATGTATGTGAATAACATGTCTTAAACTTAGGGCTTATTTAGAGAATGTAAGTGTTGACTTATTTTTGTTCACTTGCTTTAGTGTTCTGTATATTTAACCTCGTATGTGGATAAACTTTAAGATAAAAAAATAATCTGAGTTTTAAGTGTTCAAAGCCATTTTGATATCTTATCTCTTGTGAATAGAACTGTGAACAAGGATAAGGATGGGTCTCTGTTGTAGGAAATAGAGTTCTTAGTATATATGATAAAGAGGAATCTAGTTGAGTCATCTGACAAATATAGTGTAGTGAGGAACTGCCATACTAATTTCTCTTGTAAATGCACCATTGTATAATCCCACTAATGGTGTAGTAGGGTGCAATGTTTCCTACCTCATTCTAACATTCCTTTACTTTTTTAAAAAATTGTACTCATTCTAATTGAAGAGAGATGAATTCTCAAAATAGTTTTAATTACACTCCCCTAGAGGCTAAGTGTGTTGAACAATATTAAAGGCATTTCTTGACCACTCATATCTTCTGAGCAAATTTTAATGTTTATTTTATTTTTATTAATTACATTTTTTTACTTTTTATCCCAGCTGTACCTCCCTCTCTCTTCCCCTTCCAATCTTGCCAACCCTCCCTCTTTTTCCCATTCCCCTCCTCCAGCCCTCTGATTGGGGAGGTCTTCCTTCCCTTCCTTCTGATCCTAGTCTATCAGGTCTCATAAAGAGTGATTGCATTGTCTTCCTCTGTGGCCTGGTAAGGCTGCAACCCCCTAATGGGGAGGTGATCAAAGAGCAGGCCAATCAGGTTTTTTAATTTTTATTGGTTTATTTTCTTTCTCTTTATCATCTGTCAGATGTGTAACTTGCCAATATATTTTTTCATTCATTACTGTTTCCTTTGTAGTATAGTTCAATTCATTTTCATTGAGTGCTACTTGTTGATTGTTACTCTGATTTCCCACGTAAATAGATTCTTATCCATAAAGTCTTTTCTTGAGTCTATATCCTGAAACATATTCCCTATTCTTCTAGAAGCTTCAGAGTTTCAGCACTAATATTGATGCCTTTGTTTAATGAGGAATTGATTTTTGTTCTGAGTGATAATGGTCAAGTTTCATTTTTCTCTATAGAGATATCCAGTTTTCCAATACCATTAGTTAGTAAAGAAGCATGAAATGATGAACTTTGTATGGATCTGGAAAACATTCTATATGAGGTGAGGTGACCCAGTCCAAGAAAGACTAACATCATATGCCCGTATTTATTTATTGATTTTAGTGCAGAACATTTAGATTTATTAGTGTTTAAATTGGAGTACTCATAGAATCGCTACAATCTAGAAAAGCAGCAATGGCAAAGAGAAGGAAGAAAGATCTTAATGGAGGGTGAAAACTGAACAGAGATATGACACAAAAAGATGGAAAATGGGTGCAAGGTATATATGAAAAGAGAGATAAAATGGTATGCCAGTAAAGGGGGAAAATTGACTAACTATGACAATGTTTGAAAAAGTCATATGGAAACCTACTATTTTTTAAGCTTAATGCGCACACACATACACACATATGGGCACATATATCTATCATCCATCCATCATCTGTGTATCTCTCTGTTATATCTATCTATTATCTATGTATCTATCATCTCTCTCTCCTATCTACATATCTATCATCTCTCTCTGTCATTCAATCTATCTTCTATCATTTATCTACTACCTGTCATTTATCATCTATTATCTATCTATCATCTATCTATCAGTCATCTATCATCTGTCTCTATCTATATAATTTGTGTCTGTGTTCCATATAAAAGAGTTTAACTGGAATTAACCCTACACAAAAGCTTAAAATTATCTCTGAAGCCATAAGTTGCCAAATAAAAAGATCAGGTATGGGGCTCTTCATGTCACCTCAACTTGTTGGTCATAGGTATTCTGGAGCACCCCCCAAAAAATACAGCCTATTGTTATTGCTGATGGTTGCCCACTAGAACTTGATGAGAAGATTCTATTGCTGAAGATGCTACATACACATAGAACATGGAGATACCACGTTGGTACTAACTAGAAAGCTTCTTTGCTTCTGGGTAACTAACATAGTAGTGAAAAGTGCTATGTCAACTGGAGAAAGTAGGACCATCATCAAGAATCATATCCAGCCGTGATTAGATAGATAACAGCTGAAATAAGTGCTTGAAAAGCAGGACATGCTCATATGTATGGCAGTGGAATGGCCATTATGGGGGTAACAAACCACTTTCTAATCAGATTTAAGGTGCAGTCCACAAAAGAAACACATGCCTGATACTGAAAATCTGTCAAAAATGTGTGGTTGGAGAGTGAGCATAGGTCCCAGGATTAAACTATGACTGTCTTTTCTTAGTCCTATATAGTATCAAAATATCCTGTAAATGCTTATGTAGTAAACCTGTAGTTTCGTGCTATCTTCCATTCTGAGAGACATTTCTTTGTGCCATAAACAGAACATATATATCATACTTCCTCCATGAGACTCAGGGGCCACTGTGGAAAGGGAGATAGATTATATGAAGACGGAGAATACAGTAGCAAAATAAAAAATCTTATGTATATTCCAGGACACATGCACTCATGAACTCTTAGAAGCCTTCATTACCAACATGAGATCAGGCCAGGCAACATTCTATCATAGAGCTGGAAGGGGTTCATGAACACCCACCACAGACTGAGGAACTATGGTCAGCGGGTAGCCTCTGTGAGACAGAATATCAGTTTTCTCTAAGTTTGTGATGATTGGTTGGTTCAATACCCTCCAAGGGAAAGACTTTACTCCCTGAAGCAAATGAGTAGTACTAATTTGAGTTAATGAGGTACTAAATTTTTAAAATGAAGATGGAGAGGGAGTCTGGTAGAAGGTAAGGGAAGAAGTTTGGAATAAATATGATGAAAATACATTGTATGATTTTCTCAAATAATCAATAAAATATTTTAAATGGAGCTATCAAAGATAGTGATTCTAATATATATCCTTATATTCCAAGAGGTATTAAAAATGACTTGCCTTTGTTTGACAATAAATTATGGAGAAAGAAAGCAAATTTCACAGTGTCATTTAGAACCAAAATATTTAGAAATTGCTTCCTTTGTAATTGGTAATATTTTACATTGCTGTCAGTAGGCTTTTTGTAAGTATATAAGAAATATCTTTATGAAATATGATTCACTATATGCAGGTGATAAAATTAGTCATGGTTCATATTCACCCAGTCCAAGAAAATTTTCCAATGGCTTGCATTTTATGCCCTCGATAAACATAAAAATTAGATTTAAGTGTTAGAGTCTCTACTTGCTGCAGGGCGTGACTGCTACACCCTGCCCTCCACCCAGGGGTGGGCTTTTCTCCCAGAGGCCCTTCAATAGATATCCCCATGTCTTGGTTCCCCTGACCTTTTCCAGCCTTTCTTCCCCTTTCCTCACTCCTTGTCCTCCCCCAACCTCCTCTGCAGCACATGCTCTCCTTCCCCTCCCTCGCTGTTTCCAATAAAACTGCATTTATATAATATAGCTTTGTCTCTCCATTAGCTCATTCTGTTTTATTTCATCAATCATTAAGCCCTCAAAAATAAGTGAGGGTAAGAGAACTCTAGTTATGAGTCTTTTATATATGAATGTACAACCAGTGAATCATATATACATATAACAACTCAAACTGGAATACATTTTGATAGTTTATAGATGAGTGATTATACAGCAAGGAAATGGGAAAATGTTATATTTTCTCAAATTATAAAGTTGATTGCTATCACAATAAGAATAATCTGAATATCACACATTCACTGAAGAAGCTGCCCATTTGGGTGGACAATGGCTTGCTGAAAGGAGACTCAAGAAGCATAGGGCACAGGCAACTCTCATTACCACTTCTGAAATGATTTGAGTAGAACTTGGGCAGAAGCACACATAGGTCTTGCTGTTCAGTCACATAAATGTAATTAATGAGCAAGGTTTAAAAGCAATAGCAATGTATTTAGAGTCCCATTTATAAAAAAGGACTTGAGCAGCAATTTAAATCAATATACTAAATTATACATATTATTTTTTCAGGATAAAAATCAGTAACTGCAAGTAACTGATTTTGTGTTGACAGGCAACTGGAAAGATTGTTGATTGAACTTCAAATGCTATTGCAAATGCTGAATGAAGGTACACGTTGGTGAGAAAATCAGATTCTCAAAAAACATGTAAGTACAGGGGGATAAAATAATCAGCTTTTAGGGGCATACAAATGAGACATTAGTGTTTAACAATTATTAGTTATATTTCATGCTCTCAGTAATCATTAACTGCACACATTATTTTATTTTATAAGAAAAGGCTTAGATTCAGTGTCTGTGGTTTTGTCATGTTTGTGTGAATGAACTACAGTATATCAGGATAAAAAGCAAAAAGGCACCAGCTTTGAAAGAAGATGAAACCAAAGGGGTTTCTTGAAAATGAACAGCTATGCTGAATAAATACCTGATAAATTCATAAGGGAGCTGCTTTTCATAAACCCTACCCTGAGCATCCGGAAGTAGAGTAGTTTGTAAAATTGCAAACCCAGCCATACTGAAAGAGTCACACAGTTCATTCTTAACAAATAACAAAGAGATGTTGCTTGGTGGTATTATGCCTACCTGGCATTCAAACATCCTTGGGTTCTATCTCAGATCTTAAAATAAAAACCTAATATGTATACCAATCATGATGTGTTTTTTACCACAAATACGATTACTTCTGAAACAACCGACAAACATTTAGAGACCTAAAAAGAAACTACATTTAATGAGAATATAAAACTAGTATGATTAAGTTCGCTCAATAATTCATAATGTCCAAAGTCAAAAATGATTAACATAGATCTGAAATTTACATTACTAGTAATATTAAAAATCATAGATACATTCTGTATTTGTTCTTAATTTTCATAGATAAATATACCTGGTAAACACTAACAGATGCCAATTAGTATAATTGAGTGTTCAGAAAAATAAAATTAATGCCTATATTACTCAAAATGAATTCACCCAAATGTTTCATTAGCTTGCTAATGTAATATTAATGAGAGGAATAACTAAATTGCCCTGGTCCCACCATTGTGAACTGCAAGCTAATGATGAAGCTCTCTTCGGTCTCCACCTCATTCCTGGGCTGGTTTTCTGCTAGATTCTCAATCACAGATCACAAAAGAACAATGTGGGTCACTTTGAGAATTAATTAGACATTTTCAGGGAAGCCACTAGAACAACTGCTCTCCCTCTGAGTTCATGAAGCTGCTTAATTTGCTCTTGTGTTTCCATTCAGAGAGGCTGGCAAGCCCACAATATCAGCACAGCAGGTACAGACAGGAAGCCAAATTTCTCACCAGATCATTTCCTTTTTGTCTGCGCCTCTCTTAAAAGACACACAAACAACTTTGACTTCTGTCCTCACACAGCTGGGTACTCTTCTTCCAGTCATCCCGAAGAAGGACTTAGGATAATGTTCCATCTGTCAATCTTTGAAGTTCTAACCATACTTAATATTCTCCATTCAAAGTCTAGCTGCGGTACTTACCCTCTCTTCAGAAAAATTTGAATATTGATTTATTCATTGTATGAAAAATCAGTGAATTAGCTGTTGACTTCAATTGAGTTAAGCTGTGCATTTGAAACCTTTGGAATTAAAGCATTTAGAATACTTAACACATTAGATTTAAACACTTTATATATTGAAACTACAAGAATGGCCCTGGGACAACTCCATTGTACTCTCCTTTGATTCCTGACATAAATACAGATCTTGGAAATTTCTCTACTTGGGCAATTTCTATCTCCAAAATAATATGTGATTCTGCTTAATGTCTCCTGCTAGTCTTTACAAAGATTAAGTTGCTTTGACATTTCAGTTTATCATACTCAAGTAAAAAAAATACCACGGAATATTTGCGTGAAATGATGGTAATTTCTCAGTGTAATCCAACACCTGGGCCCATCTGTGAGGAGGGCACTGTGCCATGAAGAAGGTAGTAGTCAATTTCAGCAGTGTGTAGGTGCCAATATGTCGAATTTCAGAATGATAGCCTGTGGAATTCATCAAATAGCTGATCTTTTGTAAGAAAATCCTCTCAAGAGCAAGCAATGCCAAATGAGGGCCAAATGCTTCATTACAGAGCTTCGCAGCTGCTGATGCTCCTGGGCATGTGCAGCATCAAAGAACATTTCCCTCCTTATGCCTGCCTCCCATCTCCCCCAAAATCAGTAACTTTACATAAGAAAAAAAAATAGCCAGGCTTTCAAAAACAAAGACAGTTCTATCTGCTGCATCGTGTAACAACTTCTTTAGATTTTTTTCATTTAATATTTTTGGGATAGGTCAGATCCAGAAATTAGTAGCAATTTACTTTTAAGACTGTAGTTACAATTAATAGATTCATTAGGAAATTCCTAAATGAAAGAGCATGAATGCTCCATACATGAGTGTGTCTGAGTCAGAATGCATAAAGACTTTTAGATTTACCATTGCATACAGAAGGATGAAAGATTTCATTCATGGGGACTAACTTACACAGGTAAAGTATTGTAGGTAAATAGTAAAATCAGGGTAAGTGGATTGTAAGAGTTACAAATGTGAATAGTGCTGACATCAGTTCAATTGGCTTAACAGTAGCAGCAATCAACTACTGTGTTGCCATATAGAATATAGCTACAAAAGGGGTGAAAATACCATGTCTGAAAATCATATTAGGTAGGCACATAGGGAGCTTATTTTGTAAAATGTTAAGAGTAATTTTTAGGATTCTTATGTTTGAAGCACGTGGAAACTTTTATTAATAATTTCTAAGCTCTAGTCTCATACAAATAAATACTTTGTTTCTAAACATTTGACATTTTATGGGATTTAATTACAAATAAAGTTGAAACTAGGGTCTAAGGATACATAATATATTACATTTTTCTAACAATGATTAGATTGCAAAAATTTGTACTTAAAAAGTAGATTTGGAATGATGTGTTTACACCAGAAATAAAAATATTTGCTAGGTATGAGGAGGTCCTCTGTTTGCTTTCCAGAAAACAGAAAGTGGGGTGGGGTAGACTAAAGCAGACCTCTTAGTGACTTAGGAAGAATCACATGCGAATAATGTAATTGTTTCCTGAAAACATACTAATTTTATGAAATAATAAATAGGTTATTAATGTCTCACCAAGTATTGGCCTTAACAAAGTCAAAGCAAATTGAGATATCTCTTAGATCTTAGGAAGATTATTTGAGCAATTTTTAAACTTCATTTTCCTCATGTGAAAATGAAAAGAGCATGGGGTGACTGTGACACAAAAGCAAGTCATGTGAAACATTACACACTCTATTTGTTAGTATCTCTAATTAGCAGTTCAATTTGATAGCCATGTAACATTTTAAAAATACCATGTTATAATATTTTTTTTAAATTTTGAAAAGTAAGAAGATGTGGATGTTAAAAGCCAAAAACTGGAATAGCAGAATGATCATACCATGTCATCAGATCTTACTGTTGATGCCATAAAAATTATTTAAAAATATAAAACTTGAACAAAAGTTCTAAATAGCTGTAAAAATTTTAAAAAGCTCTAAAAATAAATTTGTTTATTAGACAGTCTTCTCCATATGTGTGTATAAGTCTTTATATCCCTCAGAAACTGGGACAAAACATGAATAAATAAGAATTTCCTTTCATATGAAGGCTTGCTTTTATTTGTGCATTTTACTTCCCTTATATATTGGCTTAATATTAAATCTTAGGTTACTCATAAATACTGAAAAACTGTAGAATCCAGCATAGAATTATTTGGTTTAGTGTCGGGTGGAGATCACACAGATAATTGAAATCCACAGACAATAAAGATGTCAGGGCAAAGTTGCTCCAGCATCTCTCACTGCTGCCTTTACAAGATGTGCCATGAAGATCAGGGCGAGTTTCCTCTCCTCTCCAGGCACTTGGACAGCTTCCAAGGGAGAAGACAAATGACAAAATGGCAGGTAGCCTGAGGGTGAAGAAAAATAGCAAGCTGATATGAATAATCTATAGATGAATAATCAGTGCCACCAGACAGAGAGAGGTCTTGGAAAGCTGTAAATAACATGCAATTCAAACTCAAAGATTTCCCTCCTGACAGGAGAACACACCGAAGTCACAAGAGTAATCATGGGTGATTGACAGCAAGGCATAACAAATATTTATTAATTTTCCTCTCAGATGAAACTTCAAAGGAATTAAAGGCTCTCCCATTTTCTTAGGGAAGAATTCATATTCTGGAGACAGAGTTAAGTCATTTTGACTGGGTACTAGATGTATGCTTCAGTTAAGTACCACCAAATCTTAGTGCCTTTTCCCCCAATCATACTTTTAATTAACTATTCATATAATACACAGACTTTAATTAATGTTCATTTCCCATGTAAAAACAAGATAAAACCAACTTCTTACAAATCGAAGTAATGAGTATCAATTGATAGCAAACTAGTTAGAATTCAGAAGATAAGGCAAACTTAGAGATGGTTCATATAAGAAATATATTTTGTTTTCAGCATGCATTGTTAGCAGAATAATCATGGAGTGTAAAATGTTTAAGAAGGCTTTATAAAAAGTCAGAATAATATTACAGGATGAAATTAAATAACAAGACAAAAGTAAGATTTGGATTTTAAAATTAGTTCATTCAAGAGAAAATGAGGCCATTATATAAAGGGAAGGAAAATTTAGGTCTGATTAAGGGATAGTTTGATGTTTTTTTTAACAAAAAAATTTAATTATTTGTTTAGGAATTACATATCATGCAGCTCAAACATAACCATTTCCCAGTCCTTCTACATCTTCACCCAGTCTTATGCCCCTCAATATAAAATTTAAAAACATGTTCAATTTGTGTTACCTCTACACTTGGAGTATGTTCAAACTCAGTAGACCCTCAAATAGAACTGAGACCTTCCCCTTCTGCACCCACTCCAGATCCATTAACTGGAGAGCTAACTATAGCATCTTTATCCTACTGAGTTCTCTTCAATGGCTTCCTGTTTAGGCTGCTACTTTTCTGGAGTGGTGGTGATTAGGGTAAGTGTAGGGGTTGTCTCAGAGCCTTTCATGTCCCTCTTTCTCAACTACGTGTCTTCAATCATCTATCCCACTGCAAAAGTAGCTTCCTTGCCCTTTACAGTCAGCAGAGAAATGAGTCATGGCCTTCCGCATGCTTTCTGGCAACAGCATAGACAGTGAACGCTGTCTCATGTTGCAGTAGGACGATGGTCTCAGAAAAGGCCCCTGAGGACAGCCAGGATGTTACCATGGCCTGAGGGCCCCCAGTAGAGCATGGCCCATAGACATCAACATGGCTTCAAGGGGCAGTACAGGCCATGGAAATCCTCATGGCCTTCTTTGGTAACATGAGCCATGAATATTAGTACCAACCCTGCCTATAGTATGACCTCAGCCCCAGACAGTGGCAGCCTAGATCCAGATATCACCATGGCCTTAGATGATAATCTTTCCACAGTGAACATGCCTCTCCATTTTTTCATTTTATTTTATTAATTAATTTTTAATTTTTATTTTATTTTTTTCTTTCTCATCTCTTCATATATTTTATATTATAGTGCTGCAAAAGCAAGAGGTGGCCTGCTGAGATTTGGATGTTTTGAACTTAATTTTGTATTCTAATTAAAAATTCCTATGGATGGAAACAAAATCGATGTCCCTCAAAAGAGGAACATGAAGAAATTGTGGTCCATTTATGCAATGGATTACTAATCAGCTATTAAAAACAAGGAAATCCAATGCCTGCTGCATTTGACTTTCTAAGTAAGTATTAATCCTCTTATCCCAGGTCCTCTTTCTTGTTTATCTTCTTTAGGTGTATAGATTTCTGTATTTTTATCCTATCTTATAGGTCTATATAAGTGAGTATATACCATGTGCGTCTTTCTGCTCCTGGGAAACCTCATTCAGGATGATCATTTCCAGGTCCCATCATTTGCCTGCAAATTTCATGATTTCCTCATTTTTAATTGCTGAATAGTATTCCATTGTGTAAAAGTACCACAATTTCTGTATCCATTCCTCAACTGAGGGACATCTGGGTTGTTTCCAGGTTCTGGCTATTACAAATAAAGCAGCTATGAACATAGTTGAGCAAATGTCCTTGTTTTGTACTTGAACATCTTTTGGATATATGCCTAGGAGTGGTATAGCTGAATCTTGAGGTAGCAGGACAAGAGCCGGCCACAGAAGGCATCGAAAAAACTCTTTCTAGCAGCGTATCAAAGCAAATATTAAGAAACATAACCAACCCTTTGGCAGAGTGCAGGGAATCATATGAAAGAAGGGGGAGTTAGTATGACCTGGAGAGGTCAGGAGCTCCACAAGAACCAAATATATCAGGGCACAGGGGTCTTTTATGAGACTGTCTCTCCAACCAAAGACCATGTATGGTTATAACCTAAAACTCCTGCTTGTATGCAGCAAATGGTAGCTCAATTCCCAAGTGGGTATACTAGTAAGGGGAACAGAAACTATTTTGGACATGAACTCAATGGCTGGCTCTTCCACACACACCCCCCATCCCCCGAGGGAGGAGTAGCC
>CM053753.1:85106690-85124859 GCA_028658305.1 Pachyuromys duprasi | reverse complement strand
CTCAATCCTCATTCAGAAGTGTAAACATGATAGATATATGAAACAGGAGAAGAAAGGAAGCAGGACAGGAGCCTACCACAGACGGCCTCTGAAAGACTCTACTGATTGACATATCGAAGTAGATTCTGAGACTCATAGCCAAACTTTGGGCAGAACACATGGAATGTTATGAAAGAAGGGGAGATAGAAAGACCTGAAGGGGACAGGAGCTCCAAGAGGAGACCAACAGAGCCAAAAACAAAACAAAACTGGGCCCTGGGGTTTCTGCAAAGATGATACCATAACCCAGGACCATGCATGGAAAGGACCTAAACCCCCTGCTCAGATGTAGCCCATAGACCCAGACTCCAAGTGGGTTCCATAGTAAATGGAGCAGGGACTGTCACTGACATGAACTCAGTGGTTGGCTCTTTGATTACTCCTCCTTGGAGGGGTGCAGCCTTTCTAGGTCATTGAGGAAGATGGTATAGCCAGACTTGTTGAGACCTGCTAGCTAGGGTCAGGTAGAAGGGGAAGAGGTCCTCCCCTATCAGGGGAGTAGGAGAGGGGCATATGGAGAAGGGAGGAAGGGTGTGTGGGACTCAGAGGAGATGAGGGAGGGGACAACTGCCAGGATACAAAGTGAATAAGTTGTAATAAATAATAATTAAAAGAAAAATTCCTATGGAGGACCTCCGCTATCAGTGGGTTGGGGGAGGGGCATGGGAGAAGGAGGGAGAGTGTCTTTGAGAGTGCATGAGGGAGGGGCTACAGCTGGGATACAAAGTGAATAAATTGTAATGAATAAAAATAAATAAATTTTAAAAATTCCTATCTGAAGAAAACTACAGAAACTTCAAGTTTCAATAGATGTTTTTTTTTTCTAGAAAGGGATGTATTAGAGCAAGATTACAAAGGATTGCATTTAATATTCTGAATAAACATGTAACATGAAATAGTCCATCATTCCCCATGGACTCAGAAAAAATGTTTCTTTGTGGAATTTAGCATTGAATGTTAGAAGATGCAAACCAAGGTGTGCCACTACAAATCACAGGATAGTGTCAAAAATGTTTTTGGTCTAAATGAACAACAGTAAGAAAGAAAAGCTTATTTTTAACATATTGCTTTCTTCATGTATGTGGAAGACACATTCTATTTTTGGTAAAACTAATACCAAAAATTTCTACCTTTAACGTTTACATGGCTTATCGACCATCATCTTAAAGTTTATAACACACATACACACACATACAGATATATTAATAATCCAGGTTCTAGAATAGAGACTGAGTAGACATTGCATACACTAAAATCAGTTAGATTTCAATATCTTTAAGGAAGAATAAGTAGATGAATATAATGAAAAAGTGCTCAAATATTAAAAAAAAAGATAAAAAAAGAATTCAATAGAACCACAGTTTCTGTATCTGTTACTCAGTTGAGGGACATCTGGGTTGTTTCCAGATTCTGGCTATTAGAAATAAAGCTGCTACAAATATGGTTAAGCAAATTTTGGATATTTCTTGGATACTTGAGCAGATTTTGGCTGTATGCCTAGGAGTAGTATAGCTGGATCTTGAGGTAATACTATTCCCAATTTTCTGAGAAAGCAGCAGATTGATTAACAAAGTGGTTGTACAAGGTTACAATCCTACCAGCAATGGAGGAGGGTTCCCCTTTCTCCACATCCTCTCCAACATGCATCATGCCTCAAGTTTTTGCACTTAGTCATTCTGATGGGTATAAGGTGAAGTGTCAGGGTCGTTTGATTTGAACTTCCCTGATGACTAAGGACATGGGCATTTATTTAAGTGTTTCTCTGCCATTTGATATTCCTCTATAGAGAATTCTCTGTTTAACTCTGTACCCCATTAAAAATATTAATTATGCTTTATTCACTTTGTATCCCCCCCCGTAGCTTCTTTCCTCCTCCCCTCCCAATCCCTTCCTTCCTCTCCCTTCTCCATGCATGCCCCTCCCCAAGTCTACTGATAGGGGAGGTCTTCTTTTCATTCCTTCTGATCCTAGTCTATTAGATCTCATCAGGAGTGGTTGCATTGTCTTCCTCTGTAGCCTGGTTCTATCTCCATGCATACTACATTTTTTAATAGGATTACTTGATTTGTTGTTTTTAACTTATTGAGTTCTATATATATCCAGTTATATATTCTGGATATTAGCCCTCTGTCAGATATATTGTTGATGAAGATGCTTTTGCAGTCTGTAGGCTGTCATTTTGTTCTGATAAGGCAGTCTTCCCAGGCCACAGAGTATGACAATGCAGCCAGTCCTAATGAGACCTGATAGGCAAGGGTCAGATGGAAGGGGAAGAGGACCTCCCCTATTATTAGACTGGGGAAAAGGCATGGAAAAAGAAGAGGGATGGAAGGCAGGATTTGGAGTGGAGCAGGAAGGGGGCTACACCTGGGATACAAAGTGAATAAATTGTAATAAATTTAAAAAGCTATCAGAAAAAATAAATTAAAAGAATTATATAGATAATTTTCCCAAATGCATATGGACTTTATTTATTTATTTATTTATTTATTTATTTATTTATTAATTATAAGCTACATATAGTAAGAAGAGTTAGGAAGCAATCAGGTAAACCACATGTAAAAGTTACATTGAAAATGTTTAGCTCATTTGTATTTGGCAACCTTGAAGAAAACACCATCTCACCTTTAGGTGAGTCTAAAGTTTTGTACTTAATTCATTCTCTATGATATTTTGTATTTATCAACTTAAAAAACAGAACACCTAGTTATAGTTTTACAGTTAGGCTTAAGTTGTTTATAGGGATCTACTGGTTTTAAAATTCAAACCAAAGCACACTAGAAAATGATTTTCCTTTGTTGTTTTGTTTTTGTTTTTGTGTTTTTTCTTTCTGAGGTCATATGCTTACATAGTTTCTGCCTCCCATGCCTTCGTATATCTACAAAATAAAGTCTTCATTTAAGGCCCTGGGAACAATGTGGAAGAGGGGCAGCAAAAACTCTAAGAACTGGAGAATCCAGGAGGTTTCAGTTGTATTTTGTCTTCTTTTATTTTACTTATTTATTTATTAATATTATTTACAGTTTATTAACTTTGTATCCCTGCTGTATCCCGTTCCCTCATTTCCTCCCAGTCCCACCCTCCCTCACTCATCTCCTCCCTGCCCCTTTCCAAGTCCACTGATAGGGGAGGACCTCCTCCCCTTTCATCTGACCCTGGTTTATCAAATATCTTCTGGACTGGCTGCAAAGTCCTCCTCTGTGGCTTGGCAGGGCTGCTCCTCCCTCAGGGGTCAGGGGAGGTTAAAGAGTCTACCATTGAGTTCATGTTAGAAATAGTCCCTGTTCCCCTTAATAGGGTACTCACTTGGATACATTCAGCTATGTGTTTCAGACATTAGAAGACAAAATACTTGCTCAGTATCCAAGTGTGTATTATGTCTTCTAATGTCTGAATCACATAGCTGAATGTGGTATGCCTGAAGGAAATAACCACTATTCTTTACCCCAAATGAAAATACAAAATCTGGCAAGACACAAATCTGGAAGTAGACAAGTTCAAGTCAGCATGTTCACTGTGAATCTATTCAGCATTTCAAACCATGAGAACACACACATTTGGGCAGACTTACTGTTTGAAATGAGAATTGCTTGAACAGTTTTGAAAAACAGTGAAAGATACCAAAAAAGAAGTTCAAATGTCTAACAAAGATGTAAGTAATTCAAATTTAATGTCGCAGTAACATACAAGTTCTCTAAAGCCCAAAAGACTTAAAATACGCCTGGCACCAAATATAGAAAGCCTTTAAGGAAGTGTCGCAGAACCACTACAAGCCTCTTGTAAAGAACCACATAGAACAAAACAACTGAATTTTTTCAAAGAATCCCAAGAGGATGGAGAGATGGCTCAGCGGGTTAAGAGCACTGGCTGTTCTTGTGGAGGGCACAGGTTCAATTTTCAGCTCCTCCATGGCAGCTTACAACCATCAATAACTCCAGTTCCAGGGGGTCTGACACCCTCACACATACGTGAGCATACATGAATGCAGACAAAACACCAGTGCACATAACATAAAATTAAATTATCTCTTTAAGAAAATGAAAGAAGGCCGAGTGTTTTTCCTTTTAATTTAATTTTTATTTATTACAATTTATTCACTTTGTATCCCAAATGTAGCCCCCCCCCTCATCCCCTCACAATCCTGTCCTCCTTCCCTCTTCTCCTCCCATGCCCCTCCCCCAGTCCACTGATAGGGAAGGTCCTCCTTCCTTTCTACCTGACTCTAGCCTATCCAGTCTCATCAGGACTGGCTGCATTGTCTTCCTCTGGGGCCAGGTAATGCTGCCCTCTCACCCCAGGGGGAGGTGATCAGATAAACAGCCATTTAGTGTAAAATATATATATATATATATATATATATGGATAAAGAGAGTAAAAGCATTTCTAAATAGATAGAAGGGCCCCTTAGGTAGAGTTCAGAAAGCAGGGAAAGTGAAATGGAAATAACTGAAATGGTGGTCACAAGAGGACACGTTAACTGAGGATGATGAAGATGATAGCTGTTGACATTGACTGCAGAGCATGCTTTGATACAACACTGAAAGACTGGTTAGAGGAGCTGAATCCAGTAATCAACAGAAATGTGTTTAGAAGCACCCTTTCTCTGTGTGATGATTAAATCACTTGGAGATAATAAGCTATAGAAGAAACCTCCCTCCTCCCCTCCCATTCCCACCTTCCCTCTCCTTTCTCCATACATGCCCCTCCTCAAGTCCACTGATAGGGGAGAGATTGCAACCACTCCTGATGAGAGCTGATAGACTAGGATCAGAAGGAAGGAAAGGAAGATAGATATCTTTATTACAATTGGGCAACAGAATTATCTCCTCAAGAGGCAGTTGATTCTAGAATATGTTTTACATGGTAAGAACGTGTCAGAAGTTGCTATAAAAAGGAAATACAGAAGCTAGATGTAAAAGGAGGGAGAGAATTGAAATAAAAATATAATATTAGATATATAAATGATACAAGTATTTGGAATCTGGGTTTCAGCTATCATCAGCAAGTAAAAGAATAGGGTCAGATATTTTGATGGTCTTCTGGAAGATATGAGTATCAAGGTATGAAGAAGAGAAGTAAGAGGTTAAAACCAAAATTCCTCTTAAAGCAGACATGGAATCTGCAGATTTCATAGTATTATTTCTAGAGCACTAGGATTCCTTTGAGATCTTTGAAATACTTAGATTTTTGTTGAGAGACTGTGATGAAAGAGAAAAAACAGTGTTCATAAAAGCATCAAATAGTGACCAAGTTTGCCAAATAGGCTTAGTAATATCATGAAGATTTGTTTATTTAATTATGTCTCTGAACCTGTAAGAAGTAAAACATCAATTGTCTGTTATACTGCACATATAACTTGCTTTTATCATAAGAGTATATTAAAATTCAGACATAGGAGCTTTAAAATTCTAAGTTTTTAGCGTAACATGAACCAATCAAAGAAAATGTGATTTGCCTTCGTTAAAAGTAAATCTCAGCTTCAGGCATTGAATATTGTATTACTTTCTCTCAAATAAAGAAAAAATAAAACTAACACTGTATCTTCAATTAAGCAGACAAATTCCTAACGGGCATCTAAAATAACCAGCGTCAATTTCAGGAAATTCATTTTTCTAGGGGGAAAAAAAGTGATAGTTCTCACTCCCTTATCTTAGCACTTTCAGCTTTAAAAATGGGCAAAATTTCTATCTTTTCAATTTAAAAGCAGTTGGAAAATATAATTTTTGAAAAAAAGCAGTGATTGCTTAACATGAAGGATAAATTAAAAGTGTATGATTTCTACTGAAAGCATATTACTTGCCTTATTTTTTACTGATTTTAGCCACCAATAGCCAGCATGCAGGAAATGAGCAACAGGATATGGACAAAGCCTGCTTCGGGCTCCTAGAATTATATATCACATCCATCTAACAAGAAAAATCCCTCAGTATTAGGAAAATGGAATATTTTAAATCCTTTGTATGTACTGTATTCTTATCCTACTTGATAAATGATGTCAGAAGAACAAGAACACCTTGCCCGAAGGTTTTCTCTGTATCTGAACATACAGGTAATGCAACTAGAAAGGAAGGAATCAGAAGCTGACCAATGCTAAAGAGAAGTAAAACAATCTTATTGCATACTGTTCTTATATAAGCAAAAACACATCTATTGCATTTATTTCACTTACTGATGTTCTTAGAGGCTACAATAACTACATGAAAATGTTTATGAAGTTTCACAGTTAAAATGCTAGAAGGAACACAATTACATATGTATAAATCCAGAGCACCTGCAAACACAATGCAGTGTGGAAATTGTGAAGGAAATAAGTCAATGAAGAATCATCATTATGACCCTTCATTTTCAAGCCAAGGTAAAAGACATACAGAACCATAGAAAAACCCTTAGAAATATTTTTTGATCATCACAGCCAAACTTTCTAAAGCAACATGCAGTCATATGACATTTAATTTTATGCAATAATTTAACATAAAAGCATAACTTACTGTTTGTTTGTTGGTGTTTTCAGCCTTGGTGAACATAAAAACATTTGCATTTAAAGTGAACAAAGAGAAGTGCCTAACAGTCTTGAGGCACCCTCCATTCTCTCTTGCCCCTCATCACTGCCTGTAGCTGTGCTCTTTTAAACTTTCATAAAAATAGAATTATCAAATATATAGCCACATGTGTTGTCTTTCACTTACCACGTATTCACAGTTTTCTCATGTAACATACATGCTTCTTTCCTTTTTTTGTCACTGAATCGTACCCCATTACATAGACATGCGTATCACGCTTAGCCATTCATAAGGTGATGGCGTTTACATTTCCCACGTATGAAGACCTAAGTTCCATGCTTCTACTTTTAAGTGATAGCAAGCTTGTCTTAAAGGCTCCTGCTACTTCAGGGACATCTAATATTAAAACGATTGCCTCAGGTTGACTCATGAATTCCAAAGGATAAACCATGAAGACAAGTTGTGTGGTTGCAGATTTTCAGGTAAACACCAGGCAAATCAGATGGTGACGGTCCTCTGCACACTGGTGTCACAGAGACAAATAAACCTGCCCACTACAGTCACTATGAATCTTCTCATTTTCTCAGGCTATGGTTCACATCTTGTGATTTCAAGTTTACTGTCAATTTTAGTAAAGAGAATTGTGTGCAGGGCACTGAGAGGACTCATTCATTACACAATATTTGAAACATTTTTTTAATTTAACACAAAGTAAAATAATTGCAATTGTCTTTTGTAACTAAAAGTATATAGAATATTTTATTTTTTAATCAAAAAGGAGATGTCTATCCATTTTTTCATTGTAATCCATAGAAATTTAATGATGAAAGTTTGTCCCTGAATAGTAATATCCCTTGATTATATTTTACCTTATTTATGACTTAATAATTTTCTATATATCTAAAATATGAAAGAAAAATATTTGTGAGGCATCCATAGGCATATCAACCACTGGCCTTCACATATATGTGTGCCTAGGCACATACAGGCACATTCTCTGGTTATCTGAGAAGAACGTAAATTGAGGAACTGTCTCCATAATTCTGTCTGTAGGCAAATCTCTGGGGGCATTCATTTTTATTAATAATTGATGAAGATGTTCCAGGGTCATATCAGGCACTGACTCCTATGTACATGTGTACCTGTGTTATAAAATAAAGCTAACTGAGCAAGATAAGGAGAGCAAGGCAGAAAAGAAGCATACATCCATGTTCTCTTCTTGGGTTCCTTACTCAAGATGGCTGCTTTGAGTTCTGGCTTTTGCTTTCCTATAAATTATAGTTGAAATAAACCTTTCTGTCCTCAAGCTGATTTGATCACGTTGTCACCACTGTAGAAACCTAACTAGGCTACACACGAACAATAAGCATGGATGCACACATACACACATCAAAGGGAGTGTAACAAGTTGAGAACTATTAAAGGGAACTATGGCTTTTCCGTATGAGTGCAAGGCAGGCAGTGTTAGGAAGAGTTAGGCACAGATCAGAATGTGGCAAGTTCCGTGATTACATGCATATTTGAGATAATTGCAAACATACTGTGAAACTATCACTATAAGCAAAATGACTGTATCTATTTATATCCTCTGGTTTGGAGTTAGAGACTGGTATTGGAGAGGTGAGTTAATGTGCTGAGAAAGACAGCTGTGATACCAACCCTACAACCCATGTCCTGAAATAGGAGCAAGCGGATGGAGACTTAAAGCAGCATAAGGACCCTTAGGCTGACTGAGCCATTCAAGGAACACACTGTGAGTAGTATGACAGTTGGATGCAAAATAATAAAATTATATGAGACAAAAAAAGGCATGTCATCTCTCTCATATGTGGAAATACAAACTGAAGTCATAGCAAAAAAAATTGACAGTTTGACCAGAGGCAGGGGTATAGGCCTTAGAGTGGGGTTCAAATAACTCTCTCTATATATATTAATAATATTTATATTCGTAGAACATATTATTCATCACAGAAATGACTAAAATAAAACATGATTTAAATGTTCTGATGGTAGATATTAAATACTCTAGTCACAGAAAATTATGAAGATATGAAATAATGCATACATTAATTAACTTGAATATGTTCATTTAACAAAAATCACACTGAATGTTTCATATATATATATATATATACAAGTGTATATATAAAAGTATTATAAGTATATACATATATAAGTATATATGTGTATATATATAAATGCTTTGGTTATATAGTGTTATTTTTTCAGTTGAAAACTTCAAAAATACAGAATTTATTTTATTGAACTCTCTCTATAGCTAGTCTTGTGAGTCAAATACAATTTTTTTGTTTTCTTTTTTTTCCCAAGAATACAAAATTTAAAATGCAACACTGAACTAACACATCAAATTTCAAGGTCATCAAAATGAGACTATAAGTTATAGCATCTTCAACTTATGTTTCTCAAATATCATTTTTAAAATGTAATATGTAGGTCCAAAAAGATGGATTAGCAGGTAAGGCTATTTTTTGTCAAGCCAAAGAATCTAAGTTCAATTCCCTGAACCATGTGGTGGAGGTCTCCTTCAAGTTGACTTTGAATGCCCTGCCCCACGCCCGAAAAATACACACATACACAACAAATGAATTTATTATTTCGTTTCAAATGTATGTTTAGAAGTTATTAAGATAGTTATCACAAACAGTAGACAGACAATTTGAATACAGGAGAAACAGATAAAATTAATCACCATTTGAAGGGTAGTATGGAAAAACTATAAGAAAAAATTTCCTAAAATACATGCATATATGAAGGTGATCTACATGAAATTATAAAACAATGGGGTCCCAACTGGCGACCTCTTGTAACCAATTGAAGCTTTCATTTCATTTGAGTTACTCCTAATTGAGTTGTTGGCAAAGGGGGTCCCATAGGAATCACCTAAGCACATAGCCTGTTGCTGAGACTAAAGATTGCTCTTTACCAACTGACAGAAAGGTCCTATTGCTGAAGAAAACTTCTGCTCAACTCATTTAACTTGGAGAAGTAGAGCTGGCACCTCCAGAGAACATTCTCACCTCCATTGTAGCATCTTTGGTACAGGGCAGTACTCTGCATGCTACTGAAAGAGAGATGTAGATGCTAACTCAGCCAAAAACTCTTTGATCTACATTGGTGCCCTGGCTACACGATATGCTGGCCCAAAACTTCCAGGGCTAACCAACCAATATATGATTTAACTTAAAGCCCAATCTATGCGATGGAACCCACTCCTGATGCTACTTCAGTGACCAAGAACCTGAGACCAGACAGGCTAGAGACTAGAAAAGGTAAAACCAAATACTAGTATTCTACTAAAGGAACAAAGCAATAAAATGCCTTCTATTGACATTCTACCGTACTAATAGATCAGTGCCATGATCCACCATCATCAGAGAAGTTTCCAGATGGAAACAAATACAGAGACACAGAGCCAGGCACTATGCAGAGAGTGAGAAACCTTGGAACACTCGCTCCAAATGGGATTTCCAACAAATCCTTTACCTTAAGGCTCAGGGAACTTGCTGAAGTGGAGACAAAAAGGGTGTGGGTTTGCTTTGTCCGATTACAATGTACTACTTTGATTTAACTTATTACATTTATATTTTATTTTAATACTAAAAAAAGAGAAAATCTCACGGTAGTTTTTCTCTCAGAACATTGCAAATGAAGTAATTTTACCTGTGGAAGTCTATTTCTTCCGTGCTCATCACTTCTTAGTTGCCTACAGCTCTGTGGAGGGCAGGCACCTCCGGGCTGCTTCCCTGCCTCTCCAACCCATCCACATCACTAGGTTTATTCAGTCCATCTTATCAGGTTTGGTCAGATCTGTGTGTGACACTTCCTAGGTGTAAGTTCTAATATTTTTAGAAACACAATCGCACAGGACTCTCTCTACTCTAGCTGTTGAAGTTTTTCTATTTATCATAGCTAAAATACCATCATTAATAAATAAATGCTTACAAAAGATAAAATAGCATGGACTTGTTATCTAAACGCTTGGGAAAAGGTGACAGGTTGATGAGTATTCATGGCCAGCACTGCCTGCTGGGCTGGTTTGGAGCACACTTGGACTCCTTGGGTTGTTTCTCAGAAAAGCAATTAAATTAAATTAAAAAGTAAATAACAGCTTTATAAAGATGATTTGTATCTTAAATGAGAATTGTAAACAGCTTTAAAACTTTGAAATAATACTTAGATATTAAAGAATGTATTTTCATTAGGAAACATAAAGGTCTTCAGAATAACAGAGAAAACCTGGAGATTAATTACAAAATGAGGTCCACATGTATTATATATGTATATATATATATATATATATATATTCAAATTTACTTAGATAATTAAGCTTACTTTAAGATCAAGGTATGTAATCAGCATTCATTTAATTAATAGAAAGAATTCATGAAGAACACACAGTACAAAATAGTCTATTTACGGAGCTCTTTTGTAAATCTAGTTTTCATAGTAACTTTAAAAGATTAAAAGCTTTTAAATTAGAATTATGGTAACATGACAATATTTATAGTAAATATCTGAATACGGAGTTTGCCACACACCAGCTTTGTCTCATTCTTAGAGTTTTCGGCCATGTTTTTATTGTTTAATTCTGTCTGGGAAAAAAGGTACATCAAAATAATAAAAATAACATTTATGATAAATAACATTTTACCATTATATTAAAATTTATTGGAAAAGAAAAGTTACTTCCCAATGTTATATCTAAATCATATTTATGTCTGAAGAAAAATGAATAAAAACATTAATTTTGCATAGACACCAACATTCACGTGTTTTAGAATCTCTTCTTAAATGTATTCATTTTGACATTCCACGTGCTGTTTGAAAAGAGGGAACACTGGGCCACAGAGAAAGAGGATCCAGACAGTCCTGATGAGATCTGATAGACTTGGTTCATATAGTAGGGAAGGAGGACCTTCCCTATCAGTGGATTTGGGGAGTGGCATGGGGGGGGGAGAAAAAGGAGGGTAAGACCCAGAGGAGATCAGAGAAGGGACTACAACTGGTGTATAAAATGAATAAATTGCGAATAATAATAATAAATTTAAAAAATAAATTATGAAAAAAAAAGAAAACAGGGCACACAGTCATTCCTTAACAAGTATTAGGAAATATAACTATTCAAGCTATTGTGGAATAGCTTGAATACTGTGGTACAAGGAATATTTGATTATAAAAACAACAGCTAGATCCTTAGTATACAGAATGAGAATAATATGAAATTGAAACATGCAATCAATGTTGTCCTCATAATTTTGCTACTCCAACTCCAAAAATCCTGCTAAGGATATCATCCGGGTGTGGTGGCATACACCATTAGTCCCAGCAGTCAGAGAGGTGGAGGATGGGCGATCTCTGTGAGTTCCAATCTAGCCTGGTCTACAAAGCCAGTCCAGGACAGTCAAGGCTACGCAGAGAAATCTTGTCTTGAAAAAACACTATATATATAATGTTTTCCTCTGTGCAATTTTCATCCCCATAAATACTAGATTCACCTAGGAGATCCATCCTCACTGCAGACAACATGGGGTAGGTTTCTGGACTGAATAAAATTACGTTTCAAAATTGGACATTATACCAAATGAGAATAGAAGTGAGAGATAAGCAAAGAAAAGGGAGATGGAAAATGGCAGCAACAAATCTGGCCAGGTACCAATGTCTGCAACAATTTCCAACCTGCATGTATGAACAGAACTTATGTAACTAAGAAAAGTGCCTGTATTTTGAATACATTGTTTGTTATATGATTCGTAATGACAAAATCTTATATGAAGACAATCATATAATCATATTTAAATATATATGTAGTAATTTGTATAAATTATGAAACTATTTACATATGGATAAGGATGTGTTCCAACACTGTAGAAATCTGAAACATATCTAGCCTATGGAATTTTAAATGATTAAATAAGAAAATCATCCACAAACATTCAGATTTTTTATTTGTTTTTGAGGTCTGTGTTAAACTAACTTTGTAAATAGAAAAATATCAGGAGTGTATGAAAATAATAATTTTATACACTTGGCTTTGAGGTCAGAAGAGCTAAATTGCACCAGGAGACAAACAACTATAAACTATATGGAGAAAATGCCTTTTTACAAGTAAACATATCCTTTCGATTTTTTCTTCACTAATTAGGCTTCTGCAGTTTTATAATAATCTATTGGTTACAGTGAGGAGCCACTGTACAATTATTTATCTCCACCATATTGTGTCTAAGGAATAAAGAAAAAAAGTATGTTGGACATACTAATGATGGTAAATGGTTAGCAGCAATGGACATAAGAAGGGCATTAAAATAAATATTTCTTAGTTTTGAAAGACACTAAAGTTTAAATTTAAGGGCATTCCCATTAAATAATGCAAAGCACATAGAAGTCTTTCTTTTGAACATATAATGGTGTTGCATTCTGGGAAAGGTAATAATGAAATTTTATGCTTGTTTATAAAATTCTATAGCACTACTAACAGTTCCATAAAATTAATTGTAGCTCAAAGATTCTGTAATCTGGGTAGCCATTAATTTTCTTTTGATCACTTGTTGAACTAGAAAAAAATGAGAAAGCAAGAGGTATCCATCAAAGAAAGAATATCAATAGTCAGGAAAAAATATAAGTTAGAGTGTCAGGTTGAGGTTTGAAGAAAATTAAGGTTTCATTAGTGTTTAATGGCAGGTCCTGAATGGTCACAAACAAGAAGAAACGGAAGCAGAGAGAAACAGTGTGATTCTGTAAGAAATTCAGTATAGCTTGAAAGAACTGGTGTGAAATGAGCAGAACATCATAATTCGAGGAAATATAAGTAATGCTATTATTTCTATTGAGAAGAATATCACAGATATAACTTTCTTTACAACTAAAATAACATTAGTGTAAATATACTTACAATTTCTGAAAATCCATTTGATTAAAGTTTAAAGAGTTCCACTGAAAATTAATGATTTTTTACATAAGATATATATTTATTATAAGATATATATTTCTTAATTGCTTCCCCATTAAAAATTATGGCAAAGATATCTGTTATTCAATGAATAGAAATGGATTTTGGACAATGAATAGAAATGGATTACAGTATGCAAGCACCATGAATCATATTGTTCTGTTATACTATATCATAACTACAATTAAAAGTATTATATTAAACATTTCAAAATAACTATAACAGTCAATGTCCTTCTCACAATAATAAGTTAATGATATATATGCTACAAAGTATTTTAATTATTTTAGAATGTATACATGAATAAAATATGACACTATCACTGCAAATATGTAGTTATTATGTATCAATTTAAAATGAAATAGAACAAAAATAGAAGTTTCATGAAATAAATATTTTACATAGTATTTAAATAACGTCTAACAATGCTATAAAACATTATTTTATGTAAATAAAGAGGTCATCATTGAAGCTAATAAGATCATGTAGTTCAGCAGATAATGGAATAAAGCAATATGAATTTTGAGGAAATGAAGCTTCCATACAATAATATAAAGTATACGTTATCACAGGTTGAGATAGTGGATTTTATTAATTCAAATTATAAAGATTTATTGTTTGCTTCTTTGAAAAGGGAAAATACTAAGAATAATAATGAACATTTTCTAGATGCCTTGTCAATGTACTTAGTAAATTTATATAAAATAAGCAATAAGTAAATACTTTGTTATTATTGATTTACTAGTAGATGACAGAAAGCATTTTAAAGCTATTCTATGAGCATGTGAGGCTGGAGAGAAGGCTCAGAAGTTAGTAATACTGGCTGTTCTTCCAAAGGTCCTGAGGTCAATTCCCAGCAACCACATGGTGGCTCATGACTATCTCTAATGAGATCTGGTGGCCTCTTCTGACCTGCAGGCACACACGCAGGCAGAATATTGTATAAATAAATAAAATAAATAAATAAATAAATACATAAATAAATAAATAAAGCTTTATGAACATGTGAAGTACATAAAAAATGTGACATCAATGAATAACAGATTTAAAATGCTGAAAGTAAAAAATGTTTAAAACAATTTTGGATATGTATGTGAGGATTTATCATAAGATACCTAAAGTAAAATTTTGAAAATTTTCATATCTTTTGGAAATCTAATTTTGCAAAGAATTCCGCTCATTTTTTCTTTCCCATATTCTCTTGATTTTGAAGCTTCTGAAAGTTAATTAAATATTTCAGTTCTATCTAGCCATAATATACAGTAAAGGCAAGGATTCATGCATATAAAATGAATGTACTAAACACATTTCAAAAGTGATTTCTTCTTGGGGTCAACGAGAATTAATGAAAACAATAAGGTTCAATTGCCAACTGTTGCACTTATTTTAATATTGCCTTTTCTTTGGGATTCTGGTCATTCATGTTTATGTTCATTGTCCTCAGAAAAAACTCCTGTTGAACATTTATATTTGCTTGCTCAGACTTAATCTCTCATAACTTTCATAGTATTTTTTTCAGCAAACTTCAATTGAAATCATTTAATCAACACTTCATTTAGTTTCTCCTATAATATTTGTGTTGTTGCCTTCTCTGCCTATCATCTTATCTTCCTTTCTTCTATTTTTTCATAGTAGTGATTCAATGTCTCACTCCGAATTTGCACTGTCTGAGAATTGACATCCAGATTGCATAACAATTCAGAGCTACCTCAGTGATCTTGATTAGCATCCTCACCATGCAAAGCAGTCATTCATAGCCATAGCCAAGGGAACAAATGCATGCAGCTGTATTTTTAACCATCACAAGATATGCTCCTGGTATTGCATCTGATATGCTGGTAATATATTGTGTGATGAGAATGATATGTTGTTCAGTCAGTTTAATAGACAAATATTTAATAGTTTACTGAGTAAAATTCAATTAGTGTTATAATTTGTCTTTTCATAAGAGAGTCTATTCTATATCAGGACCACCACTCACACTTCACGCCTGGCAATGGTGGTTGCACAGGGAATAAGCAGATGGAATATGTTGTGGAAGTGACCTTCTTTTTGACCTGAAAGAATTCTTCCTCCCCTTGGGATTGAGGGTGGGCTTATTTTCCATGCTAACTCATTGTCCTGAGGCAGCGTCTCTCAAGTATGTGACATTTCTGTTGAATTATGAGAAGCTTTCCAAAGGTATGTTGAGGTTCTCTTGAGACTATACTTTAATCAAATTTATTACACTGGAATAGTAACTTTCCAATAACAACATAAACTGATTCATTTATAGTTGATTGAAGAATAGATTAAGCACCAGATATACTTCAAAACTCTTTGAATTAATTTACAAACAAATACAATAAATCCTCTCCCTTAAATATGTATTTTTAGTTTAAGAGGAATGATGGCATTGCATTTCGTATAATTTAAGCCCTTAGAGACTTCCTATTGTGATCATATATTAATCACACTAGGATTTATTGTGTTGGACATTTTGATAAGTCAGTATCTGTGTTCAAGTCAATGATATTAAAACAGTCACATAAATAAAATTATTCCATTTCAATCATGAAGCAAAAGATGTTCTGTTTACTAACATTTAACCTAGACTTAAAAAGTAATAAGATTTGTTTTCACAAGGTTTATTTTCAATGATAAATAATATTTGTGTTTATATGATAAAGTCCTTTGAGTTGTGAATTAAATTATTTTATAAGGGATATCACTCAGGTGACTTCAACAATGAAGTATAAAAAGGATGCATTTGCCTGTATTTTATGTTAGAGATTAGTGTTTTAGAAGACCTCTATTGAACTCTCTTGCTGTAATAATATTTCTTAGTTTCAGATAAAACTATTTACATTTCAAAATTCATCAATTCTCATATTCTTTTGTTTTTACTTTTCTTATATTTAATCATTTGGTGTGCATGTGTGTGTGGAATTTTTTTCCCCACGATGTGAGTCCCCTGGATTGAACTTAAATAATCAGGCTTGGCATCAGGTGTGTTATTCCCCTGAAACATCTTTCAAGGCCTCTCTGATGTTTGCTTCAAAATGCCACTAACATACATTCCTTTCTGTGGATTATGTACAGACTTTCACGCTTGTTGACACAAATGTTTTCAATTTTCTACTTTATTTTCTCTCCTTGACTTAGAGCAATGGACACACCAATCATTAACTTTTTATTGAAAGATTTTAATTTCTGGAGTGATTAAACCAACTCATAACCAATCAGACTCCTCTAAAACTCATTTTATCCTAAATTTTAGTCATTGAATTCATATATTATTATCCACTTTTCATGTACACATGAAGACTGACTACCTGAAATTCTTAGCTTTATTTTGTTTCCTGTTCTTCAGTACCTTTCTTTCAAGTAACTGAAAAGGGCAAGGATGAGGGGATGGCGTGCACCTGCCTAAGTTACAAATGAGGAAGTAAGATAGTTCCTTGTCTTCTTGGCCTGTATACCTAGTGAGGCAATGACAGGTAGGACTCAGAAAGCAATACTTCAGCTCCTGGACAAAAGTGGTAATCCCTTATTCCCACTTTATGAGTCAAATTTTCGGATGATATCCAATCCACAGCAGAAACCTTGATTTTCCCCCCATAAAAAAAACCAAGAAAATAAGAATCATCTAAACAATCTCAGTTCCTGATATCCTGAGAAGGAGAAAAATAATTGTGTTTTCAGCCACTTGATTTTGGGATACACTCATAAGAACTGAAGCCAGAAATGATTCAGATTTTGGATTATAAAATATATAATTTTTCTCTATAGTCTTGAGAAGTCTTAGGAAAGAGGATTTATGTATGTTTTATATATCTTATACATGTAGCCTTCAAGTATCTTTATTAGTATTTTAAATAGCTGTGCATGAAACAGAATTCCATGGCATGGGCTTTTCACTTTTTAATGCCCTCACACTCAAAAGGAGTTGCCAGAATTTCAGGCTCTAGGTTTAGGGATTCAGTACATTCAATGTATAATCTGTTGTGTATCACTGGGTATTTCTTTAGACTAATTTACCTTAGTAATTCCTGACGTCTTTCAAAGATGTCAATATTTGCATTGTCCCATTTACATTTCTCAAGATTTCTCAGTGTTTTTCCTCACTCTCCTTTGCTCACTTGTTGTCATTCCAGTTTGGACTCAGCTACTTCTATTTCAAAAGCGCCCCAAACACACCAGAATCGCTTCATTGTTAGCCAAACACAATCATTGCCCATTGCTTTTACTTGAGGGAGAAAAGCACTGATGTCAAGCCCAGGTTTTGCTAATGATGCCTGAGTATAAGTCCACAGGAGAGCTTATAAACAGCACAAAATTATGCCAAGCATGAGAATAATCTCCTCTCTTATGTTCTCAGTTGATGCAGCAGCCCAGTAGTTTTGAAAACATCTATTACCCTTTTAAATACAGCAGAGAAAGATAACAGATATACTTTCTTATGATGTTAAGTTTTGCAACTATTCAGCCTGGATTCACACTAATTCCAAATCTTTTTTTGAAAAGTAAAAAAATACAATTTTTACAGGTAAGGTAATTCTATAGGAGTCTCTTGCAATCTGCAGTTAGAAACATCTTTCCTACCTGGGCTTGCTGCTAAGGTAGGAAAGATGTTTCTAACACATGCTGAACACATGCTGAAAAGGTTGTGGAGAAAGGGAAC
>CM053753.1:85087243-85106190 GCA_028658305.1 Pachyuromys duprasi | reverse complement strand
CACTATCTGTTAGTAACTCTAACTGTCCATCAACTCTAACGAAAGTAGGAATGCGTTTCATAGTACATTCTCAATACATACTAGAAGCAAGATCTCAGTCTTAGAACTTCACCTCAAAAATATCCTCCTGCAAATACTGAACTATCATTTGAATAAGGTAGGGATACGTGGCTCAGGTCAGACCTTAAAATTTCCAAGTTTCTCCTAGGAGTTTTGTTCCACCTTTATTCCAGCACACCTTACAGGCAGGACAAATTGTAGGTCAAAGGTTTTATGACACAGTATCTGCCGTTTGCCTGGCTATAGAAAATAGCTTCTTCTGGTAAACCAATGACTGGTTCAGCTTGAGACCCACACCAGGAAAGTGAGCCCTAGATGGTAGGAACCAGAAGCTGGATATCTCCTAGACCTAGGATAGAACCAAATACAACTGACAAAAAAAAGTCAAAAAAAAAGTCAAAACAAGACAAAAAAGTCAATGAAATAATTTTTAATGATACTCTGCAATACTAGTAGACTGGAGCCTAGCATAATCATCACCAGAGAGGCTTCATCCAGCTACTGATGGGAGCAGATGCAGAGACCTGTAGTCAAACATTTAAGCTCAGGGGATCTTGCAGAAGAAGGGGAAGGACCATTAAAGGACTGAAAGGTGTCAAACCATTAAAGGGGTCAAGAACACCACCAGGAAACCCACAGAATCAACTAACCTGGGCTAGTCGGGGCTCACAGAGACTGAACTCAGGTCCATGGAGCCTGCATGGGGATGACCTAGGTGCTTGGCACCTGTAGTGGTTGTGTAGCTTGGTGATCTTGTGGGACTCCTAACAGTAGGAACAGGGCTGTCTCTAACTCTTTTGCCTACATTTGGAACTATTTTTCCTACTGGGTTGCTTCATCCAGCCTTGACAAGAGGGGAGTTGTCTAGTTTAATGGTCAACTTTACATGTCATTGAATAAATGTGAATTTCATCTCAAAACCTGCACTTTGCCATGGAGATTCCCTGCCTACAAGGTTTTTGTTGTTGATGGTGGTGGTGGTTGGTGGTTTTGTTGTTGTTTTCACCCTGAATTGTGATATATGGAAATCTCAATAAAACTATTTCAATTCCCCTTGTGAGGTAAAAGGAACAATCTGAACCACAATTAAGACTTGTTACTACATAGCTCTTTGACAGAAACAATCTTCGTAAGGAAAAAATGCATCATTAATTTGATAGGAACTGTACTCAATTGCACAGAGAATTATATTTTATTAAAATAGGGAGAAATTTAGGAGACGTTCTTGTTTTAACTTTCACACACACAATCACTATTTCTCTCATTTCTAATTGCCCAACATTTTTACTCATAATTTCCTCTTCATTTTGTGTTGCACCATTGTTAAAATTGTGTCAAGTTTCATTATATGAAGTAAGTAGATGAGAAGAGTAAAACACACATGCACACTGTCTGCCACTAAAAATGAACAGTTGGCATTTGGCTGTCTGCTAACTAATTAAATGTCACTGAGTCCAGGGGCTAAATATGCATCAGCTGATGATTTGGGAGATTTCACTGCAGCATATGTAGATTTAATTATAGAGCAATAGAAATTAATAAAGTAGCAGACCTTCCCAGAAACATATTTTATGCCTTATGATAGCTCTGTGAAAGAATGTGCTAACCATTGCCCTTTGTAGAATGTTATACTCTGCCAAGTTCATTAGAAAGACAATGTTATAGCAAATTCAGAAGGATTCACCTGAGTATTACTCATATGCAGAATTCTTTAGGACATCCAAAGTTAACATTTTGTTTCCTCACCTAATCGGTGTGAAAAATGTTTTTACAATTAGATAGTCCTGAAGATTCTCCATGGTGGGGATCGCCCCCTTTTCTGAGGAGAAGAGGAAAGAATGAGGGAGAGGATGTGTGGGGAAAGAAGGGAGGACTGGGAGAAGAGGGGAGGCTGCAAACATGATGTAAAGTGAATAAATGAATTTCAAAAATGTTCAAAAAAGACTCACCATTGTATTATCATATGCGCTCTAGTCTTAGGAGTTTGAGTAACTCATGAGTATATTAGCAAATGCATTTTTAAATAATCATATTCACTATAAAATGGGAGTAGATGTGATTTTGAGAGCATATCTTTTTCTTTTTTATCATTTTTTACTGGACATTATATTTAATGCAGAAGACTGTTATACAAAATTGAGACTAAACACAGTACTGAAATATAAATGTTACCTATTATATATATATAAATTGCAAAACCTAGTATAGTTAATACTTCTCACTTCAAATTATTTTAAAGAAACTTTGTAATGAAATACAAGAGCATTTTTTAGACAAAGGATTTAAGAGATTCTTCCAAAGCTGTACATATTAAACAGAAGGCTTCTCTGTATTCTTAGTTCAAATATTAAAAAAATATATATATCAAATTTTAGGACTTACAAGTTTCAAATCTCTCAATCGCTCATATCTCTGTTGTACAGATGTTATAAGAAAGAGCACAAGTGTTTTTGAACAGTTTTTGAACTGAAGAAATGGCTCCTCAGTCGAACTATATTTAAGTCCTCCAGAAGACCTAGGTTTGATGTCCTGGGCCTATGACAGGTGGCTCATTTCTGCCTGTAACTCTAGCTCAAGAGAATCCCATGGCCTAATCTGGCTTCTGGCCTCCATGGGAACCTCCACTCACAAGGTATATACTACCCACATGTAATTAAAGAAATAAAATAAATATTATAAATAGAACTGGATCCTCCATTGAAGATCTAATTGCCACTTTAGAATCCTTTATATACTTCATGTTTTGAAAACAGTTGACAGAATCTCTGACTTCTCAAATGCAATGTTTGCCTATCATATTTATCTAACATGTCTCTAATCATCAAACAGTCAGCACTGAAAGCATTCACATAAGTAAGATTTACAGGCCAGGCAAGTTATGATTAGGAATGTGTATGCATATAAACACATGCATGTAATAGGTTTAAAAATGTTCACAAAGTTAAAAGAGAGTGGAGGAGGAACATATAGGAGGGCTTGGAAGGAAAAAAGAGAAGGGAGATACATAATTATCTTATAATTTCTAAAAGGAAAAGGTATTTTGAAAAGACATTCCAAGACTTTCCCTTATGCATTCGTTTTTACTTTATTTCAACTTTGAATAATCCTCTCTGTTAGTGGTTCCATTTGTCTGATTGGAAGAACATCTGTGCTGATGACAACCAATCTGTATTTCCCACATTCCTTTGAGTTTCAGACATCAAACTCTCTGCCTACAAACATTATTCTTCAAAGCCAACCTACCACGAATAACACAATACCAGCCCACAAGTGACCACGTATACCAAAAGATGTGTGTGATGTTTTCAACGTAAGGCGCCTTCTATCATGTTGCTTGGTTCAAACAGCTGAGGTGTTATTCTTGAGCATTTTTGCATCCCCAGCTCAGTTAGTCCACAAGAGGCTGTAGTTCATATTTAATAGATTATGGACTTATGGACACAGTTCATCAAATTTCCATTATGGCCTATATTATTTTAACAATAGAATTATTTCTTTACTACTTCTACTTTTAAATAACTTTACAGTTAGAAAAACTTGATGATACAAACATTTATTCTCATTTATATTTCTATTGACATTTATTTGTCAGGGGGATAGGATGACCTTATTTCCCTTAAGCATAAAGAGGCACCTTACACAAACTCCATACTCTCCAGTTTAATCTGTTGTACCGCCAATTGTTTTTGCGGAAGAGAGGCTAAAATGAATTTAAAATCCTAAGTGCTGTTTCTTCATTTCTTTATCTCTGAACATCCCTTTTTACATTCCTCTGGTCTTCGTGAGCTGTTTTTAACTCAGGATTCTTGTTGTTGTTTTGTTTCTTTCAGAAATGGTTCTTGATCAAATGGTTACAGAGAACAAACGGCTCTGGTGCACCGTCATAGTCTCTGCACCTAATCTGTCATATTACTGTCATGCTGGTTTGTGTATCTTAGTTATTGTTTTTTTTCCCCTCTGTACTTTCCATTTATTCCACATTCCGATTAATATCATACATAATTCATGTCTGTGTTGTCACACATATCCAATTATGTCCCTTTCTCTCCTTCTATAATACCATCTTGATTTGCTATCCTATAAAAAAGTCATTTTTATCACCATCATTTAATGCTGCCTTTCCTAGTTTTAATCACTTTTTTTCCCTAATTTTTACTCGGGCTTAAAATAGCCATTAGTCTGTCTTGTTCATTTGTTCATTCTTCATTCATTCATTATGCATACATGTTTATGTTGTATATGTGTGTGGAGACTAGTGTACATGTGGTGAGGGGAACAAACTGGGTATCTTTTTTTCCTTCACTGCACTTTTCCAGGTTGACACAGGGTATCTCACTCAACTGGATTTGGGCTGACCGCAAGGCTCACATGTGCTCTGGTATCAGCGGTGCTTGCATCCAGTGCAGGTTTTACCAGGGTGCTGGTATTTGCACTGAGGTCCTCCTGGTTATGCCGTAAGTGATCATACTCACTGAGCCATCCTCTGTCAACCTCCCTAGTCTCTCTTACATAAAATGAATACAAAGAGAATCAAACATACAATTCAGTGACCGTGCAGGAAATCAACTTTAATATGTGGATCTCACCAGCTATCTCTACCATTTTATTTTTATATTTTTTTTCTTCTCTGACTCTTATTACTACTTGTATTCCAATATTACTACAGATCAGTACCAGTATACCATTGCCTAAGGTAGTAAGCATTATCTTCACTTGGGCTCTGCTTTCTAAAGCTATTCCTTAGACAGCTCTGAGATACTGGAGTCTTTCTTTCCTGGTTACTAAGCTAGAGCTTAGAAAATAAGACAGCACAAATGAATAGACTTCATTTAAGTCGATTACTACTACTATTACTACTGTTATTATTATTATTGTGAGTGTGTACCACCTAGGGATCTTGCCAGTTAATTAAGGCTGGGTTAAGACCTAAACAAACTATAGCATCACTATTGCTGGTCTGTCAATACATTTAGAATAGCATGTCTCTGTTACTATGAGGAGAATGGAATAACTTAGATGTTTGAAATAGCTCTTTCTAGGCATCTTGGGAACTGGTTAAGCCAATATCCATGCGGAATGGTTTGGGGTACTTTAAAAGTTTTATAGACGGTTGTTCAAAAGTGAAGGAATGTTCAAAAATGATTGTAGTAATTTAGCCTGTTCTTCTACAGTCATCCTCAAGTCAAGCAGAATGGGTTATGGGGTTAGAAATGTGAATTGATCTCAGCCAGGACATGCTTCTCGGGAGGTAAAAGAACACAAAGCTATGCTCGATGCTTCACTTAGACAATTTGGGAAGGCCTGGGTACACATTCAGTTTGAGAAATACGTTTTGGAATGTAAAATCTCAAGTTATGCTAACTTCAGTGACTAAATGAGGAATTCTTTGGTTAATTTCATTTAGAATACAACTCTGCGCTAATTACAGTTTTCCTCATTACAATGGCTGCTGATTCTTATTTAAATGAATGTCTGTTTGGGAGCGTGGTTAGGCAGACACGGAATGAAAAGTATTCCAGTGAGAATGAAGTGGGTCCAAATTATTTCTTTTATTCTAAGGAAGCCATTAGCTAAACTTCTGCAAATTCTTTTTCTTGTATTCATTTCTTTTTCTTCCTTTAAAAAAAAATTCATGCTGCATTCTCTAATCTGGTCTCAGCCTCCTGCATGCACTATCACATACAGTTTTTACATCTCATTTCCTTGGTGTTTGAAGTAAATATAAATCCCGAGGACACACTTGTTGCTGATTGATATACTATTTTTTCTTTTTATTAATGATTATTATTTATTATAATTTATTCAGTTTGTATCCTTGCTGTGGCCCCTACCCTCCTATCCTCCCAATCCCACCCTCCCTCCCTGTTCTCCTGTTATGTCCCTCCTACAGGAGCTCCAAAAGACCAACATAGCCAAAAAGACTGGGATATGAGGGCCCTGCAGAGGCTAATACCCCAACCAAGGAACATGCATGGAGAGGACCTCTACCCCTGCTCGGATGTAGCCCACAGACTCAGTCTCCAAGTGGATTCCCCAGTAAAGGGATCAGCGGCTGTCTCTGACATGAACTCAATGACAGGCTCTGGGATCATCTCCCCATGAGAGGCGCAGCCTTGCTAGGCCACAGAGGAAGACAATGCATCCAGTCCTGATGAGACCTGATAGGCTAGGCTCAGATGGAAGGGGAGGAGGTCCTCCCCTATTAGTGATACACTAATTTTTATAAAAATATGTAATCAGTCCTGAAAATGATCAGACACGGGTCCCCTATTTGCTTATCCAATTAATTATGAGGCACTTAAAATTAAAACATGTCAATAAGAAATTTTAAAAATATATATAATCTAATTTTCACAACATTCACATGCAAGTGTGTAAGTTTGTGTATGTGTGTGTGTGTGTGTGTGTGTGTGTGTGCATGTGTCTGTGTGTGTGTGTAAAATCAGAAAATGGAATAAAGTAAGCGAGTTCAGGGGTGAATCAGGAAATTTTTCCTTCAGAGCTGCATTCTGGAAAGGTCATCCGTGGAACATGTGGAGAGGGCCATTCCAAGGAATACAAAGCAACACAGACACAACACAGAGAGAACAGATGAGAAATCTCATCTTTTTAGAAATTGATCTAGTCTATATGAAGATACTGTTTAGGATCTAAAATGAGAATTTACTATCAAATGAAATGATCTATTTGAGAGAAACTGGAAGAGTCAGAGATTTAAATACGTTTATGCACTAATAATTGGTAGGTGATTTAAAGGTGAGCTCCAAGTGGGTCCTTAAATGCGTAGCTTTGTTTTTTGTGATTAAGTATTGTTAGGTAAATTACAGTACCTGTATTAGTTTTATTTTCTGATGATTTGTAGAAACAATGCTTATTTAATAATTACTTCTTGAATATTTTCCATTTGATTTCTGATCACAGTGACTACAACAAACTTTAATTACAATCAACATTATATGGCTTAAACAGATTATATTTAGAAATATTACATACAATTATTCATGCAATACCTGGGAGAAAAAGAAGCTATGTGTTTTCAGGAGAGTAGAAACTGTTATATGGGATTTCTTGAGAAGAGGAAAGGGAAGGGAAACCTCTAATATATTATTTTATATGTTCAGTGTCTAGGAAACACGGTGATTATTGTCATTGCATTTACTTTCTTCTAGGAGACTATTACCCAGGATGTATGTGATGCTAGCAAAAGGCGGTATGGAATGAATACCTTCATAGCAATAGACCTGGAGTTCAAGCTTTTGTCTCAGTTTCCTTTCCTGTTGCTGTTATGAAAGATCATGATGAAAAGGCCATAAGAGAGAGGTTTATTTTTAATGTATTTTATTATTTTTTAAATAATTTATTTAATTTTATTTTATGTGCATTAGATGAAGGTGTCAAATCTCTTGGAAACAGAGTTACAGACAGTTATAAGCTGCCATGTGGGTGCAGGGAATTGTACCCAGGTCCATTATGGAAGAGCAGACGGTGCTCTTAACCACTGAGCCATTTCTCCAGTCCCAAGAAAGAGGTTTTGATTAAGTTCACAATTGCAGGCTATAGTCCATAACTTCACAAAAGTTCAGAGAATGGCACATTAATTCAGTCCTGGGCTCAGCACGTGAAATGCTGCTGCTCACTTCCAGGGTCAGTATTCCCACCCTGAGTAACAACATTAAGAAACTCCTCATAGCCATACCCGGAGGTCAACTTATGCTAGATCATTCTTCAGTGAGATTCCCTTCTCAGGTGATTCTATATTATGTCAACTGGACAAGCAAAACTACCTATCACAGTTTCTTATAAACAAAGAAAATATTTTAAGTATGCACAAAGCACCAGGAACAGAAGAAATGACAGCATCCATAATTAGAAGAAATTATGGCATCGATAATGTTAAATGTACACATAGTTATAGTCAGTTATTCTTGGCTGATAATTATTCTCCGTTTTATAATAAAACAGGTCAGATAAAATTAATTTGCTCATATGTCATTTTGGCAATTGTACCTGAGTGCCAGCAACAAAAGAAGTACTTCATAATAGGAAACAAAGCCGTGAAAAATAGGAAACTGATATCCTTGCTCCTAATGCTAACAGTGGCAAAAAAGAAATCCAGAACGCAGAAAACAGACAAATAAGATAGCTTTTATTTTCCCAACGTATTATTTAAAAATAAGAAGTATGAATTATAACAGATGTTCTTTGTTCTAACAAAAATCCCACCTGTGGGATGCCCTGCAGTTTTTTTTTTTAAACAGTTCTGTCAGAAAACAAGTGATTCATAAAATCACCTGGCAGAGTTAAGCATGTGAACCATTTGACAAGCCTGTCAGACCTTTCCAGTTTACCAAATGATGAATGCCATAAGGAATAAATCTGCTTCAATTATTTCTCTCTGGCATCTTGGTTTAATGAAGAATAAATAAATAAATCTTCCTTTTTGCATCATTTGATTTCCATTAATTATTCCTTTTGTTATCCATCCTTGTCTCCTCCAACTCTCATATTCCCAATGGAAAGTAGCCTCTTCACCACTTCTTGATTTACACTTTTTATTTCCACAAAGATGCCAGAGGGTACTGTTCACGCTTCAGAATACTTATAAGTTTCATACAACTGATAATATTCCATCAGCAGAGCCTCTAGAATAACTGAGTAAATATGACATTATCACAGGAAGAGTTTCACATTCAACTCAGCAGTGTGCTATCTCAGGATCCAAAAGCCTAAAGTGAAAGATTCTCTAACCAAGTAAAGAAACAATTCACTGATATTTAAAGAGAATGTGAGGAAAGAGACTAGAAAGTCATTAGAAATTAACCAGTGGTTTGAAACCATAAACAGAAATGCCAAAATAAAATCTGAATTTTCTCAGGCATGTTACAGATGTGATACAAATCAATGGTGCACAAGAAATCTTTAATATTCTCACCACTTTAGCCTGCAGATCCAATTATCTACCAACATTTTCTGTTCAACCATGCTGAGCTTATTCACCAGCCCTCCGGTTAGAAAATAATAAAAGGTCTGCAGGTGCATCAATACTCATAGAAAAAGGTATAGGTGTGAGAAATGTAATCATTTTCTCCAGAGATAAAAAACAATAAAGTGTTTGCGACTAGCAGACTTCCTATTCACAAGAAGTTTGACTTATTTATAGTATGCTGTTTTAGTTAATGTATGGGTTGGTATTTTCCAATGGAGTTTTGTAATAAAGCACTAAGGTGATTGCGCTATGTTGTAACATTTAGAATTTTTACTTGTATAATTCATTTGTTAGGACACAGTCCTCTGAAGAATACATTTTGAGGCATCAATTCACTGGCCACTAGTTATTTGTACTCTACTGGAAGAGAGACTCCCAAAACAAGGGGAGTACAATGTGACATAAGATATTAAATTTTGTACCGTTTTTCCTACTGGAAATGGAAGTGAAGATGGTTACTCTATTCAGGTTTTCTGTTCCAGTGGTGAGAAAACTACAAAAGTCGCACATGTTAATGACAGTGATGAGCACAAACACCACCTGTCATTTTCTCAGTTCTTCAGAGTGTAAAGAAGGAGATGCATGTACAGTGTTGTTTGGAAACAGGGTGCATTTGTACTCAATGTTCATAGAACTGAAGTGGAAAACACAAGGTCTTATTAAAAACATAAACACTGGCAATTTCCTCAACCTTTGCAATTAAGATTGAGGGCTTCTTCCCCACATTCAGAATCTGAGATAAAAGCTTGATGGCTTAAAACAAAGTCCTTGTGTTCTTCCTCTCCTGAGATGAAGGCCTTGCTGCTGATGGTAGACTGGCTCAAAAATTTCTAGATCAGGGCATGTTTACCCAACATTTGAAGGCCAATCAGCCAACCCTAAGTTAGGGGAAAAGAGCCTTTAAAAACACAAACCCTCAAGGAGAGACTAGAATGTGGCTTCCTGAGTTGCTCCCCTGATTTGTTGGGGGCCTTTATCCTTGTGTGCCTGCTGTTATTTCCATACCCTCAATAAAAAGCCTTTCTTCAACTGTGGTGGGAGGAGGGAGATCTTCAACTGTGGTGGGAGGAGGGAGAGCCAGCTGAGCAAACAAACCGCTAAGCAGCATCCCACCTTCTTTTCTGCTTCAGATCAGAACTCCAGATTCCAGTCTTGGCTTCTATTCATGAAAGACTGTAAGCTGTAAATTAAAATAAATCCTTTCTTTCTAAGCTGTTTTTGATCATGGTGTTCTATTGTGGTGATAGAAACCTAGGTAAGACAAGTATCATCCTAGACACTGAAAACTACAAAATCAAAATGTCGATCAATTCTGGGAAATGATGAAGGCCCTCTATGTCCTGCAGCATCAAATAATAAGATTTGCTTTTATTCTTCATATAAAAATAAACAATTGCATTCATCTTACGAGTATGCAAATTTGCATTTGTCATTAATAAATATCTTTAAAATTCTCTCTACCAACAAGTTGTTTCAAAATAAATTTTCAAACTGTTATTAGGAAACATTTTACTTGTATACCTAAGTTACATACCTACATGCCTCCTCAGGAATGATTGCTCAAGCAATCTGAAACTCCCTGTCTCAAATAACCATTTGACAATGTCGTATTTCTAGTAGCATCAGATCTACTTATTGTAGTATTGATAAAACTTTTAGTGAAGCATTTATATTTGTCCTTCTATTTCACTCTTCATATTTTCTTGTATTTAGGTTACATAACTCTGTAGGGCTAAAATGAAATTATTATGAAATGTCATTTTCTTACACATGTAATCAAAGTAGTAGACAATACTTAAGAAGCATCTAAACTTGCATTGGAATTTTATAGCTATTGTATGTTTCCTATTTTCTTCTCTACTTACTGTGGCAGAATTAGAATTTTTATAGGAATTTACCTCTAATAGGAACATATTTATAAAACATTCTCTTCACTGGGTCTTAATAATAGAACACAGACTTAGGCATTGCCAGAACAGTGGTTAATTTCTTTAACAGACCAATTGACCTAGTCAAGCAATAACATATCTTCACACTTAACTAGAACTGTGGATTGAGCTTTTACCTCCCATATCCAATATTTTCATTTTTTAAGCCAATACCTTCCTAAAAAGTTACTTTCTTTTTCTGAAGTAGAGTGTTATCTATGTATAACATCTATGTGCTCATTTACTTTTTAAAGGTAATAACTTTTTTTGGATAAATCAGAACAATAAATAAGACCTATTTTTAAAATATTTTTTCTTCATAATGAAAGCAGAGTTTTACTTATTTTCTATTCAGAATATGAGCTTAGTTTTTAAGAATGGTATGTTGAGCTTGTCCTTAATCATTAATAAAGTATATACTTAATGTATAGCTGTATCATCTAGTAGTGTGGTACTAAATGAAACACAAAAGGATATCAGTGGATTCTTTTCTTGCCATCTTCTGTTCTTCTCCAAACTCATCAATAACCACATGTATAAATAAACAATAGTTTTAAAAAATACATATTTTAAAAACAACATATACAAAATATGAAAAGTATTTAGGAGTTGGAATGTTAGATATTCAAAGAATAATAAGGAGAGTGTTTAGATTGAGCATTTGCATTTTAAATTCATAAGATGATACCAACTTAATCCCAGTGCACTGGTAATTGGAGATTTGGTCTTTAGAAGATAGTAGGGTCTTGATAGTAAAGGCTTCATGGATGCAGTTCATAAACAAACATACAACAACAACAAACGAGCAAGCACATGAGTTCACATGTGTCATATGGCAGCCTATAAATCAGGAAGACTGCCTAAACCACAAGGCTGACCCTGCTGGAATCCTGAATGCAGATTTTAGTCCCTGTTTGGGTAAAAAAATGTTGCCTAATATGCTAGTTTATTTCATTTTGTTATGGCAGTTAAAGATGACTAAGAGGGATGTTTTCAATGGTAACTCATATTTTTCCATCTCTCAAATAAAATGAATAACACAGGGAAAATAAGAAATAATTAGCAAAGGGTCTTCCATTAAAAACTAAAATTATAATTCATGGAATTGTAACACCAAGAATCTTGTGGCTTATGAAATAATGGGAGAGAGGAAAATCATAATATCAAGAATATACCCACATATATACTTCTCTTTAAATATCAGAGAACCTATACTCACAGAGACGTATTCTCTCAGCAAAAAGCCTATTGCGCAGGCTCTTACAATGTTCCATGCAGCACTTCCATTGTGGTCCCTGAACCTGAGATGTTTGTGTTGTATTGGTTGTGGATGTATCCATTGGGACTAGGATCAATAATGGCATTTTGATCAGTTGTGTTTTCTGTAGAGGTCCTTGTTCATTGCAAAGTAAAGCTTTCATGATAAGGAGTGATTCTTTTCTTTGGGTATAAAAATAAATGTATAAAATTTTGTTATGAATTACGTTGGTTTAGTAAAGTTGCAGTTGTGTGTTCTCCAACAATGCTCATGTCTTCACAAGATCCAGGGAGCCAGCTATGTTTCCACTACTAGGCTTAATTCTCTCATTATGGGCTTTAAATCCAACAGGAGTGTCTAAATGCATTATTTTGTGGGGGAAGAGTAGAGAGGGGTAGAGCAGGAAAGGTGATTTGAAAGGAGAGATGGAGAATGGGAAGGTTTTAATTACTGATAAATACAGAAAAAGAAAGAGGAGGATAAAACAACAGTAAGGATATACATACAGCTAAAATGTCCTACAACACCTATGAATCTATATATAAATATACATGTGAAGATTTAATAAAGATTCCCAGGGGCTGCTTATCCTTCCTAAAAGAACCATAGACTTTCTATGAAAAATCCCAACTGTATGCGTAAGAAAGACTCTTTTGAGTTGTTAAAGTTGTCAAAGAAACTCTCCAAACATTATAGGCTATAACTAGTGTTCTTAGCTGGCCTCCTCCACCAAAGATAGAGAGTAAGTATTTTATGCATTTTGGATACAGGACCCAGCAGATAGCAAGCGGGACCTGACAGGAAAACCAGAAGTTTCCATATAAGCTTTCAAAGGCGAGACAGAACCAATGCTTCTCTCTAGCTGTGACACCTATGAATCACAATAAACATAGCACAATAACTCTAAAGGTATAGTTGCATGCACATGTTGGCACTACATACAGATTTATAAAGCAAACTGAGCTAATGTGTTTAGAGACATTAGGATATAACATAATAATTAGAACCACAAAAATTGTCTATAGGTGAACATAATACCTCTAAACAAAAGTATGTTTGTAACTGTACAAGTATGTAATGGAAAGAACAAATAGTGAAGTAGAATGGCGCTTTCTTAGACAATTAAGAATAATGATTCTTGAAGATTCAGCTATACCACTCCTAGGCATATATCCAAAAGATGCTCAAGTACACAACAAGGATTTTTGCTCAACCATGTTCGTAGCAGCTTTATTCGTAATAGCCAGAACCTGGAAACAACCCAGATGTCCCCCAGTTGAGGAATGGATACAGAAATTATGGTACTTTTACACAATGGAATACTACTCAGCAATTAAAAACTAGGAAATCATGAAATTTGCAGGCAAATGGTGGGACCTGGAAACGATCATCCTGAGTGAGGTATCCCAAAACCAGAAAGAAATACATGGTACATGCTCACTTGTATAGACCTATAAGATAGGATAAACATACTGAAATCTATATACCTAAAGAAGATAAACAAGAAAGAGGACCCAGGATAAGATGATCAATCCTCACTAGACAAATGGGATGGACATTGAATGTAGGAGAAAACAAGCAACAGGACTGAAGCCTACCACAGAGGGCTTCTGAATGACTCTAACTAGCAGTGTATCAAAGCAGATATTAACACTCACAACCAAATCTTCGGCAGAGTGCAGGGAATCATATGAATGAAGGGGGAGTTAGTAAAACCTGGAAAGGACAGGAGCTCCACAAGGACCATACAGATCAAGGCATAGGGGTCTTTTTGAGACTGTTTCTCCAACCAAGGACCATGTATGGATATAGAACCCCTGCTCGGGTAAAGCCCATGGTAGCTCAGTATCCAACTGGGCACCCTAGTAAGGGGAACAGGGACTATTTCAGACATGAACTCAATGGCTGGCTCTTCTCCACCCCCTCCATCCCCCGAGGGAGGAGCAGCCTTGCTAGGCCACAGAAGAGGACATTGCAGCCAGTTCTGAAGAGACCTGATAAACTAGGGTCAGATGAAAGGGGAAGAGGTCCTCCCCTATCAGTGGACGTGGAACGGGGCAGGGAAGAGATGAGGGAGGGATGGGGGGTAGGGAGAGAATGTGGAAGGGGGCTATGGCTAGGATACAAAATACATAACCTGTGATTAATATAAAAATAAAATAAAAGAATAAAAGAAACTCCAAACACACACACTCAAAAAAAAAAAAAAAGAAATGCAACACTCTAAATGTGAAAAGAAGGTATCATTTAGTGTCTTACAGATTATAATAACAAAATACATCAGAGCAGGCACTTGCCACAAACCTATACCCCAGCACTCAGGATTCAGAGGGAGGGGAAGGAGGGTAAGAGGCAGAAGAGCCACACAGAATCCCAATAATCAGACTCTGGAAATCAGACTCTGGAGACCAGACTCAGAGGTGCACATCTAACTTGATTGTCCTGTGTAACAAACAGCCTTTAAATGGTGGAAAGGCCAATCAGACCATCCTATGCTAGCCTCAAGCATCCATAACAATCAATCAGGTTGGTGTGACTGGGAAAATTGGGAGATCTGGGGGGGGGCAAGGTCACCTTAGTAAAGAAGGGGAAGCAGTCACCATCATAGCTTCAGATCCATTTTGATACTTCACTAGTGTGCTGGTAGTTCGTGTGCAGTGCATCAGGACCTCTGAGAAGTCTTACAAGTCCCTGAGGCTTCACTTGCCATTCTCTAGGGACCTCCAAAAGTCTTGTCTCAACATTCCCCACAACTAGGGCTGGAGAGATTGTTGAGTGGTTAACACTGTGTACCCCAGCTCAGCTCCCAGCACTTTCAAAGGACACTCAAACTGCCAGTAACTTCAGGGAATCCCACCAACCTTCTAAACGCCACAGGCACCTTCACTCCCAAGTGCTCATACACCTATGCATATATATTATATATCACATTATATTATATATTATTATATTATATAATTATACTATGTAAGATATAATAATATATAATATGCTATATAATGTATAATCATGATATATGATATATTATATTATAAGATATATAATACATATTCTTTTATAATTTATAATAATTTATAATATATTATGTAACATAATATATTCTTATATTTAATTCTATATAATTATTATATAAGATGTTAATTATATATTTTAATTTTTTCACAATTTGTTCACTATATATTCTGATTGAAGCCTGCTCCCTAAACTCTCCCCAGTCCCACACTCCCTCCCTCTTCCCCATCCCCTTCCCCTAGTCCACTGAAAGGGGGAGTTCTCCACTATTGCCGTCTACCCATAGCTTGTTAAGTCACATCAGGACTGCCTGGATCCTCTTCCTCGGTGGCCTGGCAAGGCTGCATGATCCAGAGCCAGTGGTCAGAGAGCAGTCAAGTGAGCTCATGATAGAAGCAGCCCCTGCTCCCCTCACTCAGAGATCCATATGGAGGCTGAGCTGCCAATTGACCACATCTAAGCAGGGAGTTTAGGTCCTCTCCATGCATGGCCCTTGTTTGCTGCATCACTCTCTGTGAGACCCCTGGGCTCAGATCTTTTAGTTTTGTTGTTCTCCTTGTACGATTGTTTTCCCCTCCATATTCCTACAATCACACCCATTTCTTCCTCCATAAGACTCCCTACACTCCAACCAAAGATTGGCCTTAAGTCTCAGCATCTGCTTCAATCCCCTGTTGGGTGAATCACTTCAGAGGACGCTCTATTGCAGGTTACCATCCATTATCCTCTCTTCCACTTCTTCTAGTCACTATCCTGTTTGCCATTCTGAATGAGATTTAAGCATCCTCCCTAAGGCCCTCCTTGTTTTTTAGCTTCTTTAGATCTGTAGATGGCTATGCTATATTACATGTCTAATATCCACGTATAAGTGAGTACATACCATTCATGTCTTTCTGTTTCTGGGTTATCATACTCAGGATGATCTCTCCTAGTTCCATCCATTTTTCTGCAAATTTCATGATTTTGTTGTTTTTAATTGCTAAGTCGTATTCCATTGTGTAGATGTACTACACTTTCTGTATTCATTCCTCTGTTAAGGGACATCTAGGTTGTTTCCAGATTCTGGCTATTACAAATAAAGCTGCTATAAACATAGGTGAGTAAATATCCTTATTGAATGGTGGGGCATCTTTTGGGTATATGCCCAGGAGTGGTATGACGCATCTTGAGGTAGCACTATTCCCAATGTTCTGAGAAAGCTCTAGAATGATTTTCAAAGTTGTTGTACAACTTTGCACTCCCTCCAGAAGTAGAGGGGGGTTCCCCTTTCTCCACATCCTCTCCAGCATGTGTTGGCACTTCAGTATTTGATCTTAGCCATTCTGATGGGTGTAATATGGAATCTCAGAGTTGTTTTGATTTGCATTTCCCTAATAACTAAATATGCTGAGTATTTAAGTGTTTCTCTGTCATTCTATATTCCTCTGAGGAGAATTCTCTTCTTAGCTCTCTACCCCATTTTAAAAAATGTGTATTGTTGGTTTTGTTGGTGTCTAATTTCTTGAGTTCTTTATGTATTCTGGATATTAGCCCTCTATCGGATGTAGGGTTGTTGAAGATCTTTTTTCCAGTCTGAAGGCTGCTGTTTAATTCTGTTGACAGTACCCATTGCTTTACAGAGGTTTTCAGTTTCACAAGGACCCATTTATTTTTTCACTTTTCTTTAATTTATTTATATTTTTATAAGTTACAATTTATTCACTTTGTATCCTGGCTCTAGCCCCCCTCCCTCATCCCTTCCCAGTCCCACCCTCTCTCCCTCATATCCTTCCATGCCCCTCCCCAACTCCACTGATAGTGGAGGTCTTCCTCCCCTTCCCTCTGACCCTAGCCTATCAAGTCTCATCAGGACTGGCTGCATTTTTTTCCTCTGTGGCCTGGTAAGTCTTCTCCCCATCAGAGGGAGGAGGAGGTGAGTTCATTTCAGAGACAATGCCTGTTCTCATTACTAGGGAACCCACTTAGAGACTGAGCTACCATGGGCTACATCTGTGCAGGAGTTCTAAGGGGTTCTAGGTTATCTCCATGCAAGACTTTTGCTCAACCATGTTCGTAGCTGTTTTATTTGTTATAACCAGAATCTGGAAACAACCCAGATGTCCCTTAACTGAGGAATAGATACAAAAATTGTGGCGTATTTACACAATGGAATACTACTCAGCAATTAAAAACAAAGAAATTATGAAATTTGCAGGCAAATGGTGGGAACTAGGAAAGAACCTCCTGAGTGAGGTATCCTAGGAGCAGAAAGACACACGTGGTATATACTCACTTATAGGTACGTATTAGTCATGTAATATAGAATAAACATACTAAAATCTGTATACTTAAGAAGCTAAGCAAGGAGGCGGAACATGGGTAAGATGATCAATCCTTATGCAGAAAGGCAAAAGGGATGGACATCAGAAGAGAGATAAAACAGGCAACAGGACAGGAGTCCACTACAGAGGGCCCTTCAAAAGCTTTACCTAGCAAGGTATTGGAGAAGATGCTGAGACTCACAGCCAAACTGTGGGCAGAGTACACGGAATCTTATAAAAGAAAGGGGAGATAGGAAGACCTGGAGGGGACAGGAACTACATAATGAGAGCAATAGATCAAAAACTTCTGGGCACAGGGGTCTTTTCTGAGACTGATACTATAAGGACCATGCATGGAGGTCTCATTTATTAATTGTAGATCTTAGAAGCCTGAACAGTTGGTGTTCTGTTCAGGAAATTGTCTGCTGTGTCAATGAGTTTGAGGCTCTTCCCTACATTTTCTTCCAACAGATTTAGTGTATCTGGTTTTATGTTGAGATCTTTGATCAACTTGGACTTTAATTTTATGCAGGGTAATAGTTAAGGGCCTATTTGCATTTTTCTACGTGTGGACTTTACTTAGACCAGTGCCATTTGTTTAAAATGCTCTTTTTTCCATTGTATGGTTTTGGCATCTTTGACAAAAATAAGGTGTCCATAGGTGTATGGGTTTATTTTTGGGTCTTCCATTTGATTCCTTTGATCCACTGGTCTGTTTCTTTGTCAGTACCATGCCATTTTTATTACTGTTGCTATGCAGTCCAGCTTGAGATCAGGGATGGAGATATATCCAGAAGATCTTTTATTTTAGAAGAGTGTTTTAGCTATTCTGGGTTTCTTGTTATTCCATATGAAGTTGAGACTTTTTCTCTTAAGGTCTGTAAAGAATTGTGTTGGTAATTTGATGGGAATTGCATTGAATCTGTAGATTGCTTTTGGTAAAATAATACATTATAATAAATAATATATAACACATATTATTTTATATATTATATAATAATATAGAACATAATATTATTCTTATATTTAATCATGTGTAATTATTATATACATTAAGTTCATATTAATTAATATATTTATAATAACATATAATGTAATCCTCTAAGAAGGATATTTTACATATTCCTCAGATATGGAACTTTCAATTATTAATAGCCACAGTGTGACCCAAAGCACATGTAATAGAATCTAAGAATGGTAAAAATGACTCATAGTGGGATGGGATTAAAATCTGAGAAATGTGCAAGACAGATATTAGTATGCATCAAGAAAATACGTCTGTATGAAGGTGTTCAGTAAGAACATATAATTGAACAAAAAATAGGACATCAAGGATCAAGGAGATAGCTCCACAGCTAAGGAGGCTTACTTTACATGCCTGGAGAATTAAATTCTTTACACAG
>CM053753.1:85069109-85087143 GCA_028658305.1 Pachyuromys duprasi | reverse complement strand
CCTTGCAGAGCTCCTGTCCTCTCCAGGTCTTATTAATTCCCCCTTCTTTCATATGATTCCCTGCACTCTGCCAAAGGGTTGGTTATGTGTTGTAATATTTGCTTTGACGCACTGCTAGGTAGAGTCTTTTTTAACCAAGGACATAAATTATACTTTACTAAGTTCACAATCATTAAACAAAAAGAAATATAAAATATTTGAATTGTTGATTTGAATCAACATATGAACATAAAAATATTGATAAAATTGTTAGAAAATATGATTTTCATTTATATAATTGTTTGGGTTTCTGACTGTTCATGAAACATATAGCCATTCACTAAATATTGCAGAATTTTTTAGATTCAAGCATACTTGAATTTCTAATATTAAGATATTTTATGAGTTTTTGTCAAACACACACATATGCACGGTATGGTTTGTGCCTCTCTCTGTATATATATAAATATATAATGCATATATGTATAATATATATGTTTGTTATAGAAATATTTTATATTAATATATAAATGTTTATATAAGAAACATATACTTTATATATATGTTTATTATATCAAATATATAATATACATATATATGCATTATATATTTATTACAAAAAGTTAAGCTAAAGGGGTAAATTTTTCAATAGATTCCCATAATGATAATGAGTAATTAGCTAAATAACTGACCACTAATGAAGCATGCCCTTGCATAGTATTGTTGAGAGTACTAAGATTTGGAGATTTAGAATTAATAGCACATACTTTTCAGGTGACATTCAAATAACATAAACATTTTAAGTATTTTTAAAATAACTGAATTATGTCATAAAATATTTTACTGCATTAAATCAAATGGAATACATTTATTATCTTATTATTATACCATTGTTAATTATATTGCATACATATATATTTTCTTTATACATTGTGTAACTTATTTCCCATTTCTCACTTGAAATAATGAATATCTAGGCCTTTAATTCTAGCACTTAGGAGACAGAGACATGTAGATCTCTGTCGGATCGAGGATCGAGGGCAGCCCTTTTTTATAGCAAAGTCCAATCAGGGCTACAGTGTGAGACTCTGTCTCAAAACAACAAAACAAAACAAAAACCAAACAAAATAAATAAATAAAGAAAAAACGAAAAAAAGAAATGAAAAAAAAGAAAGAATAAAGAAGTGGCACTGTATACTGCATTTTTTTCTTAAATATTCTGCATTTTTAAGATGGTAAAACAAGTAAAATACAAACACAGTAAATTGTTTATACAGTTTAATAAACATAATATAATGAAAAACATTCATCTGTATTTTCAAGACTTAGTTCAACATTTTACCATGAAATTAACTGTACAGTGAAGTAAACTGTCATAGGTTGCCAACGTATCAGTGTGCTCTAAATGTGCTGAATTGTAGCTTGGGGATGTATTTGCCATTTTAACAGAAAACACCACCTAGTAACACCGTGAACACAGTTGTGGGGATAATTTCATTCCCCATGCCCCAAAGGAAGAGTAAATGAAATATATCTGTGTCTTGGACAGTGTGCCAGATTTATAATTATGAGGCTCATATGTGAACACTTTTTTTTCTGCTGTAAATCTCAGTTTTTTATTGTCCTTCTGGAATTTTTGCCTTATTCTAAACCTCAGTACACAGGTAATTATATTGAATTATATTGAATCAGTCATTAGTTTTCTGTACTTAAATAGAAATTTCATATACTATTCATAACCTCAGTGATTTTCATTCTTAAATAGAAAAGCTATTGTGCTATGTTTTTAGAACTATTGAAAGTAAAGACATCTCATGTCAAATATATCATAATCTTACAGTACAACAATCTAAATGTAGGGCAATCATATTAATTAGAAGAAATCTAAAGATTAATTTTTAAATTTATCCTATTCAAGAATAAGAAATAAGGTCAGTAAAATTTAACAGGTAAAATTGCTTTTATGGTTGAATATTTAGCTAAGTATTATGATGTAGTCTTACTATAAATTATAAGCATGGTTATAAACTATAAATTATAAGCGTGCATATGATCAAAATAGAAACTGAAAGGTGAAATAGAAACTGAAAATACCTGAGGCCCAAATTAATATTTACTGAAATCTGTCTCTCCCCACACTCTCTTGGTCTATACTTTATATCCACACCTGATTACTCTCACTCAGCTATCCTTCTGCCCCCAGTCCACATGCAAAATTTATTCTATGTCCCCATTCTAGGGAGATCTACTCACTCCTCTCTTCACCTAATCTCTCAGAATCTGTGGATTATACATTACCATTTACTTCACAGCTAATATCTACTTATAAGTGAATGCATACCATATTTGCATAGCCAGGAACCAGAGACTTGATAGCCAAGAGATCAAGAACCAAACATGAGTAGCCAAAATAAATAAGTAATTTAGCAAGCAAAAACAGAAATAAATATCAATGAAATGATTCCTAGTGATATTCTGCTGTACTCATAGATTTGTGTCTTGTCTAGTCATCATCAGAGAGGCTTCCTCTGCCAGCAGATAGGAGCCTGCACAGAGACCTACAAGGAGTCATTATGCAGAGAGAGAGTAAGTTATAGTTCTTCATCAGGTCCCTCCTCTAGGAGATCAGGGATCCCCTGCAGAAGAGGAGGAGGAAAGACTTTAGGAATAATAGGGACGGAGGACACCAGGTAAACATACCCCTCTGAATCAAATGTCAGGGTCACATGGGCTCACAGAAACTGAAGCAGCAAGCATAGGGCCTGTTTAGGTCTCTGCATATATGCTGTGGCTGTTAGCTTGGTGTTTTTTGTGATGTCTAACAGTGGAAGTGCGTGTGTCTCTTACTCTTTTGTATGTTGAAGGGGAAATTTCTGGTTTATTTGAAGACTGAATTTTGTCATGTGATATATTGCTGCAAGCTGGGTATGTGATGTTTTGTCCCCGTTGGCTTGTGAGAGGGCATGTGATGTTTTGCTGTGACCCCTCATGTGCAAGGGGCATGATTTTGGCCAGCTGGGAACATCTCTGGGTGGACTTGAGGAGAGGACACATTTAGAGGCCCATGAAGACTGAAAAATTGTTGGATTGCTATCCTGATATTCATGCTTGGACACTTGACTTCGTAGAGAGACACATTCCAGAGAGCTTCTCCAGGAAACGGAAATTGGGTCTTGTGTCCTTTGCTGCCTTCATGTTGCCGTTTCGTGTTGGCCTTTGTACTGGACTGCTGGTATCCTAACCAGTGAGTTCGGTAATTCCCTAAAGGCCCGTGGAGGTAGATGAAAGAGGACTATAGTTCTTTTCCCTACTAATCTCCTTCCTAAGGTTGTGGGGTAATAGAGGGGGATGGGGTTGGGAGAAAGGTCAAGGTACTTAAGAACTCTAAATGAAGTAGGTTTGGTGAAAAATCTAAGCCTACAGTCTGTTCTTGGTACTCTATATTTCTTATTGGATTGGTTTTTCCAGCCTCGATGTGAGGGCTTCTGTCATGTCTTACTTTTAGATTGTCTTCTCTTTGAGACCAGACCTTTTCTGAAAAGGAAATGAAGAGGGAGAGAATCGGAGGAGAAGTGAGGTGGGGAGTAGCTGGGAGAAGTGGAGAAAGAGAGAAACCTGTGAGAGGGATGAAGAATCTATTTTTAATAATTATTATTATTGAACCAAGTATATAAATACTAGACTAAGGTGTATATAAGGACTATTGAACACAAATGTATAAATGAAGGATAATTTTTTTCTTAGTAGGTAAGCTAGAAAATTTTGAAATTATTTATTTAACTTGGGCAAATTATAATTATGTAAGTTTTACTTTCACTTTCCTCATTGCAAACCTTCTCAATACCTGCTCCATGCTGTCTTTCAAACTTATGCTCTCTGTTTTCATCAACTATATGAGTTCAGTATTTATACTGCAATTATTTTTAGTTTCTACAGCAATGCGGATGAGAGTTTTTTATTCTGATTATTCAGCTGTTAAAGGACCTTTTTCTCTTTTCTCAAAGGGTCACTACATACTTCCAAACCTTTAGACACCATTGTATTTCCTCCTTTATTTTCCCCAGTAGAAAGCTTCACAGCCTCACTGTTAGAATATAGTAGTTGTAATATTGGCCACAGTGCTCAAAACATTCAATAATAAAGGAAACCAGCCATCCATTCAGCAAAGATAAGAATTTAATTATCACCTGTGTGCCAGACAGTGTCCTATGTGCAGAGGTTACAAATAGAAATGATACATGCTTCCTATCTCACAGTGAGTAGTCTTAGCTCTGGGAAAGTCAATGATTTTCTATTTGGTTTATGTCCTTTGGCTGTAAAAAAAAAATGTTGAGAAAGCCTAGCCGAACTACAGAAATTCTTGATATGCACATCTCATATTAAATGCATTGGCTTTTCAAAAAACAATGTAAACAATGGATATCTGGCTACTCTACTCTGAGGGAAAAATATGAAATGACAGAGTGGTGATAAGTTTTATATATATTCCACCACATAATTATTCAACACTATAAATCACTGTGTTAACAATGGGAAAACTCTGAACTAGATAGCATTTTTGGTGCTGTTAGCAGTCCATTAATAAGACAAGTACAGAATAAATATGTTGAGGGTTTTGTTTTTTGGTTTTTGGTTTTTTTTTTGAGAGAGAGAAGAAATAGTGTTGGGGCCCTGGATGGATGTGCACAGAGTTTCATTATCTAGAGAGTTTCAGCCAAGTCGGGAAATTATGTAAGGAGAAAAGCTGGGTTCAAGAGTTGGAGTGACTCATACATTTTATTAAATTGTTTAAGAAGAGTCCCAAAATTACAGCCCCAAAATTGTCATAAAGGGACAAGCCAGGATTAAACAAACTCGTAAAACTTGCTTCCAGAGATTTTTAAAGGATACTTAGAAAAACATGTTAAAGAAACATGTTTGAGATACAATTTTGAAAATTTCACAGATTCACAAACATGGGGGAATGAAGGTGTCTCACATACAGTTCGTGGTTCTAGATGCTTAATTTATAGGATGTGACGTAGGAGAGAGTGAGAAGGTTCAGATGAAACTGAGGGTTGATTGCTGCTTGGGCTTTTAGCTAAGGTCAAGAGTAAAACTGAGGATTGATACTAAAGGATAAAACCAAACTACAGTGATCAGGAATTAGGACATTTTAAATAGGTAGAGGAGGAAGATTGTCTTTTTAAATGTAGACTGATGATCACTTTTGTTCAAAATTTTTGTTGAATAAATATATTCAAAACAGTGCAAATATATACAAATATCCAGACAGTACCTCTTCCACTGATAATTGAATAATTGGGAAATTATGACAGCTGGTAGTCTAATGAAAAAATGCATTAAATCCCAAAGTTTTTAGAAAATATATGTGGAGAGAGCTTTTAAAGAATGTTTTCTTTGGAGTATCCGTTACAAGTGGCTGTTGTTTATAAGCCTATTTGGAAAACCATGTTTTTGCCTCATCTGGCTTGCTTATCATGTGTGGCTTACACTTTGATTGTGCATTCTACTCATGGGACTACTCTTAACCCTTAGGGTATAAATTGGCTGATGCTTTGAGTGAAGGTGGCTGTTGCATGAGACTTTAGTCTGCCTCACTTATTGGCTTCCTTCTCCCATGTCTCACCACCCTCTGTGTCCTCTGGCTGGCATGTAATTAGTACTATTGTTCTGTATTGTACAAAAAATAACGAATCTCAAATAGTTTTATATTATATCATTATCTGTGAAGGAGAGCTTCTGTAAAAGTTCAATTGTACCTACACTACAAGGGGGAACTAGAGCAATGTTGTCAAAATGTGAATCATTGAACTGTGGGGAGTAGGCAGAAAAATGGATTTGATTGCAGCATTGAAACCTCCAGAAACAATATAGAGTTATAATATTTACATGTGATCCGTGCTTGTCATGTCCTGCCCCCACCCAAGAGGTGAGCAAAGGAGCAGATGTGCCATAATCTGCAATTCCCCATATCCGCATACATTTGTGTCAGTGCAGTAATCCCATTTGATCACAGTCATCTTTGATCTGCCAGCTTGCTTGGGCTGGTGGCTCATGCGTTCCCTTATTGGCCACCCTGTATCAGACCCAACAGGAAGTTCTCCTGGGGTTTCAGGGCTATTTCTCTACATTTAAGTTTGCATTTGTTTTGTCCCCCAAACATCTTTTAATTTCTAAACCTCCATCTGACATCCAGAAGCACAATCCTCCTCCACCAAGAGGCAAATTCTCTTGATTCAGTTCATTTCTGCTATTGAATGGCTTGTTTAGATCTGTCTATTTCAAAGAGATCGTTGTATGTGATTCAATTTCCATAAAAAAACATTATTGATTTAATGCACTTATCTTAATATTAATAGGCACAGCGATTAGGGTGCTCTCTTTAAAATTAACATTTTAAAAGGCCTTGAAAGAATGTATTAAAATAGAAATTTTCCTAAATGAAAACGAGCACCTAGTAAGTTTTTGACAAAGTTGGTTTTTGTTCTAGAAATATATAATAGCATGAAACTCATTCTTGCTAATTGCTGACATTAATTGCACTAATGTGGTTGTACAGCCATTATCAGATTTCTTTTCAGCATTCCAAACTGAGATATTAGATAAAAATCCTCGGGCATCCTCATCCATCTACTGTCATAATTTTTTACTTTTTTTACAGTTCATGAATTTTATTATTCTAAATATTTTATTAAATAGAATCATACAGCATCTGTCTGATCTATTTCACTTAGTGTAATATTTCCATATTATAAAAAGTATCAGAATTTCTTCCATTTTAAAACTGAATAAAACTCTCTGGCATGCAATATACCATATTTTATTTATACGTGCATCAACAGCAGACATTGGGTTGATCCTGCCTTTGAACTGTTATGAATAAAATGTCAAGGGTGTAGGTACATTTCTATGGTTCTGGCTTCCCAAGACACTGCAGCAGGGCTCAGTTGTATGGACAGAATGGACACCATAGCTAGGCCTTATTTCTTATTAGAAAAACATGAAAGTTGGAGCACAGCTCTGAACCACAGTGTATGTTCCAGGCCCTGGTTTTGCAAAATAAAAATTACAAGTATTTGTTAGTCATGCTTTAAAGTTTTAAAGAAATGGCTATTTTAAAGACTATCAATGTCAAATAAAATTGACATTTTGAATTTAGCTCTCTGTGTAACTGCTTTGATGAGTTTGATTATCACTGCCGGAAGCTTATTAATTGCATAGTTTTGTCATAAAAGATGATGTTGGTTATACAGTAATTTTGGTGAGTGTAAATGAGTCATCAAAAAAAACTTCCAAGAGAAACAAGTAGGCCACCTCAGATCCACACTTTCCCCTCCTCCCTTCTAAATCCAACCCCCCAATCTTATGCCTAGCTTTGCAGCAAACTATCTACTGTGTCCACTCTTCACTGTCTGTTCCCGTTCCCAGAGGACTAACACATCCCAGTGGGATACCCAGCTTTCCTCTCTCCAGTGGCTCCCCTTGGATGCCCCTCTTATCCCCTGCTCTACACAAGACATCTCAACTCTGTTCAGTGTCAGCTCCAAACACCCAAAACAAATTTTACATAGAAACAGTGGTCAGAATTAGCAGAATTTCCCCGATTTTTTTTAACCATGAAACACAGCCAACATACCTTATTTTTAGAACTAAAGGGGGCAATAGAAACCAAAAAAACAAAACACCAAAGAAAGACAAGCCGGTATATCACCATGTAGAATCACAATCTTCCCAAACACAGATGCCCAGAAGCCAGCCTAAATACGGAATTGATAAGAGGCAGGGCAATAGTCTCCACCGGGGCATTGCAAATCTGCCACAGAAGGTCCCGAGAACTGCAACATAGCTGAAGCTCAAGACAAAGACCTGAAAAATAGCATTTTTGAATAAGCAAGACCTGTGGAGAAAAAAATAAACATAAAGAAATCTATGGAAAAACAAACAGTGGAAGAAAGTGAATAAAACAGTTCCAGACCTGGAAGTCAAAATAGAATTTATAAACAAAACAAAACCAACCAACCAAACAAACAAACAAACAAAGATAACAAAAACAAAACCCTACTTTAAGAATGTAAAGAGGAATCTCAGAGGCATCTCTCACCAACACAATACAGAAAAAAGAGAGAAAATCTCAGTTAGTGAAGACAAAATAGAAGAAATGGATACCACAGCCCCCCCCCCAAATGTTAACTCTTAAAAAATGCTGGTTCAAAACATCCAGAAAATCAAGGACACTATGAAAATTGTAAATCTGTAAGTTATAGGAATTGGGAAAGTAAAGAAAACCAGGTTAAAAAACAACACAGAAAAAAACTTTCAACAAAATCATATAAGAAAATTTCTCTGACCTATCAAGGTGTAAGAAGCATGCAGACTAGAACAGGAAAGAAATTCTCCTGAGCACACAATAATTAAAACACTAAATGTATAGAACAAAGAAATAGTATTAAACACTGCAAGGGAAAAACAACAACAACAAAAACTAAGTGACACATAAAAGCAGACCAATTAGAATAATAGAACTTGACTTCTCAGTGGAGACTTAAAAACAGGAAGGCCTGAAAAAAATAAGTTCTATAAACCATAAGAGACTATAGATACCAACCCACAGTACCAGAACAAGCAAAACTTTCAATTACAGTAGATGGAGAAGAAAACATTTCATGATCAACTAAGTTTAAGAAATGTATCTCTACAAATCCAGTGCTACAGGAGGCAATATATGGAAAAATTCTAAACTAAAGAGGTTACACACACCTAAGAAAACAGAGACGATAAATAATACCGTATGATCAATACAATGTGAGGACACACACACCACCACTACCACCTCCTCCTCCACCTACAACAGCACAACAACAAAATAACAGGAATCACAAACACTACTCACTGATGTCTATCAAAGTCATTAATGTCAATTCTCCAATAAAAGACAGAGACTAACAGAAAGAATGCAAAAACAAAATCCATTTTTCTGCTACATCCATGAAATACACCTTAATATCAAGAAAAGACATTAGTCTCAGAAAAGATCCTTGTGCCCAGATTTTTTGGTTCTGTTGCTCTCCTTGTGGAGCTTATGTCCCCTCCAGGTCTTACTATCTCCCCCTTCTTTCATAAGATTCACTGCACTCTGCCCAAAGTTTGGCTAGAAGTCTCAGCATCTGCTTTGGTACACTGCTGAATAGAGTCTTTCAGAGGTGGGGGAGCAGCCTTGCCAGGCCACAGAGGAAAACAATGCATCCAGTCCTGATGAGACTTAATAGGCTAGGGTCAAATGGAAGGGGAGGAGGATCTCTCCTATCAGTGGACTTGGAGAAGGACATGGGAGGAAATGAGGGAGGGGTGATAGATTTGAAGGGGGTGAGGGAGGGAGCTACAACTGGGATACAAAGTAAATAAACTGTAATTGATATGAACAATTAAATTAAAATAAAAAAGAAAATAAAAAAGAATAGACATTACCTCAGGATTAAAGGTTGGAAAAAGATATTATGAACACATGTACCTAAGGAGAAAACCAGTGTAGTCATTTCAATATCTGGATAAATAGGCTTCAAACTAAAACTAATCAGAAGAGATAGGGAAGAACACAACATAATCATCAAAGGAAGTAACCCCCTTCCCAGGGGGCATTGCAGTTCTTCACATTTCTGCACCAGAGTATCCAAGTTCATAAAAGAAACACTATTATATTTTCAATCACATATTGACCCTCAAATGCTGATAGTGACAGATGTTGCAATACCCTACTCTTGCCAATAGATAGGTCATCCAGATAAAAACTAAACAGAAATGTTGGAGCTACCTATTAATATAAACAGTATAGTCAAAACTGATATATACAGAACATTTCAACCAAACACATCGGAGTACTACTTTTTCTCATCACCTCATGGAACTTTCTTCAAAACTGAAGAAATACTTTGACACAAAACAAGTCCCAACAGATACTGGAAAATTTTAATAACACCACTTATACTATATGATACCATAGATTAAAATTAGACATTAACAGAAACAGAAACAACATGGAAACTGAAGAATTTCCTGCTGCATAAAAAAAATGGGTCAAGACAGAAATTAAAAATTTTCTAAGACTGAGTGAAAAAGACTCAACATACCCAAAGTTGTGGGACACAATGAAGGTGGTTTTAACAGTCCAGTTGAAAGCACTGAGTGCCTACTGGATAAAATAATTGGAGAGATTTAATACTAGCAACTTAACAGCAAATCTGAAAGCTCTTAACAAAACAAAACAAACTATACCCAAAATCATGAGACAGAAATAATCAAACTTGCCACTAAAATAGAGTACATATAATTACTCAAAAAAAAAAGAAAAAACAATTCAAAGATCGATGAAGCAGAGCTAATTCTTTGAGAAAATCATCAAGAATTATAAATTAAAAGCCAGATTAAATAAAAGGCAGAAAGTTAGAATTTACAAAATTTTAGGGATAAACTGGGGACATAACTACAGACACTGAGATAATCCAGAGAATCATAGGACAAACTTAAAAAAACCTGTACTCTACCAAATTAGAAACTCTAAAGACATGGATAATTTTTGTGATAAATAACACTTACCAAAATTAAATCAAGATTCATTAAGTAACTTAAACAGACCTATAACCCCCAGTGAAATCCAAGTAGTAGTTAAAATCTGTTAATTGTAATAAGTTCAGGGACAGATGGTTTATCCCAGATTTCTACCAGATGTTCAAAAATGAATACCAATACTCCTCAAATTATTCCACAAAATTAGAAACATAAGGAATATCATTGAATTTGTTTAAAGAGAAATAGATACACTGATACCCAAGCAACATAAAGACCCAGCAAAGAAAGAGAACTTCAGACCAAGTTAACTTATTAGAGTAGATGCAAAAATTCTCAATAAAATATCTGTAAGTCAATTCAAAAGACACATCAAAAAATCATCCACAATAGTTGTCTTCATTCCAGAGATGCAGGAATGGCTCAATCTATGTAAGTCAACAAATATAATTCACCAGAAAAGCAAATGTAAACACACATACACACACAAACACACACACATACACAGAGAGAAAACAATAATAGTAACAATAAAGTAAATCCTAATGCCATTCTGCTGTGCTCAGCTGGCACTGGCAGCCATCAGCAGAAGAGCTTCCTCCTGCAGCAGCTGGTAAAAAACACAGAGCCTCACAACCAGACAGTATGCAGAGTGAGAGACCTTGAAACAACCTGTCTTCAATGGGACATCTCTATCAAATTGCTCCTTTCAGGGCTCAGGGAACCATGTAGAAACTAAGGTGGAGTGTAATATTAAGACAGTATTAAAGACATGGAGGAAATAAGACCCTCTAAATCAGTAGGGTTAATGTACATATGTATAAATAAAATAATATAATATATTCATATATATTTCACATATACTTGTTTGTTTTCTTTTTATTCTACAAGTAACTTTTGTATATATTATGGCTTACAATTTAGTCTTTGTATGGAACCATGAATGTCATTGTTTAGGTCTATGTTCATATCTACTTCTTGAGTATTTTCTAGAACTCCTTTTCTTCTTCTTCTCTTATCCTGATACATTAGATTTTGTTTTCTTCTCATATTATATTATATTATCCTATTATGTTTATCCCTTAGAAGCCCATTGTTTTTTTTTTCTAATGAAAGACAGAGGGAGCTCTATCCAGATGGAAGGAGTGGTGGGTAGGAAATTGAAAGAGTAGAGAAAGAAAAATCAAGAGGATATGTTATATGATGAAATAATATATTTCAATAAAAAGGAGAAAATAATGGACTTTCCTGTCCATCTCTATGTTTGTGGTGCTTGACACCAGCGGTTATCTTCTTTGACTGGGCTGAGGTTACATTTTATATGTTAAAGCTTGAAAAGTTACAAACTTATTCTCACTAGCATGATCATGAATACACTCTAAATGCTGCCAGCTGTTTATTAAACTCATCAACATTTCATATAAACCTCTTCATTAATTCATTTTTTCTAAATTCCCCTACCACTTTATTCATAATAATAAATATTCACCTAACAGTACATAATATGAATACATTCTATATCTGCTGTATCTGCAGTATGGAGCACAGTAGCCACTATCCCCATATAGGCTATTATTTAAGTTGGAATTCCAATTAAAAACAAGATTTATATATACATATACATATCAATAATTAAAGAATGAGAGATCATAGATTGGGAAGGGAACAGAGAGCAGAGAAGATGGGGAAGGGTGGAATTATGTAAATATATTTCTCATATACGAAATTCTGAAAAAATAAATAAACACCTAAAAGTAAAGGGCACGTGTAATGTTGAGAATTTGGGTTTGAAATGTCATTAAAGCCATCTTTTAAGTACTTCTTCAAAGCAGAACCATTCAGAGATTGAGTGGAGGAGAACTGGTTTATGAAGGCCCTGATCTGTCCAATGCTGTTCCCACTGAAGATCTCATAGCTGAGAGGACTCTGAGGGCTACTGCAGTCTGAAGGAGAGGAGACCTAACTAGAGGAAGCAGGGCACTCTGGGCATGATTTTGTAGGGTATGCTTCCCCAGATCCCTATTTTTCTATTGATTTGTCCCCCGATCCCTGGCTAGTTTGAGGTGAATAGTGTTCTCTGTGATGCGTTCTACCCTCATGATATACGTCATACCCAGTTTCTGAAAGAGTAGACACAGTTATAAAATCTTGAGCCAAAATATTTTTTTCTGCTTCAGACTGATTTTTTTGAAATTGTAAAACTTGTTTATTATGCAAATCAATTCAAGAAATGTAAAGTTAGCCATTGTTTATATTCTAAAAGAGCACTTTTAGATCTTAGATATTCTTTCTTACATCTTTTTAAAAGTTTTTTCTCATTTTACATTATTATTATTATTATTATTACAATTTATTCACTTTGTATTCCAGCTGTGCCCCCCCATCTGCTCCCAATCCCATCCTCCCTCCATCTTCTCCCCGTATGCCCCTCCCTTAGTCCACTGATAGAGGAAACCTCCTCCCCTTCTATCTGACCCTAGCCTGTCAAGTCTCATCAGGAGTGGCTGCATTTTCTTCCTCTTTGGCCCAGCAAGGCTGCACACCCCCCCCCCACGCCACCCGCCCAGGAGGGGGTGATCAGAGGAGGTGATCAGAGAGCCAGCCACTGAGTTCATGCCAGAGAAAGTCCCTGTTCCCCTTACTAGGTACCCCACTTGGAGACTGAGTCTATGGGCTACATCTGAGCAGGGGTTTTAGGTCCTCTCCAAGCATTTTCCTTGGTATCAGTTGTGGTATCAGTCTCTGCAGGGCACACAGGGTCCAGTTTTGTTGTTGTTGTTGTTGTTTTATTATTTTGGGGGGTATGTTAGTCTCTTTTTGGAGTTCCTATCCCCTCCAAGTCTTTCTACCTCTTCTTTCTTTCATAAAATCCCATTCTTTCTGCCCAAAGTTTGGCTATGACTCTCAGCTTCTGCTTCCATACCTCTATCAGCAGAGTCTTTCAGAGGCTGAATGTGGTAGGCTCCTGTCCTGTTCCTTCAGACTGATTTTTTTTAACACTTTGTTGTCAAGCTATAAAAAGCTGAGGCTAAATGACTTTTTTGGAGGGGGGAGGATCTGGGAGAGAGGGGAGGTAGGGGAAAGCTGGGAGGGACTGAAGGAGAAAAACGGTGTTCTAGATGTTTGTATGAGAAAAGAATCTATTTTCAGTGGGGAAAAAAAAATGAGGCCCCAAAGTATGTTACACATAGCTAAGTCATTTTAATTCGTGACACACCTAGGAAAATATTAGGCATCTGCATAATGAGATATGTAGTAACATTGTTACATCAACTTTCATACTGGGAAATTCAAATGTCTATGAATTAGAATGGGAAGCAAAAATTATAGTACATGTGTTATGCTCAATACTATAGAGTAATGAAAATGTATGAAGTAAGTCTACCTAAAACAACTTGAGTCAATTGCGAGAAAAATATTCGCCTAACAATTGAAGCTTAATTAAATATTTTTAGTCACACAATATCAGTGTGATATAAAGTTATTCTTAGTATACATAGAATACATGTGGGTAAATACAGAGATGGCTCTATGGTTAAGAGGAACCAAGTTGTGTTCCCAGAGCTCAAGAAGAAAAACTCACAATTGTCTCTATCTCCAGCATCAGAAGATCCCATGACTCTGACTTTGACAGGCACATGCTTGATGTGCACACACACACACAAATATATATATTGTGTGTATATATATATATATATATTTGTGTGTGTTTACACATAATTAAAAGTAATAACAATGTAAATATTTTTAAATGCAAATGTTGTTAGAAAAAATGTATATCATAAGCTTCTTGTAAAAAGAGTAGATAGGACATGGTTTTATATTTACTCTCTTAATGCTTAATGAGGGTTTTAAGTACAGACGTGCTTTTCGTCTGCCTTGGTAAGCAAGATGACATGGTTATAAAACTTTCATAAACATAAAGCTCCAAACACACTGAATAGTAACGTCTGCATTCAAATATTCTTTATAGAGAGTCCCAGATCCTCTGCCATTCAAACATGTGCCTTTCTGGTGAAAGACTCGAGTTATATAATGCCATTAAATCTTTTTTTTTACATAAAGAGCTTTGAAAATAAGCAATAATGTTAATATGATCACAAAATGAACAAGGAAATGAGAACCATTGGAGGGAAATGCTCTAACATAATCAAAAGCAAGAAAAATGAATATCCCAAATATTTAAGTCAATGAAAACATATTAAGGCTGAAGATGAAGAGAACAATTCAAGGTTTATAACACGACATCTCAAGGAGTTTATACTTCATCATTTGTGTAGCTTTTATAAAATCAGAAAAATGACTTCAAGTTCCAACAATGGAATGCAACATAATGCTCAACATTTAAAAGGTAGCAGGGAATGGGGTAGGCCTATCATCATAGCACCATCATAAGCATGACAAACACATAAAGATCCCCACCAAAGGACACAGCAAAAGTAGATTTAGCTGGGTATATTATGCATTATTTAGAGACTAGAAACTCAAGTAGAAAATAAAAATTGGCAAGAAGAATAATGGATGTTGCTTTAAGACCTTAAAGTTAAGTGGGTTTCTTTTAAGTCAGATCCTTTGACATATTTGAGGTACTTTTCAGTATCCAGTGGATACCTTAGAAAATAGGTGCGACAATCAGTAGCAACACACAGATTAGAAATACAAATTTTATTTTGTTATTGAACCTCCACAAATGTATTATAACATCTGGGTTCATACGGACATCAGTAAATTCCAAATACAGAACTATGAAGAAAATATAAAAGAATTATAATAGCTGATCATAAATCCATGCAAAATATAACTTGTTTAGAATATCAGAGGTCACAAGATGTGTGAATTAGCACAATCAGAGAAATCTTATGGTAGAAGAATATAAACTAATCCAGATAAATGTGCTCAGCCTGATAAACTAACCAAGGCATCCTCTATATTACTGTATCCAGGGGTGGAGTAGTGTGGACAGTTTCTAACATGATCATTTATCTGGTAGGTTTCAACCTTTAGAATTATGTGGCAAGGTAAATAGTATGGTGGAATTTACCAGAAAAGTAATTGACTACCTATGAGATCTTGGCAATATCATTCTTTAAAAAAGTTTGATTTGATAGAAAAGGTCCTCCTCCCCAACTATCTGACCCTAGCTTATCAGGTCTCATCAGGACTGTCTGGAACTAGAAGGACATAGTGGGGGAAGATGAAGGGAGGGTGGGACTGTAAGGAGATGAGGGGTGGGGCTACAGCAGGGAGACAAAGTGAATAAATTGTAAATAATAATAATAATAATAGCTATATAGCAAACACCAAAAAAAGTTTGGTCTGGGAAAAATGCAATAATGCTATATAAGTTAAAGGATATGTAGGGTATTTTGAATTGTTGATCATTAGAAGAAAGATATTAAGAATTGTCAAACTCTTTAGTTTTGGGGGGGGGAATTAAATAGGCACAGTTCGTTGAAATAGTAGTATTGCCTCTTGGACAGATAGAAGGAATCAATGATCTTAGCTGAGATGGGAGGATTATGAGTTAGAGAACAGCATGGAATATGCAGGAACTTAAAGACCAGCAGGGGCACCATTGCGAGTTCCTGTCTAAACAAACAGACAACCAAATAAACAAGACAATATTTATAATCATTCTTTGATGCCCAGATGGGATTGTTTCCAGGAATCCCCTGGATTCCAAGACTCATTAATTCTCAAGTTTATTAAATAGGGTCTTAATTTCTTATATAATGAAGAGAATTAGTTGACTCCTAAGGCATCTGTATAGGTAGATATTATATGTGTAAAGGGAACAACAATAACAATGCTCATTGTAGCATTGAGTTTAGGAGATGAATGATTGTATAACAAGGTTATAATTTAGCTTACCAAGTACTGTCATGCCTTTGTTCTAAATTTATATGTAAATTTATGTATTTTAGGGAAGAAAGTGAGGAAAGTCAGTTGAGTTTTCTAGGCAAAAGAACCTTCTTTTTTGCCAGTGAACTGGTGGACATTCATCTCAAATTACATTTCAAGTGGTGCAATGCACCTGCTCCTTTATCATGCTGCCAAGGCTCAGCGCTTTTTAGTCTTGTTTTTTTTTGTTTGTTTGTTTGTTTTGCTTTGTTTTGTTTTTGTTTTTTAGGCTTTTTCCCCCCTCCTGTCTATGCAGTTCCTTGAGTTGCTGAGCCCCAAAGGAAAGTAACACATACATCTTGCTTAAATAAAAAATAACCCTAATATATCAAGTATAGATCGGTGCCGAAGATGAGACTGCTGAGCAAAGTATACAGCACTAGCTTCCACACACTGCACACTGCACAGGAGTGCATAGCCTCCCTTTCATCTCTCATCAATGCTATTGCATATTTGAATTGATTTGGTTATGCTGTAAAATAAAAGACAACTATGCAGGAGAAAATGCTTGTCTTTGGGGAGACATTATGATATTTATTCTGTATTGTGTGCAGTTTGGGGTAAGAAAAAGTCATCCTTAAAGCTATGTGACTCCCTAGGCAGCTCTTGTATGGCTGACCCCGTCCTCCCCCCATGATTAGCTTCATCACTGGAAGCAACTAATATGGGTTCAAGGACAGGGGAAGGGAATGGGAGCCAAAGGGAAGAAGTAGGGGAAAATGCAGCAAACCTGTGATTAAAAGCTGTTTGCTATAGCAAGCCTCCACAAGGGATCTGCAGCTGTGTCACTGTGCTTCAGTTTTGCAAATTGAACAAGGATAAATTCAAAGACGCATGGAGCAGGAAGATGTGCTGACAGATGCTAGCAGAAGTCCAAACTCATGGCAATGACATGACATGCTTGCATTCATCCTCATCTACTCCCCATCTTTAGTCTATTACTTGTCTTTGGGTACACAATAGATTCCTATTGAATAAGCTATTATCAACTTAATATTGTTCTGGGTGGTTGCACCTCTCCCCCCCCCCCCCTCTCTCTCTCTCTCTCTCTCTCTCCCTCTCTCTGTCGTTGTAGGGCTAAAGGAGCCTCATAGGCTTGCCTCTGGACCTCAAGACACAAAGCAAACAGGTCTTGGATAGCAAACCCAGTATCCCACAAAAGTGTCCTGGGAGCGTCGCAGTTGAAAATCCAGTTACCAGAGTTCTGGTTGCTCTCCAGATGGCCAGTGGTTTCTCCAAACAGTGCCCCTAATATTAATCCTAATTCTAAAATAGTCTAAACAAAGAGGGCACAGAAACAGCACAGAAATGAGGGTAAATGCAGAGACAGTGTAATCCTCAATATGTTCAAAGGAATGTATTTCTACTAAGTGCCCCTTCTAAAAACTGTTTTATGGAATATTTCATTCAGATTCCCCTCCAGATTCTTAATGTTCAGCGAAAGGGGCTGAACAATGACCAAAATCCTCTCTGGCACTCCTTATACTCTCTCTCTCTCTCTCTCTCTCTCTCTCTCTCTCTCTCTCTCTCTCTCTCTCTCTCTCTCTCTCTCTCTCTCTCTCTCTCTCACACACACACACACACACACACA
>CM053753.1:85056478-85069009 GCA_028658305.1 Pachyuromys duprasi | reverse complement strand
CAGAGAAGGCAGAGACAGCATTTCAAAGCCCCGCATCTAAAACCATCCACTTCAAAGAGCGCAGAAAGCCTGACCAATGGCCTGAACTGTTTCCCTTCTCCCCCTAGAATCTCAGCTACGTTTTCCTTTTTTTTTCTTCTTGGGTCATTCTCCTTTTGATGTGCAGGTCTTCTAGGCTGCTTGGGTGCAATCAAGGAATCTCTGCATACCAGCAGATTTCTCGGATCCCCAGTATGAATAGAAAGAATAGGAGGTGGAAGACTTCCGTCTCTCCAGTCACTTCTGCCCTGCAGCAGTGACCTGCTACAACAGTAATCAGAGACCCTTAAGCTCAGGTGTGAGCTCCCATTGCTTTCTGTAGTGCCAGGCAGCTTCCAACGCCCCAGAGCAAAGCAGATCAGTAGTCCGGGCTGCGGCAGCAGGATTTTCACGGGCGCCTCCCCGCATCCTGCATTGACTGCTCCCAAACCTCTCCCTATTGTGTCCGCAGAGCTGCGGGACTGGCTGGAAGGATCAGAAAGAGGAGGCACGAAGGGACTGGTCGAAGGAGCTGAGGAGCCCCAAAAGGACACAGCGCTTTATCAATAACGCAGAGGCTCCCAAACCTCCCTGCAATGTGTTTTGCGGCTAAACGCCACCAACTGGAGCGCTTCCTGGCACGTCCCGCGACTGAGGTTTTTGTGTGTGTGAAAGATGGGGTGTATTCTGTTCATTTATCTATCAGTTTTCCTTCTTTCTCCCTCCGTTGCCTCTCTCAGATAAAGTCCCCTCTGGTTTGGACCCCCCCGATCTCCGCCACGTTGCTACTAGCGCTTCCAAGCAGGAAAGTGCAGGTTGGAATCAAAGGTCTCAATAAACTCTATTACCTACATATCTCTAAGAGATCAGCTTGGCCTCTCTAGCAATGCTTAATTTCAAAGTCCCCACTGTCGTCCCTTCTCGGAGAACGCCTTCAAAGTTTGGCAGCTCCTCGGAGCATGCTTTTTGCATCTTTCCACACAGTGCAAACCCTTGCCCTCAGAGATCCTTGGATCAGGCAGAAAACTTGCCCATTCCGCACCCAGCAGGACACTGAAAATCGGAACTTCCCATGAGCCAGATCCTTTGCGTCCCCAAGAAACCCAAATGCTGCACAGAACCTCCTCAAATAACGATCAATTCAGCCACACAACACAGGCAAAAATCCAGAAACTTCTTTGTCAAGCAAGCACAGATCACTCATAAGAGACACCTGGCCCAACTTGTGGGGCAACAAAACAAGCATCTCATCTTTGCGGGGAAACTTGTTGAATCCCGCCAGAGCTTAAGGCTGCAGTTTCCCATTCAGCCTGAAGGTTTTCGATTCCACCCTCTCCAAATCCCTGGTGCATCCCTCACAATTTCTGGGTAAACTGCAGAGTCCTTTCCGAGCCCACGCTCCACTCCCTCGACCACCACCGTAAAAAACCAAGCGCTCTGTTTAAGGATTCCAAAGCCCGAGCTGCTTCTGCAGTCATTTGCAAGACTTACCCTTCCATAAGACTGTTTTCCGAAATCCAGCAGCTCCGCGATGCAGGCACAGCCCTCTAACTTTGCTATGCAGAAAAGAGCCTCTGGAGTTTAAACCTAGCTAAGGCCATCTGAGACTTTTCAGTATGAGTAATGAACAGGGAGAGTAGAGTCAGGTTTCTTCTCAGTCTCAGCACCCTGGAAAAAGGTTCAGTCCTTCTTCAGTAGAGAATTCTTTCATACCCGTTATCTGTATTACTATTAATGCGCAGAGCACACGGCATTGCATACAAATAGGTCCAAGTGTGCGCTTCTATTGGTGGCTGCGGAGGCCCCTGGGTCCTAGCTCCAGCTCTAAACTATACAGCCACACTCGGCACGCAGCTTTGGAGATGCCAAGGGGAAAATGGATTTAATTGATTCGTTACCTCTGGTATTGTAATGCCTGCTGCGATGTTTAACCAAGGGGGGACAGCCTGAACGTTTAAACTCGGGTCATGTGATCTATCATTTCATATCTGCTTTTAATTGTCTGTGGAGCTGGCTTTGATAATACAAAGGATTTTCAAAGAACATTTTCTGAAGGAAAAAAAAAGAATCACACGGATATTTTGGCAAGAAAAATCTCCCTTTTGCTTTCTATAGGGCAGGACTCATATCAATCCAGGTCATGTTCTTTGGTCGAACATTCTGCATTTCACAGAAGTAAATTAGCACCCAGGTTTATTCATGAAAATGCACGGCTATTCCAATAACTTGACTTAAGTGGATTAAAATGGCAGAACCCAAAATGTGTGTGCCAATTATGAAACTAAAGAAATTTCCACAAATAATTTAAAAGAGAAAGGCATTGGCATCATTTGTACTTTACAAAATGAGAATTTCAAATATCTGGAATCCTGGCATAAAAGATATCTCCTCATAAAACTTCAGTAAGGTTCCAATTTGTCAAATATACATTGTTAATTGCCATGTGTTCTTTCTGCATTTTTCTTTCTCAGCTAATCTATCACAGATATGAATGGGATAACCCATTCAGACCTTTTTGACTGGTGACTTGAAGCATTTTTACATTGCCAGAATATATTTCAGTATATCATCATAAAAGAAAACTTTTAGATTTTACTTTGTGTACACTAACTTTATGTTTTAAAGCTCTTCCTTTTATATTTGAAATTGTAATATAATTATACAGTTTCCACATTCTTTTCCACCCTCCAAGACCTTCCATATATCCTTCCATGCTCTCTTTTATATCCTTGGCTTCTTTATTTCACTAAGTACTATTATATAAGTATGTGTATTTACATATGCAGTATATATGCATAGACATACATATATATATATCGTGCATATGTACATACATACCTATCCCTAAACACAGAAATACAACTTGCTTAGCCTGTGTAATTTCACTTGTTTGTCTGTGTTCAAGGCTGATCATGTGTTATTAGATACCTAATTGAAAGATACCACGTTGATAGCTGAACTTCAGCTTTTAAGCATACTACTCTTCTTGCACTATGATTTTGCAAGCAAATATTTATCCTTACATGACTCAGCCTTTCCAGCAAGTCCTGCCTTTGTTCTTTCTTTCTTTCTTTCTTTCTTTCTTTTTCTTTCTTTCCTCCCTTTTTTCTTTCTCTCTTTCTTTTTCTTTCTCCTGATGTTATAGTAATGCAGAATAAAAGGCTTTCTTGTACTTAGATGTACATATTAATAGAGTATTCAAATTTGATTACAGAATTATGAGATACATATTTTTTGGCTGAATGATGTTTGCAAGTTATGCACAATTCCACAGGCAGCTGCTATAAACCCACAAATGTACCAGTCATGTGTAAACTAAATAAATGAAAATGCCAAAACCCCAATATGCAACAGGGTCCAGATCATATTCCAAATACAGGTATAACATTTGAATTTGTGTAGTGTGTGTCAGGATCCTTTTTCATTTCCATAATTCTTTTCCTTTGCAATCGTCCCTTCCCCCACCAGTAACCCTTGACAACAGAAGTGTTACTTCAAGTCCAGGTTGCCTTTGCTGCCTGCAGACCTGACTTACAGATTGCAGCCTGTAGGAAAGAGATTTCACTATTACAGGGCAGTGAAGTGCAGCAAGACTTTTCTTTCCAGCTTGGTAAAACCAGTGTTCAAAAATGTGCATTTTCAACATTAAACCTGTACTCTTAAAATGTCTAACTGGCCAGTAATTCAGAGGGAAAAAAACCAAGTACTTTGGTAGTGAATTTTCATCAGTTCCCTTATCTGTGCTTTGTTACTGAAACATCCTTGGTTATGAGGTCTTTTACTCAGGCCCATTAAACATTTTCTACAATTGATTTATTTTTTACCTTACACTAGTGTTTACATGAAAATATCAATGTATTCTCATGTATGGTAAGGAATTTAAAGTGAACTGGTTATCTGTGAAAGACAACTAACTATAAGACAAAGGAGAAAGATATAATGACAACACAAAGTTGAATAAAGATTATTAACATTCAAATTTTATAAGTATATTATGGTTGATAGTTCAATTGATCACTATATGGAAACCTCAGATAAGAATAACTTGTTATGTAATTATAAGTTGAAGACTGGTTGAAGTGAATCTTTCTAAAATTAAAAAAGAGATATGTCCTACTCAGGTAGATTTGTTTTACATAAGACTATTGCAGTTTACATATAATAAGTACTAAGTATGAAAGTTGAAGAATGGACAAGTATCAGAGTTAAAAGTAAAGGAAAACAAAAATCATAGCCTGTGTCTTCAAGTTCTTCTCTCATTTGTCACTCTCAACCTAAATTCTGACACACTCAACAAGCAAGACAAAATTTTTAATTGAATTTTTCAGAATAAATATTCTACATTTACTTAATAAAAACCTTTTAATTGTCCAAATAACTCTTATATGAAACATATGTTACAAGTGATAACATATCATTATGCGTGTTATACTATATTAATTCCTTATAAGTAATGATTTTAAAGCCATATAATTGTCATATTTCAACATTGGCAGGTATGCCCTTGACATTTTTTATTATATGAAGTACTGTTGAACCCCTCATTTTGTCTGTGCAGTTTTCAAGGACAATACATGCTTGTCAGAAACTGATTTCCATTATGTCCTTGGATCATGATGACAATGCCTTCTTATTGTTGCTAATGTGAATACCTATAAAAGTTAAAATGAAAACATACCTAGACTAACTAACTCCATGTGTCATTAGTATGATGAGTTTGGTTAAGGGAGGTTATAATAGAGCATGCTATGTGGTAAAATCTAATGAACTTTAATGGCATTGTTACTATCATACAATTAAGTTTACATTTCTAAAACAAAATTCTGATTGTGTGTGCATTCATGTTAAGATTTTGCAAGGGGAGAGATGAGGGAAGGAGGGCAGAATTGGCAGGGAATGAGGGAGGGGGCTATTCCTGGGATACAAAGTGAATAAACTGTAATTAATATAAAAAAATAAAAAATTAATTAAAAAGATTTCAAAATAATGATTAATGGTGTGTTTTAAATATAATAGTTACTTAAACTTAATTTCTAATAAATAATAAGGAAGATTACTATAATAAATTTACACTTTGAAAATAGAATGTGAAGTTAAGAATGAGCCTAAATGACTGTATAGATTGCAGGTATGACTAACTATAAAGTAGCAATATTCAGAAGGTTATAATGGGGTTGTGATTTACTAAATAATTATACTAAAATGTTTTTATTGCAGAAGACAATATTTGAATTAAAGATGAATTTGGACATGCATACTACTGTAAATGTCAAGGATAATTATTTTGAAGAGTAATATGGAACTTAAAAAGGCTCAGTTACATGAGATTATAAAGAGAAAATTAGAAATTACTATGTGGAATTTATTTTTTTGTCACCATGAAAAGAATGTTTATAATACTGGAAATTCTAGTAAAAAATTCACAAAGAATGTTGCATGAAGGAGACTGTTTTATACCATATCAAAAAGGATTATAAAGCAAGCAAGATAAAAGTTGATCCTAAAAGTGTAGAAGTAAAACACGTTGGCAATGGATTAAAGAAAAATCAACAAAACAAAACACAAATAGGCAGGCATCTGTTATAAGCCTTTGAAATTGGAGATTGCGTTAATAGAAAATTCTATTTTCTACAGGAGACTCCTATTTACTCATGTATTGAAACTTCAAATATTTTCTGGTTTAAGATAAAATGGGTAGATATTGGCACTCTGCCCAAAGGTTGGCTATATCCAAAAATATCTTTTATCTTAAACCAGTACTATCTCTAACTAACTATTGAAGCTGTGTTTGTGAAGAAAATATGTGAGCCAATAAAAGAAAGGTTACTGAGCCAACGTGTTGCATTGACAGTTAGACTAAGGGGACAGCCGGAATTTGATTCTGTGCATTTAGAGTTGGTGCATACTGTTGCTAAATCAAGGTATTTCCAATAGCCAAACTTTGGAGAGAGTGCAGGAATCCTTATGGAAGAAGAGGGAGACAGAAAGTCCTGGAGGGGACAGAAACTCTACAAGGAGAACAACAGAGCCAAAAAACCTGGGCCCAAGGGGTCCTGCAGAGACCAATACCAAGGAACATGACCTAGACTTCCTGCTCACATGAAGTCCATAGACTGATCAGTTTTCAAGTGGGTTCCTTAGTAAGGGGATTAGGGGCTGTCTGTGACATGAACTCAGTGGCTGACTCTATGAACACCTCTCCCAGGAAGGTGCAGCCTTATCAGGCCACAGAGGAAGATGGTGCAGCCAGCCTTGATGAGACCTGAGAGGATAGGGTCAGATAGAAGGGGAGGAGGTCCTCCCCTATGAGGGGATTAGAAAAAAGGCATACGGGGAGAAGGGGGGGGCACTGGGAAGAGACAAAGGGGAGACTACAGCAGGAATACAAAATGTATAAATTGTAATAAATACTAAGTAAAAAATTTAAAAAATGTCTTACCAACAGCTAAAATTAAGAAGTGAGTCTAAGCCTAGGTTTTGACTCTGAATTTCATCATGGAAACAACGGGACTACTACAGTCAAGACATGAGAGGATTTGGTATAGTCAAGCAACAGGCCTACTTGCTTAAAAACCTTGTTACAAAATAAAGCATGCGTTTTGAAGGACAAAATGTCGTTCCAGTAATGTTGTAATTATGAGTCCCATAAATCCTTAGAAGTAATATAAAATCATACTGAGAAAAAATTTAAAAGAAATATTTGTTTTTGCTAAGTGAAAAGTTTTGCAAGGGAGACCAGGCCTAGAGATAAGGTTTGAACTGACAGTATCCTGTTTCTAGGATAACCGAACTATACAGGTACTTAAAAATAGAAATATTTAGATATCTAATTATATTCTGTTCTATCCTTTGAGGTAAAATATATTCAAAATTAAAAGTGAGCAATACTCAGCATTTGTGAAGGATTAAGCTTGTTAATAAATACTAATATTTTGTTTTGTGATTACTGTCATATATTTATTCATGTTCTAGTTTTGTATAATAACTCACTGAATGCCATGTGGTGGTAAATTCTTCGTATTGTAAGACTAATTGTGTGATTCAAACTTCTTAAGCTTTCTGTTTTAAGGTATTGTTAATCACTATTTCAAAAGCATTTAAATGTTTTAATGCATTGTATGTAATACTGGGAAAGCGTTCATCCATCACTGCTAGTTACAGGTGTGATGACCAAATTGAATAAATAAGAGTATTGCCAAACCTGGGATATTCCATTAGGCTCCTTGAAATAGCTGAAAAAAAGTTAGCTTATTAAAGGACATACACGGACTTACTGAAAAAGAATTACTTATAAGAAATGTTAAATTAGGCTTGCTTTGCTCCTTGACATGTACTAAGCAGCAATTTATCTTGATTTCAGCTAAGCATTTGACAAGGACCTTCATTCTTTCAGTATATTCTTGTACAGAAGAACTGTCTGGACAATGGTATGTAGGTGTGGATTCGTAACTAACTAAACAAGCGGTGTTTCAGTGTTGATTCATCATTGTCAATCTAAAAGACTTCCAGTGGCCTGCCACAAGTCTGTGTATCTGATCTCAAGTGGGTTAAGAGGTTTATAGCTAAAGAACTCTTCATGAAACCCACAACTGATAACACTGCAAAGTCACTATACAAAGGAAACCAAAACTTACAAAAGAATAGGTTAACATATAAAAGTTGAAATGTATCATTTAGCAACAGGATATTTGGGAACTGGGTTCAGAGATCAATGCAAAACCACTTAGGGAGTTTGAGCTGACCACTATCTCAATATAAGTTAATGGTGTGTTCTGAGAGCTAATAAACCTGTTAGCGTGAAATTACAGAGTACTTGTGTTATGATCAAGACACGTGGTGTTCACTCTGCTTTTTGCAATCTAGAATGTATCAAATTATAGGCTTAGTATTAAAAAAGAAACAACCAATAATAACAGATCAAGAGACTGCTAAAGAACAAGAGAGAAACCAAATGATTTATTTAATAATAGCACATGAAAGTTAACTGAGAAAATAAAGGTATTTAAAGCCATTTTTAGAAAACATGATAATAAACTTGCGATAGAATCTGAAAATCTTTTATAAAATTGGATACTGCGCATGACGGCTCAAGCCCCCAAACCCCACCCCTTAGGGGATGCGGCAGGAGGATTGCCAAGAGTTACAAGACAGCCTTTGCTATAGAATCAAATCCTGTCACAAAACAACAAACAGAAATAAACATAAAAAGAGATATAAGATATTACTAGAACATTTTGGGTCTAAAATTCTGTAAGTCTTACAGCCATGTTTTTAAAGGTATTGGATTTATACCTACATCTAGTGACTAGCTTAAGAATTTTGAGTTTTAGTATTATTTTGATGGCAAGAGTTATAAAATCAAATTTGTTTATAGTAGCTTATTTAAATTAAAATGGTAAATATGATTTATCTATAAAAATTTCTCAATAATAATTATGTACATAAATTGTGCAAAGGAGGAGGTAAGAAAATGAAAATACTATGTGTGACTCATAGCGCTGACTTTACCAAATGATAAAATGTGAACCATAAGGTAAGTACGTTCTCAGACCAGAAAGTTCCTGGTGACTGCAAGAATTATGGAAAATACCTGTGAGTCTTTGTCAGATGATTATTTTAAGATTTATTTACATTTTTAGAAAGGATAACTTAACTGACATGGGTTCAACATACTTTACCAGTAACTTAATACTTTGAAACTAATCTAATTTTCCGCTAAAGAAGTTGGTGGGAAATCTACAGGAAATAATTTTTTGCATAATGGAATTAAAATGATCTTTTGACAATTTTACATGAGTAAATTCTACAATTATGCATACAGAATCAATATTAATTTATGATAGGAAGGAAGAACTATGATATTTTTATATTATTTTTATTCATGGTATTTCATGATGTAGGTAAGCCCGGCAGAGTGTTAAAAACATTATTCAATGAGCTTAATTTGAATGTAAAAAGGCCTTAATAAAGGTAATGAAATTTTTATTTGTTGTTATATAAGGAAGAAAAATATATATAAGGAAGAAAATATTAGTGAAATAAAATTCTTTAAAGAGAGAAGAACACTGGTTATATTAGCAATAATTACACATTTATCCAGGACATTAAGGCAAAGTTATAAAGGAATTAAGACGAGATAAATTATTTATTTGGTTGGTCAACACGAAGTGGACTCTACATTTTTTCTCTATTGATATTATTTATTATGGTGATGATTTATTATTTATTCACTTTGCATCCCGGTGGGAGCCTCTTGCCTCATTTGCTCCCAGTACTACCCTCCGCCCTCTTCCCTTATCCTTCCCCTAGTGCTCTCAAAGGGGTCCTCTGCCCCTACTGTCTGAACCTAGTATATCAGGTCTCACCAAAATGACTGAAGATATCTGATAAACCAGGGTCCCTCCCCTATCAGTGGACTTGGAAAGGGGCAGGGAGGAGATGAGGGCGGGAGGGTGGGATTGGGAGGGAATGAGGGAACAGGATACAGCTGGGATACAGAGTTAATAAAATGTAACATAATAAAATAAAATAAAAATACTTGAACATTGCAAAAAAAAAAATGACTGTGTCTTCTTCTGTGGGCTGGCTAGGTTGCTCCACCAGGAGAAATGATAAAGGAGCAAGCAACTTAGGTCATATCAGAGACTGCCTCTTCTCCCCTTACGAGGGAACCCACATGTAGACTGAGCTGTTTATGGGCTACATCAGAGCAGGGTTTCTACATCTCTATAAATGGTATTTTGATGATGCATCAGTCTCTGCAGTTCCCCCTGGGACCTGTTTTTTTTTTTTTTTAAGCTTTCTTGGTCTCTGTGTGGCTCTTGTCCCCTCCAGGTCCTTCTATCTCCCCCTTCTTCCATAAGACTACCTGTACTCTGTCCAAAGTTTGGCTGAGTCTCTGCATCTGCTTCAAGACCCTGGTGGGTGGAGTCTTTTAGAGGACATCTATGGTAGGCTCCCATTGTGTTCCCTCTCTTCAACTACTTCAGGTGTCTATCCTATTTTCCCTTCAGAATGAGAATGAAGTATTTTATCTCCTTGTTGTAGCTACTTTAAATCTGTAAATTTTGTATATATACCCTGTATTATATGGCCAATATCTACTTTTTTTTTTGTGAGTGTGTACCATGTGCCTCTTTGTGCTTCTGGGATACCTCCTTCCGGCTGATCTTTTTTACTTCTCTCCATTTGCCTGCAAATTTCAGGATTTCCTTGTTTTTTAATTGCTAAGTAGTATTCCATTGTGTAAATGTACCACAATTTCTATATTTATTTGTAGCTGAGCAACATCTAGGTTGTTTTCAGATTTTGGCTATTATGAATAAGGCTGATAGGAACATAGCTGAACAAATGTCCTTAATGTATCGTTGAGCATCTTTCAGATATATGCCCAAGAATAGTATGGCTGGATCTTGAGAACTATTCCCAGTTTTCTGAGAAAGCACCAGATTGATTTCCAAAGTGGTTAAGTTTACATTCCTACCAAAAATTGAGGAGGGTGCCCTTTCTCTACATCCTCTCCAGCATGTGTTGTCACTTGAGTTTTTTATTTTAGCCATTTTGATGGGTATGAAAGGGAATTTAAATGTAATTTTGATTTGCATTTCCCCTTGACTAAGGATATTGAACTTTTCTTGAAGTGTTTCTCTGACATTCGATATTACTCTGTTTAACTCTGTACCCCATTTTTTAATTGTATTACTTGGTTTGTTGGTGCTTATCTTATTGAGTTCTTTATATATTCTGATTAGCCCCCTGTGTGATGTATTTGGTGAAGATCCTTTTCCACTCTGTAGGCTGTGGTTTTTTTTCTGTTGACAGCGTCCTTTGTTTTACAGAAGCTTTTCCGTTTCATATATTGATATTCATGTATTCAGCCCTATTTATTGATTGTTGTTTTTAGAACCTGTGATGTTGGTGTTCTGTTCAGGAAGTTGACTCCTGTGCCAATGAGTTCAAGGCTGTTTCCATCTTTTTCTTCTAACAGGTTTAGTAGTCTGGTTTATGTTGAGGTCTTTGATCCACTTGGACTATAGTTTTGTGGAGGGTGATGAGTATGAATCTATTTGCATTTTTCTTTTCTTTTTTCTTAATACAACAGATCTTTATTCTGTTTCTCTTTGTAGGTAGAATTACACTGGAGATCAATAAAACCAAAAATTGAATCTTTATAATTAACTTTTAACAATGAAAAGACACATATTTGAAAACCAGAGGCAACAAACTGTGGTTTTCCTTGTTATGCTTTCTGCTCTTATGATACTGAAAATGAAAAATCTGGTCGATGTTCACTATTGAGTCAAACAGGAGAATGAGGCAAGATTCTCACAGTGGCTTCATAGAATGACAGACTGCTATGTATGGACTTAATTACATCATCTGACTTTTTCTCATCAACATCTACAGAAACAATAATGCCTATATTGATACAAAATTTAACTTGATAAGATACAGCTAGTCCTTTTATTTTATTTGTAAGGACTATTTGCATTTTTCTACATATAGACATCCACTTTGACCAGAATCTTTGTTGAAGATGCTATCTTTTTTTATTGTACGATCTTGGCTTCTTTGTTAAAAATCAGATGTCTGTAGGTGTGAGGGTTTAATACTGGGTCTTCAATTCAATTCCATTGATCCTCCAGTCTGTTTCTATGCCAGTACCATGCCATTTTTATTACTGTTGCTCTATAGTACAACTTGAGATCAGGGAAGGAGATACCTCCAGAAGTTCTTCTATGGTACAGGATGATTTTAACTTCTGGGTCTTTTTGGTTTTTCCATATGAAGTTGAGAATTGTTCTTTCAAGGTCTGTAAAGAATTGTTTTGGGATTTTGATGGAAATTGCATTGAGTCTGTAGATTGCTTTTGGTAAGATTCACTATGTTAATCCTACCAATCCATGAGCATGGGAAAACTTTCCATTTTCTGATTTCTTCTTCAATTTCTTTCTTCAGAGACTTAAAGTTTTTTTTTTTGTTGTTGTTGTTGTTGTTGTCGTTTTCATACAAGTCCTTCAAATGCTTGGCTAGAGTTATACCAAGGTACTTTATGTCATCAATGGCTATTGTAAAGGGTGCTGTTTCCCTAATTTCTTTCTTAGCCTTTTTGTCTTTTGTATGCAGGAGGGCTACTGATTTTTTCCTAGCCAGCCACTTTTCTCGAGGTGTTTATCAACAGTAAGATTTCTCTAATTGATTTTTTTGGGGTCACTCATGAATACTAGCATGTCATCTGCAAATAATGATACTTTGACTTCTTTATTTCTGCTTTGTATCCCTTGATCTCCTTTAGTTGTCTTATTGCTCTAGCTAGGACTTCAAGTACTATATTGAAGAGATGCAGAGAGAGTGGGCAGCCTTGCCTTGTCCCTGATTTCAGTGGGATTGATTTAAATTTCTCTTCCTATAGTTTGATGTTGGCTATAGGCTTGCTGTATATTGCCTTTATTATTTTTAGGTATATGCCTTGTATCTCTGATCTCTCTAAAATTTAAACATGAACGGAGATTG
>CM053753.1:85029608-85055978 GCA_028658305.1 Pachyuromys duprasi | reverse complement strand
ATTCTAATGTCTCTTTAAAAGTCAGTGAATATCTAATAATGTGAGTTAGATGAAGGCCTGTCAAGAATTCTCTAGGTTCCAGGTCAATCCATCCCCAGTACAACATAGAAGTCACCAAGTTCAACCAGCTCAATATAAATGAAAATGATAAATGTAGTAAGGTAAAGATAAAGATTAGAAACAAATTAAGTCACCTAAAAGATGACAGAACTGTGGCTAGAAACAGATGCAGCTAATGCATTTGTCCTCAAAGTAGATCTTGATAAAATTTAAGTGAAACAATTTTCAGTAGACACATCAACAAACAACACATTTCCAAATGTCTATATATAATTATTTCTGGACAAATATGTTTCAATTGAGTACAGGTTAGAAACATTTACACAAATTCCAGGGTAACATCTCTCACAGGAGCTTGGTGCTGAGAAAGGTACCACAAGTATCCGTTGTCAACTCCAGTTTAATGCAGGTATTCACTAATCACTTATGAACAAAGAAAACATTCTTTAGATCAACAAAACTCAAATTGCTATCTTTTTGCCTAAGCATGTGTATTGACAATATTTAAGAGAAAGGTAAATAAACATATAAACACAGTGATATTGACATCAAGATCTTCAATGAGGAGTCTCTGAACTTAAAGAAAGTGTTTCACTTGATATAAATCTTGTTTAGCATTTACACAGCAATTCAGTAATAATATCTAAAATCTGGCAAACTGAGTTACAATATCCCTCTTTAAGTTACTTGGCATTCTGTAATGAATCATTCATGCATGAAAATAAATTACCACTTTAAAATCCCACTAGAATAGCTTTTATCTTGTCTGTGGCTTTCCTTTGAAGAAATTTTATTTCACAAAAAGCTACTGTAACACCACAGAATGAGCCACAGCTCTAACTTTTGCATCATGCAAGGAGGATATGGCTCACACTGAAACAGGTTTCAGATTGAGTTTCTACATATTAAATATCTCTATAGACCTATTTACAGGCATAGCATTTACTGTATACTTGAGGTTCCACCAAACCAAGGTTTGCAGTATCTCCGTTAGGTTTTTTTCATTTGATGTGGATTTTTATACATTTTTCGCCAGTACTTGTGAGGAACGGAGACTTAGAGCCTTCACAGAAGGACAGGCCATGGACACCACTGCTCCATGTCTGCAGTGCTTTTGACACACTTGGTCTCCTCCAACCTTTTCAGGCTGTCCAGGTTACCTTGACCAGAATAATCTAATGATTCTACCATTTTTGCCTTAATAAAAGGATGTTTCTAGCTCCTTTTCTTCTCATGAACAACCTTAATATTTTCTCTACACTCTTCTTAATGTGGGCATTAAGCTTTTCTGTGAGAACTAAATTATTTCAACTGATAAATGTTTGCTTGCATTTTTTTTTTGTCTTTTGCCCACTTCCTAAGATCTTTACTTTCATGTGGAAATCTTCTTCATAGGACAGCTTGTATCTCTGTCTAATGTAAAGGAATAACACTTGGTATCATGACAGACAATCCTGAGATATGCTCATGCTTTTCTTTAAATCATTTTATGTTGTAAAATATCAAAGGCATATTTGGTGAGAGGTAGGTCACTGCCCTAAGGAAATTCATAGAGATAAAATATGTGAGATCTCTGCAGTGGAAAATGACATACCTTTTTGAAGTTTACATAGTTCCTGGCTACATGAAAATATACATGGTCTTTAAAATGAAGTGAATATAAAATTTTAGCAATGCTGTAGGTGATAGAAAGGATGTAATTAATCCTTTATAGAATTTGGAAAAATCACATTACTATTGGAAAAACTTACACATTAAGGAGAACATAATTAATTATATAATTAAAAAGTGAAACTTAGGCATAATTTTTCAAGAAAGTAGATCAAAGAATTACCTCTGGAAGGTAAGATTAGACTGGCCAAAAATAATGCCAGTTAATTTTTTTTTAAATCTCTCAAAAGTCCGAGAAAAAATAATGATTTTTTAATGTGAGAAAAATGTGGAGACATGCAACTTCAAGAAAGAACAATAAAAATAATTAAGGGTCTAAGTGGAATGATTAATGGGCAGTGATTAAAAAGACAGTTTCATTTAATCTAGTGAAAAGACTGATGAAAAATTCTGTCACTTGAAAGCATATATAGAATAAAATTTAAAAAAAGTAGAAAGAGAAGCAAATTTTAGGGAAGGCAAGAGAAAATAGCCAGAAGTAATGGGCTGGAACTGAGTATAGAAAATTTGTGAGTGATCAAAAAAAAAAAAAAAAAGGCAGCCTTGGTAGGTCTATTAAGCCATGAATTGTTTCCTAGAGATGTAGTAAAAGCCCTTTGCTTGAATCATTTATATAGGTCAGACAAAGAAGAGAGTAATGGTATAGAGACCAATTCTACATTTACAAAATTATGGACATTATGATCTAATAGTGTCTATCCTACCAGTAAAAGAAATGTCTAATGCATATAATCCCTTGACTTTTGCCTTTTATATTTCCTGTCTTTAGAAAGAATGACTGCAACACTGAAAAAGAACTCAAAATGAAATCTTCCATAGTATCCTTCAATAGCTTCTGTAATTGTATCACTTTTGTTTCTATGTTATTTATGTAATAGTTTTATGAGCCACAATGCTTTTAGTAAGAAGGATATTCAAACATATGCTTTATAAATAAATGCTTCTTGGCCATATAAAGATCTTAATGACATATTTTGTTATTCTAGAAATCTATTTAAAACTCAACACATTTCCACTCCTAGTTGAGTAAGCATTTAAAGTTACCTTAAAATAAAATAAATAAAAACAAATTAAAATTAGATTTCAATGGTTCTGGAAAAAAGAAGAACTACAAAATGAGATTTCATCAATTTTCAAAGTTTACGAACAAAGGGAGACAATGTGGAGCATGGGCGAAAATCTATGCCACTTATTCATTTAATAAGAGGTTATATTCTAAGTTATACAAGGGTCCCAAAAATTAACAACAAAAAGCAAATAATCCAGTAAATAAAAGGGCAAATAAACTGAGTAGACAGTTCTTAAAAGAAATGCAAGGAGTCAAAAAAGTATAAAGATAATAATCACTTCAACATTTTTAGCCATTAGCAAAATGCAAATTAAAGTTGTATTGAAGCTCCATGTCATCCTATTATTAAGAAAATAACCAACTTTCCTCTGGAAAATCAGAATCTCATACTATATGAAAAGTGAAATTTTAGATTAATGATCTAAATTATGATCTAATAATGATCTAGATTAATAATACACACTTTATATGTGTTTATACAAAATAAATTTAATGTATAATTTAATATTATATATATGAACAGTAAAGTGGGTGTAGGGTAAGAGGATTTCTTTGAAGAGAGGCCACTTTCAAGCTGAAAACAGTAAATGCATGGATTTGATAACATAAATGTAAAAAAAACTTTATGTTAAAATTAAATTAAAGAATTTTCAGGAAACAAAACAGAAAACAAACAACAAATCCTAGTGAGACTTTTTTTTTTGGATAGAGGGAACATAAGTATTTTTTAATGTAAATTACCATGGCCATTTTCTTCATAATGATGACAGTCCTTCAAAAACTTAAAAACTAGTAGATAATCAAACCACAACACACACACACACACATATATTTATATATTTATGTATGCCCAAAAGAATGAAAATAAGACACTTATATGGCTATCTGCATAACAATTTTAATACCATACTATTTATAATAAACAATGGGATAATACCATGTCAGTGGATGAATAATACAAATAATAAATATTTTATACATTTAAATAATTACACATATGTATGTAACTGTTATTCACATAATGGATAGAAATCATCATATAAGCATAGCAAGAAAGACTCCAAAAGGACAATATCAAATGATTTATCATATATATATATATGCATATATATACATAATTTAAAAAGAAAGAAAAAAGTCATAAAAAAGAATTTTAAAGCTTTGGAAGAGAAATATTAGTAGATAATAAAAGAAGTGAAAATGATGAGAACGAAATGCATGCATTACAGAGATGTTACAGCAAACTCTACTTGGGTAGTTAATAGATAACCAATGAAAAGGATAGGTGCATGTACTGACAGAAGTCAAGCAACCTCAGTACAAGGCTGAAAGAGGACAAAGAGTGGCTTTAGCAGGTACAATTGAAAACACAAATTAAAATGCCAGTAAATAGGGAGGGTTGGTTTACATGGAAGTATCTTTACAAGAAGACAAGACATAAGTTAGATTAGATATAGGTTTACAAATAGAAAACAAACATACAGGTGTTGAACGATATCTGATAACCATTCTTTTTAAATTTATCTATTTTTCTATTAATTACACTTTGTATCGCAGCTGTAGCCCACTCCCAATTTCACTCTCCTTCCCTCTTCTCCTCCCACGCCCCTCCCCAAGTTCACTGATATGGGAGTTCCTCCTCCCCATCCTTCTTACCTTGGCCTATCAGGTCTGGCTTCATTATCTTTCTCTGTGATCCTCAGGGATCAAAGAGCCAGCCACTGAGTTCATGTCAGAGACAGTCCCTGTTCCTATTACTAGGGATCTTTCTGAGACTGATACTCCAACCAAGGTCCATGCATGGAGATCACTTTGAACCCCTGCATAGATGTAGCCCATGGCAGCTCAGTCTCCAAGTGGGTTCCCTAGTAATGATGTCTACTCTTAAATACAGTAAATAAAGAATTTAAGAATATAATTACATCTTGAAAACTTATCGTAGAAATATATTGAACTTTGAAATGACCTTAGCTCCCTACTTGTGCTTCATTTGAAGTTATCCAGAAAAGTAAAGGTATGAGTGAAGGCAAAGCCGAATGATATACAGGGCCATGGGATTGTTCAGTTCTTTGTTATGGAAGGTGAAGTTTAAAGTCAGTTAATTGGATAGTCATTCCTCTAATTGATAAGGAAGTTATTAATTTTATGTATCCACTGGGGTTTGAATCATGGTTTGAAATGTTTGGAACCCTTATATACACTGATAAGTATACAGCTGGTTGCCCAAAGCCCTGCTTTCAAAAAGCTGAAGCAAGGCTGACCTAGATGGCAATTCTTTTTCTCATAAAGAGATGTATGTTTTGGGTATGTCTGTGACGCCACTTTTAGATAAGAAAAATAGATAATCTTATCTTTCTTATCTGTCTATCTATGTATCCGTCTATCTCTATCATCTTTGTAGTTTTCTTTCTTTATATACTATATTTACATGTTACATTTAATGATATTTTATTAGTGTAAAATAGAAGTAATATTCTGAAAAAAATACTGTTTCTAAAGGGCTATGTCTTAAGTGTATCTTGATCATCCATTCAAAATCTATTGCTTACTTTTCTCTTGCAAGTTATTTTTTAGCAAAAAAAAAAAAAAAAAAAAAGAAAATAGTGGAACTGTTTCATTTTATGGAGTTGTATATTTTGGTGGAAGAGACACACAACAGCAAGTTAAATATGTCTTAAAGCTGTGATAGCTGTTTTCATGCTGTACGTCAGATATATTTCAAATGCTTCCTGTCCAGCCTTGTTTTTCAGGTAATTACAGTCCCACACCTTCAGTGTTTTCAGTATTCTGTTTTTCCAAATGGAAGGCTCTGACCATGAGGGAGAACACTCTCGGATGTTGTCTCCCTCTTTCTATGTTTGGAGGCTTCTTCAGCAGCAGCTGGGCCTCCTTCTTTCTCTCAGACTGTGACTCTGCTTTGGCAGCCCCTCACAGAGATGCAAATTAAATGCAAATTAAATGCAAATTACAAACATAATGAGATGCCATTTCACATCCAGATTGACAAAAATTTAATAATCTGACAAAACCAAATGTTTCAAGGATTCAAAGACTTTCAACCTTTTGGTGGAAGTTAAAATTGGTTAAAACACTTTGAAAAACAAATCTGAATTTTAGAGTTAATTATTAATAAACAAATCATTCATTTTCCTAGTTGTATTCTCTAAAGGAACACTTGTACGTATTTAATATGAAGCTAGAGAAATGTACATGAATATTTCTAGCAATATATCTTTTATAATGGAAAAAATCTGAACACTAACTAAATCTTTCAGAGAATGATTCACTGAAGTTTGTTTTTATACCCAGAGTAGAATATTATTTCAAGAAATAAAAGAAGCAGCGACTATTCAATGAACATGTGTGTGTTTTTTAAGAGTATAGTGACAGAGAGAAATCATCACAGAATACACTGTGTGTATTTACATGTGTATATATAATAGAATTATATCTATATAACAAAATATGTAAGCGTGAATAGCTCATATTATCTAAAATTGTAATCAACATGTATGCTGATGTTTTGGAAAAGTTTTTTAGGAAAGGAATACATCTGAATATAAAAACTCAGAAATATTCAAAGCAATTCATGATGACCTTCTTAAGGTGCTGAGTGCATGTTTCCTTTATTGTTGTTATTTTCCTTGTAATTAGTCCTTATCTAAGTATTATTTTGTTTCATCTTCATTTTTATAATTATTTAAATAAGAGGGATTTAAAACAATTTCTCAGCCCTGAAGTATGTCAACAATCTGACATACTACTCACTATTGATTAGTCATATAAAATCGTATTTGTCAAATATGACAGGGTCATTGAATATATGAACTCAAAGCAGCCATGGCTTCACCAAAAATTTGTACCAGATCAGGGAAGCCAAAATCCCTGTACAAATGATGGAGGGTCTCATGAAGCTTCACCTCTACTTGAGGAGTTCTTGACAATTTCTGCCTGATGGAGGAGGGGTAAGTTGCTTTTAGGGATGAAGTCAATAAGAGGCTACCCATGTGTTTTTGTAGAGAACAGGGCACTCATACATACAGAGAAAACATTGTATGGATTTGGCAGATTAAAATATGAATATAAAGGATAAATGCAGATGCACAGAAGATGAAATGAAAGAAAGAACAGTAGGGTTAGATGTGATTCTGCAAGCATGTATGAAATTTTCAAACAGCAGCAGACAGGGACTGTTAAATCAAAGCACAAGTGAACAAGGCAGAAAACCACAGATCATGTGGTGCCCACCTCAGTTAATACACTTACAACTCAGCCTCTGCATCTAAGGCTAAGAAGAGAAAGAGGGAAAAAGGAACCAAATGTCCAGGATGACAGTGTAGAGTGAGTCTTCTACATACAGGAAAGCTATACACATGAAGTTTCAACAAAATGGCTGCTAAAAAAGACCTGAACATTGACAACACCAGTTGAAATGACATCATGGATAGGTGAAATCTCAATGGACCCCACTGCTATGTAAAGAATTACAGACAATTAAGGACTGCTGAGACACAAAGAGTTGGTCATCTCCGTGGACAAGCACATTATTGGTTATTAAATACCAAGTGGTGAGCCATAAAACACATGCATTCTAGAAATACTGAACAGATTCAGCATGTTGTTTGAAGAAAAAGTATTTGTATGTAAACATGTATAAATATATAGTAAAATTAATAGTGAATGATTGTGTTTTTTCTGTTTTCATTCTAATATGCTGTATGTGCTATCTATATAACAAATACACCCATTTTTACCAATATTCAGCCTGAATATTTACATCAGGTGATCATCCTTATTGAAGCTTTGTGATTATTAATTACACCATATATCCATGTATTCAGTAAATACTTTTGAGTCATCATTAAGTTTTTTCTATTATTTTTTTAAGTTTTTATTTTATTTTTATTAATTACAGTTTATTCACTTTGTATCCCAGCTGTAGCCCCATCCCTTGTCCCCTCCCAATCCCACAGTCCCTCCCTCTTCTCCACCTATGCCCCTCCCCCAGTCCACTGATAGGGGAGGTCCTCCTCCCCTTCCATCTGACCCTAGCCTATCATCAGGACTGGCTTAATTGACTTCCACTGTGGTTTGGTAAGGCTGCACACACCCCGAGGAGGTGATCAAAGAGCAGGGCAATCAGTTCATGTCAGAGACAGTCCCTGTTCCCATTACTATGGAACCCACATGGAGACTGAGCTGCCATGGGCTACACCTGTGTAGGGTTCTAGGTTATCTCCATGAATAGTCCTTGGTTGGAGTATCAGTCTCAGAACAGACCCCTGGGACCAGATATTTTGGTTCTTTTACTCTTTCTAACCTCTACTCAGGCTTTTCAAGGATACTGGGAAGAGTAGGAATTTATACATATTAAAGACCATGGCATTTAGTCAAACATTTTATCTTAGATACTTTTCTATTGTTACAGTAAAACACAATGGCCATGGCAATTTATAGGGAAAAGTATTAGTTAAGTTCTACAGTGGTTCTATCACCATTAATTTGGGGACATGACAACAGGTAGACATAGGGACAGAACTTGAGAAGGTACGTACTTTCTAAACTTTTTTATTTCATCCCCTTCCTCCAGAGCAAATCCTTTCTCATTTGAACATAAATGAGGATTTAGGGACCAATAAAAATATGAACTAAAATATCTTGTCCATAAACAATAACAGAGAGCAAACTCAATGGCACAAATCATTTGAAACATCAAAGCCTGCCACCAATTACACAACCTCATCCAACAAAGTTATTCTTCATCCTTCCCAAATTGTTCCACTAACTGTGGACAAAATATTCAAACATTAACCTAAGGGGTGCATTTTCATTCGAACCATCACATACTTCCTTAGAGAAGGATGAAGAGTTTAGAAGAAAGAAATATTTTACAATTGATCTATAGGGCTGTATTGGGCATGGGCCAACAGATATCTGGGGAGTTAATTTTGGCTTTGACTCTGCTGAGTGATGAGAAACTGTGGTTACAGATGTGAGACTGTCTTTCTGTTCTAGGATCTGACCGAAGAGCCAAGAAGATTAACTTGTGCCACACCAACACATGCAATTCAAGAGACTTTAAGGGAATTTTCAAAGAGAATAAAAATATAATGTTGATAAACTTCTTTGCCAAGGTTAAGGAAATCTTCAAGTCTGCTTCATTCCTTGTTACTTAGCTTAAACAATATTTGCACATGAACTGGAAGAATAGAAAGAAGAGATAAACTAGATAAAGGACAGGAAAGATCATTCTATGAAAAATTACAAATGCAAAGAAATTTGTAGAATGCTATAGTAAAGTTTTACATAAATAGCGTCATCTTTTTTCTATGGGTAAAGATTTGGAGTACTTTTTAGAGAGATTTCAGGATATATCAGAAGAATTTCAAATCCTTGCTATAATGCTGAAATTTCTAAGTCATAGTCATGAATTTTAAGTCTACCACTAACTTATTCAGCCTGCATTCTAAAATTGTACATTATTCCTGTGGATAATAACATTTTTGCCAACATCCTTTCTTACCATGTTAAGACTATGATGATATCAAATTAGATGGAAGCACCAAAGGCTTCTAAAAAAGATACAATTTCAAAAGATATACTGTTTCAGCTCTTAGAAGATCACATATATTATAGTAATTTTGCAACAATAATTTATATAGCAATAAATTTTCTGGGCTGTTCAAGTGAGAAGCATGTGATACAAAATTTCATAGAGGCTTTCTTTTTTTTTATAGTGTTTTTGTCCTAGATTTCTGAGTATTATTGCATGGCATTCACCATAATTGTTTTTTCTGAAGTTTCTTAATAGTTGTCTATTTGCAACTTTGCCCTTGCTGTCAAGTTTCATTTTCTTACCATCTTAGCTGAAGTTCTAATGCTTTCTATTGATTGGGTTTTCTTTATCTTACAGGGATGTTGGTTCATCCACAGATAATTATAAATTATTAATATTTGTAATGAGATTGAAAATGTTTATTTCTTATAGTAATAATTTTGGTACTTTACTCCAAAATGATGGTAGTCTTACTTAGGGTTATTATTGCAGTGATGAAACACCATTCCAAAAAGAAAAACTTGGGAAAGAAAGTTTCTTTTTTCACAATTCCCTATAAAAATTTATTATTAAAAGCAATAAAGACAGAAACTCACACAGGGCAGAAACCTGGAGGCAGGAGCTGATGCAGAGGATATGAAGAAGTGCTGCTTACAGGCTTGCTTACTTTGGCTTGTTCAGCCTGCTCTCTTACAGAACCCAAGACCAGCAGCCCAGTGGTGGCATGACCCACAAGAAATGGATCCCTCCTTAATCAATCACTGATTTAAAAGATGTCTTACACACTTGCCTACAACCTAATTTTATAAAGGCATTTAATTTTTTATTTTTTTAATTAATTTTTTATTTATTCAATTTGCATTCTTATCACAGTGCCCTCCCTTCTCTCCTCCCAGCCTCTTCCTCCTTGGAGGCATTTTTAAAATTGAGCTTATGTCATATCATATAACTTAAGCTTGTACTCAGTTGACATAAAGCTATCATGTACAACAACTAAGGCTTCATATAACAAGTCAATCTTACACTTGTCTTAACAATTATAACCTTGTTTTCAATGTAAAAACTCATCTTTACATCTTCTTAACTATGACTAAGATAAGCCAATTACCCTAAGTCAGGTAACCCAGACCAAGAAAGACAAATATGGTGTGTATTAGCTTATATGTGAGTTTTAACTGTTAAGTCAACGATACCCAAGCAATAATCTGTAGGACCACAGATGTTAGGTATACAGTAAGGGAGCAGAGGAGATTTAGTAAATATATTTCCCTAGGATAGAAGAATAGAATAGATAGTAATGGACGGATTGGGATTACTGGAACAGAAGGATAATGTGAGGAGGGGAGGAAATAAAGAGACAAGGAAGGATACATGGGAAGAGAGAGCTAAAACTAAGGGCATCTTGGGAGGTACTGTGGGAAACCTCCTAAAATATGTGCATAAATCAAGGTGATCTAAATGAAATTGCCAAATAACTGGTGAGCCATAACTCCAACTGGATATCTCTCCTCACAAGATAAAGCTTCCAGCACTGGGTTTGTATGACATCTAATTGAATTGTTGGCCAAAGGGGTCATGGTCCCCCAACACATCCAACCAGTCAACATAAATCATTGCGTTGTAGCTTGTGTAAAAATAATAAAATACAATGTTTACCCCTAAACCAGAGACAATATAATATCGACTCCTAAATGGTGACCTGTGAGTTTATTCTTAATAGATAAAAACAAAACAAAACAATTGCTTTGTAAAGATTCCCTTGATAATAATTTACAATTTTAATGCTAAAAGAAAAAAGGATCTGATGTTGCATTAAAAAGATAAAGAAACGCTGCATCATTCAATATGACATATAGTTGAAGCATAGTAAGATGTCAGTTTTTTAAACATTACTGGCCAAAGTAAGTAGTTAATATTTAAGTACCATAGTTTTATATTGGTTCTCTGCATACATTGAATTAGAAACAGGCAACTTACTTATGTGAATAATAATGATGTTAAGATCACAGCAGTAGTTAATTAATTTGTTGCATAAGCTTGAGGTACTGGCTGTTACAAATCTTAGAAAACATTTATAGCATGACACACAAATAATGTAACTACCTCCTGTAAAGTTCATCAGTGTGGTGATTCCAAAGAACATAGTGGATTAAGACTGGGCCAAGAACATCATCCTAAAGAATATATAGCTGGCAGGAAGAATTTACCAAGTACATTGTAAGAGCAAGATATTGTCTGAACTCCCCGGATGGTGTTGAACATAATGTTGAATCATATTCATAAATATTGTTATTATGCATGAGTGCATAGTATTCTACTGGATTTACCTATACAAACCAGCAACTATTTGTCAGATGTCTTGATATTTAGTGAATAAGGAGTAGCAACTTTTAGAGCTATGAGATTCTTTTCAGCAGAGAAAGGTTCTTACCACCTAGTGTTACAACCGGACTTTACTCTCCGCGCTTCCCAAAGTGGAAGAGAACACTGATTTCCAGAAGTTGTCCTTTAACCCCTGCATGCACTGTAGTGGCAAACCTCTACATGTGTGTCCATTCACTAACTAAGTAAGTAAGTAAACAAATGTAACAATTGTTTTTAAAAGTGGTCATTGTTTCCTTAGTAAGGACATATTGGCATTATGCAACTTTATTGTCATGTTTCATTTTTTTATAAATGTATACTCTAAGGCAGTAAGTTCAAACTATTAAAAGATGTTAAGTGACTGAGAGTCAAAACTTATTAAAATAAGAGAGTCCTGTGGATAATCTGCTTTTTGTTCTTATGTTGTATAAACATGATTTGATTCACAAAAACATTTTCAAGTTTGAAACATCTTGGCTGTTTCCTAAAATAAACATTTTAATAATCACGGTCATGTAGTATGCAACACTGAGGATTTGCCATTGTAATTGACCCAAAAATCATATGAGTTGTTATGGTTCCTCCATGACATCTTTGAAAAAAATCATAAAAGATATAAACTTTAGTGCACAGAGAAGAAAGACGATTCCCCTAACCTAAGGAACAGTCAGAAAGAGAATGTAATATACACCCTGCTGTCCTATCTCTGGAGTTCTCCAGCACAGGCTCAGCTTCCCCTTTATTTTGCCTTTTAAATTAGCAATATTGATCTTGTATTACTTATGTTCACAATATTCAGAGTCTAGAGTTTCTTTGTTATTTATCCTTTCTTGGATTATTTATCTTCTGTACTGCAAGTCTCGATAATCTGTCACTTGATGAAAGTGGGGTGTTGAGTTCTCCCACTATTAAGGTGTTGGGATTGATGTGTGATTTCAGATTTATGACTGAGCGTGCACAGTCAGGTAACATGCACCTATGAGAGGGAGTGAAGACTGAGAAAAGAAAGAAAAGAGTAGAGAAAAGAAAGACACGAGACAGAGATCGGGAAGTTCTCAGCAAATGCTGAGACAATTTTATTCTTTCCAGTTGTTTCTTTATACCCAACAGACCCTACCATACTTCCTTTTGATGCATCTTAACGTTGATGGAATGTTTATTCTATACTTGCTTAGGCACCAAGATAAGGCCAAGAATGAATCTTCTCATTCTTAAACACTTGCAAACATGCAAGCTATTAATAAAGCCTTATATGACTCATATATTGTTTAAACACCTCTCAACAGCTTTAATAAAGTTTCTTTTACAAATTCAGGAGCCCTTGTGTTTGGTGCATAGATGTTCAAGACTGTGATGACCTCTTGGGAGATTTTTTCCTTTGATGAGAATGAAAAGTCCTTACCCATTCCTTTTGATTAATTTTGGTTGAAGGTCTATTTTTATTAGCTATTAAGATGGCTACTCCAGTTTCTTTCTTGGGTCCATTTGCTTGTTTAACCATTTTTCTGAGGCAGTGTCTATCTTTTTTTTTGCAGAAGTGTGTTTCTTGAATGCAGCAGAATGTTGGATCCTCTTTCCCCAACCATTCTGTTAGTTTGTGTCTTTTTTTGGAAAGTTGAGTTCATTGATGTTGGTAGATATTAGTGACCAATGATTGTTACGTCCTTTTTATTGAGAAGTTGGTGGTGATTGTGTGTTTATGTGTTTGTTTTCTTTTGCATTTTTGCTGTGAAGATGTCTTTATCCTGTGTTTTCTTGGGTTTAGTTGATCTCGTTGGATTAGAGTTTTCCTTCTAGTATCTTCTGTTGGGCTGGTTTGCTGTGTAGATATTGTTTAAGTTTAGTTCTGTCATGGAATATTTTGTTTTCTCCATCTACATTGATTGAAAGCTTTGGTGGGTATAGTAGTCTGGGTTGGTATCTGTGCTTTCTCAGTGTCTGCATAATATCCACCCAGGCCCTTCTTGCTTTTGTAGTCTCTGTTGAGAAGTCTAATGTGATTTTGATAGGTATGCCCTTATATATTACCTGACCTTTTTCCCTTGTTAGTTTTAATATTTTTTCTTTGTTGTGTAGATTTAGTATTTTGATTATTATGTTGTGGGAGAAAATTCTTTTCTGGTCTAGTCTACTTGGTGTTCTACAAGCCTCTCGTATGTTTCAGAGTATCTCTTAAGGTTGGGGAAATTCTATGATTTTTTTGAAAATAGTTTCTGGACCTTGGAACCTGGAATCTTCCTTTTTGTCTATTTTGTTTATTCTTAGGTTTCATCTTTTCATGATGTCCTTGATTTCTTGGATGTTTTGTATCTGGAACTTTTCCGATTTTATTTTTCTATGAGAGATGTATCAATTTCTGTAATTGTAACTTCAGCATCTGAGATACACTCCTCCACCACTTGTACTCCGTTGGTGATGCCTACTTTGTGGTTCCTGATCTCTTCTCTAAGTTCTAAAACTCCAGTGTTTCTCTATTTGTGTTTCTTTATTGTTTCTAATTCTGTTTTCATGTCTTGCATCATTTCTTTCATATTTTTGAATGTGGATTCCTGTCAGTCCTTTATGTCCTCTTTTTTTTTTTTTGGCTTGTTTTCTCTTTTGTGCCTCAAATAACTGCATGGTTATAGATTTAAGATCATTTTCCTGTGTTTCAGCTGCAATATAATATCCACTTATTTTTGGAGATTCTGGTGAAACCATGATGACTTGGTTTTTGTTACCTGTATTCTTACACCAGCCTCTAGCCATCTGGTTGCCTGTAGCCTTAACTATTCGATTGTTCCTGGAGCCTGTATTGCAGATTGGGTCCACTTCTTTCTGTAGTCTCCAGTAGTTTCTGCTGACTCACTGTTTGTGACCCAGGTATGCTAGGAAGCTGAGGCTTAGGTGGAAAGATTTCTGAGTCTGGAGCTACTCCAGATCCCACAGGCCTCAATGGGGAGGAGGACAATGGAACTTGGGTCACATGTGTAGCTCATCTCTTCTGGGTTCTCTGTCTGTGCTGGGCTTGCTGTTTCTGACCCAGGTGAGCCAGGCAGCTGGGGCACAGAGAGAAATATCTCTGAGCCTTGAGGTGCCCCAGTTCCCCAGTGCCCCACTGGCTTCCTCGAGATGGCTCAGTTCTGCTGTGTTCACTGTGTGTGCTGTGCTGGCTGATTCTGATATGGATGAGCCAGGAAGCTCAGGAACAGGCAGAATGGAGCCATGCCTCCCCCACAGTACTGGAATGTAGCTCCTCCACAGGATGGTGAGAGTGATTGAGCATTACTTGCTGCTACCAGGAAGGTGTCCACAGGACTTTGAGAGTGGGAGCCATGGTGTGAAGCTTCACCCTCAGTATAGGAAGGTATTCATTCCTCAGGCAGTGAGAGTTTGTGCCCAAGCAGCAGGTACCAGAAAGGTATTCACAAATAATGGGCTTGGGCTGGTGGCCTAAGGCTGAGGCAGTGCTGGGCAGGAGCCTAGGAATTTTTCCATGTATTAGCAGGGTGGCCTGAAGATGGATCTTTGTGGATCCTCGGAGATTCTCATCTCACCTGAGAAACACAGGCATTAGGGTTTCGGTTTCCACAGAATGGCCTCAGGTCACCCTGCCTTCACTGCTGAACTGCTGTTCATGTACCCTGTGTGGCTGGCACTGCCATCTTGGATCACCCCTATATAAAATATTTTAACAGCACTATCTTGGTAAGATTCGCTTCTCTTTTCTAACTATTGTCAAGGTTCCAAGGGATAGACTACTGGAGTGGGATTGGTATAAAACAGGCTACAGAATATATTATTTTAACAAAATTAACGTGTTTTTTTTTTACTATGCTTACTATTCAATGTCACAAGATGTTACTTATTCGTGGCAAGTTCAAATATAAATAGTCCATCAAGAAAGGTCCCTGTCCATAGTCCCATGTTGAGCCCAGATGAATTAGATTATTGGAAAGACCTTTTAATGAATCTCTATTATTTGAATTTTCTAGAAGTCGTTAGAGAAATACAATTAATTTTAACTTTGTTCGAAAGGTAATACTTTAAATAGGCTCTTGGCTGTCTACCAAAGATGCTTATTGATTAAATTTCCTGACTAATTGATAAGAAATTTTCTAGTATTTCTGCCTAAAAAGAATGCATAGGCAAAACCCGTTGAATATTTTTATTATTATAAAGGAAACTCAAGATCTATTAAATATGATAAAATATGTTCTTTCTTCTCATGGTTCTTAAATATGGCTGTCATTAAACAACAAAACAAGTTAAAAATCATTTATAAAACACCTAATTGACAAATTAACGAGGGAATGATCAATTATTGAAGTTGTACTTCTTAGATGATTACAGTGTGGGTAGAGTAGAAGAGTCGAAAATGTACAGCTTTGGGCTTTAATTAATTGCTAGAATTAACTGATATTCCATAGCTCATTAGCTGCATCTTTGAAGTTACTCTCAGTCAGGAAATAAGAAATGTTTGAAAGAAGATATTTTTAGGAAAATTGTCTTAACTCAGGGGAAAAAAACATTGTGAAATTTTAATGGCAAAGTGGCTGCTTGTCTTAACAGTAGTAGCATCAGCAAGCAGTGACTCAGGATTCTCCTTCAGATCTTTTTTCTGTTGTTTGAATTTAATCATCAGTCATATTCAAAGTATGCAACATATAATGCATTAAGAATTATGTATTTCTTTCTTAAATGCTCAAAATGATGTTTTATCGAAATGATAAAAATTGCCTTTACTATTAGTGAGAAAAATTAATCTTAGCTAGGTGTAGTAATTTGCCTTATTATATCAAATAGGTGAAAGAAGCAATATATTTATCTGGACAAAAGATTTACAGTTTCCTCATCATCTTAATGTTTCAAATATGTACGTAACATCAGAAAGCAATGCAATTTCCTGCATCTATTTAAATAACATGACAAAGTTACAAAGATCACACTATATCTACCCATAGAAAGATTAGCACATTTTGCACTATAAATTTCTTGAGCAAAGAGAGTTCTAGTTATGGCACCAAATAAGCAGTGTTCAGTAACTAAAACTGAGGAACTGAAAGTATCTATAGCTGGATGATAAAAGAAAAGCCTTCATAAGTATATGCAAGTTATCTTCTCATTGTACTTTTAAAAGACTGGATACATTACCAGATCATAAACCAAAGTTTTACTAATAAGAAAAAAATTGCCTCTCTATATTTATTTTTATTTTTAAGATTTATAACATTTTGTTCGTATGCCTGTGGGTCTGAGCATATATATATATATATATATATATATATATATATATATATATATATATATATACCCATGTATGTAGAGGCATCTAAAAAGTCAAATTATTTGGAATCCCTTGCAACCATAATCATAGGTAGAGCCTCCTCGTCTGGGTCTGAGCTGAATCCAAGCCCTCTGCAAGAAGAGCTGCTGTTTTTCATCACTGACCACGTCTCCAGCCTCAGATTTTACCACACACTTTTTATAATGCCCTACAGTGATGCCCAGAAACTATTTCTTGAGAACTCTCCTCCTAGGGCAGTGACTAAATGAACATTTTAATGTACATTTTAAGATCTCATACGCTGCCTCAGCATGTTGACTTTTTTTTTATTATTATAGTGGCCTCATAAACCTGATCCCAAGCTAGTGCAATATGTGTAGAGAGCCAGTTTCTTATTCCTTAGTGGAATTGGAAGGACACGTCAATCCTACTTCAATATTCCTTAATTATCCAATTGTCACAAGAGAGTTGTAATGGGGGATTATATCAATGTATTATGTCAATATATAAACTGTATCAACACAAAAAGTCTAGTCATAGTACATACAGGTACTCATACACATACTTCATATACATGTAAGTCATATACACACATACACACACACACACACACACACACACACACATATATATATATATATATATATATACTTAGATTTCAGTGTAAGTTTAAAAACTCATGTTATAATATTTATTGGCTATCAATTATTAAGATACTGATTGTGGAAAGGAAATTAAAATGCAACAAATTATGTTCTATAAAACTAAATTATTACCACCTGGTAATTGAGGAGGTAAGTATTTTAGCTAATTCTATCTTCATTTTCTGTTTGTGATTATTTTAAAATGTGGTTTTACCTGAATAACCATGTGAAACCCCATGCTAGGAGATGACTCTGATGTGCTTGCAATAAGAGCTCTATTAACTTACTTTTAATGCTATTTTACTCCCCAGTTTTTCACCATATGTCCCTGAAGTTTAATAAAGCTAAAAACATTTTATTTTATTGTCTCAAACTATTGATTATCTGTTTACTGTAATGTTGAGAACCCTGTGATGTATGGCCTTTGCCACTCTGATTAAATCAATTATCTTAAAGAAATAAGAGATCTCCTTTAAAACAAAGACTTCTAATACAAAATAACATTGCTTCTTTCCTATATTACTTGTAGCTTAATTGGAATGCACACAAACCTTATTTTCAACATTGCAAAGAAAATAAATTTGATTGTTTCACAACTGATTTAGATATTCCTTAGGGCATGACATGACAATTTAAATTTCCTTTTCCTTGTTTTATTGCCTGCATAATCTTATTTAAGGAGATAAATAACAGACTCACTGACTGCAGAAAAAGAAAAGCATAAGTAAAGTAAAATGCTTGGATTTTTAAAAAGAATTTAAAATCATTTGAAAAGCAAAGAGCTTGGAGAACTATAGAATTACTGAATAAAACAAAGAAAACAATAGGACACAAAACTGACCCCAACCTCGTCCTAATTTTTCTAGAGATTACAAAGGGAAATGGCACTGCCATATTATTTAACATAAGGATGTCTTGAGGATGTGGTATTTAGATATGATGTTTGCAAACAGACTTGATTTAAAGTCGAGGATGCAATAGAACTAAAAAAGAATTATCATCCTTTTATTTCACTGAACAACTTTAGACATTTTACTGGCGAATGGCTTTTTTAATTCTAGGAAAAATTATCTTCTACAATGTTTTACTCATACTTTCCTATCAAAATTAATGCAAGTCACAAAATAGGAGGATATAATGTTTATACACATCTGTGTATGACTGCAATGACCGTTTAAGAAGCATTTAAAATAATGCATCCTGTTACAATTTTTGATTCAGTGCTGTGAGAGTGGATTTGCTTTGCTCAGGAGGGATACTTGAACTCACATATCCCAAATTCTCCTAATTCAAGTCTAGAAAAAGACACCCTGTGATTGAAGAGGAGAAGAAAAGTCACTGTTTAGCTAAGTGGGTTTTAGGAGTTACAAAGCCATGTCTCATAGGGACAACATGCACTTATGGCTACATTTTTTTTACTAGAGGTTATGATTACTAAATTAAAACTTCCATTTTGGTAGTGGCTTCCCCAGGTAGTCTGAATGGTGACTATCACACTGTCCTCTGTATGGATGACTGAGTTGGAGGAAAGATTGTGAGTCACAGGATGGGGAGAATAGTGGTATCTTGATAATTCATTTGCTCTTAGTACGAAGTATCATATTGACTTTTTCTGTATTATTCCAGAACTCAAGTTTGATACAAATTTTATTTTTTCACAATAACTAATTTAAATTAAAAAACTTAAGAATCAACAAAGCATAAAATCAAATAAAAATTAAAAAAACAACAACAAACATGTTACCTTAAGTATTCCTGTTTAGGATATGTGCTACAAGAGAACAAACAATGAATGGTGACAATTTGGCATTTTACTAAGCTATGTTTCAGTCCTTTTATAAAAGAAATGTGAATTAAATGAAATTTAGCATCAAAGAACTTAAAAAGATCGTAATTTTCTAACAGACATCTTGACATAAGAACTTTCATGATTTGTGGGAAACGATGATTTTCATGATAATACTTCTACTCATTCTGAACTATCATGACAACTACAATGACCAGTAAAAAATTTAAAGTTGGGCACAGCTTTTACTCTTATTTTACTCTTATTCTTATTTTACTCTTACTCTTCAGAAGTTTTATTAGGTAGCATTTATAATAACATAAAAAACATTCATTTAGTCGTACCTGTTTATAATTTATTTATAAAACTATATATGTGTGTATATACATATTTCTACATGGTCAAAAATTTTAATAATGTAGTATGCACACAGAAAGGACTGTATTCAAAAGGATTTTAAAATAAGTCAGTCTGATGCACAGGGTTACACAACTTGCTAACTCATCATGTTTCATTAAAATACAGATTATCAAGTATATTTACTCATTCTATTTACTATTCTGCATTCTAGCTGTCTTAACTAGGGTTACTATTGCTATGATGACACACCATGACCAAGAGTAAGATGGGGAAGAAAGGATTTACTTGGCTTACACATCCACATCATAGTCCATCATGGAAGAAAGTCAGGACAGTAAATCAAGCATGGCTGGGTCATGAAGGTATGAGTTGATGCAGAGGTCAAGGAGCGGTGCTGCTTATTGGCTTGTTCTGTCTGCTTTCTTACAGGATCCAGGCCCACCAGCCCAGGAATGGCACCACACACAATAGACTGCATCCTTCCCTACTCTTAAGTAAGAAAGTGGCCTACAGGCTTCCATTCAGACAGATCTTATGGAGTCATTTTCTCTATTGCAGCTCCTGAATCTCTGATGACTATAGCTTGTGTCAAGCTGACATAAAATTACCCAGCACAACCGACCCCTTGTCAAATCAACACACAAACATAACCTTTTCTTTCTTGTTCATCCTCAAAATCACATATCACTATGAACATCACAATATAAAGCATTTTCATAAACTTCAGATGTTTCATAATCCTTACAGATTTAAACACTTCAAAAGGTAGTCTATTCGAAAATCCAAAGTCTATTTTAATACCTAAAATCTCTTTCAAAATTCATTCTCTCAACTGTGGGCTCCTGTAAAATCAAAAATAAGCCAAATACTTTCTTACTTCAACAGAGAAGGACCAAGGCACAAATGGAAAGCAATCATAATCAAAGCAAAGCAAAACCGAAGCAACTGCAAAATAACTCAATATCCAAAGCCTGGTATCTACTCTCTATCTTTGGGCGTGGGTCAGTTCTCTGGTTCTGCCCTCTGCATCACACACAGTTTGTCCTGTAGGCTCTGGCAGGCTCTACTCCATTGCTGCTGCTGTTCTTGGTGGTCATCCCATGATACTGGCATCTCCAATATGCTGGGTCTCTTGCTGCAACTGGGCTGTACTTTCACTCAGAGCCATTCCTTGGGCTCTCCTCAGGGATGCAGCTGTGTCTCACAGTGCTTTCTCTATAATACCTTCATGCCTTCAAAACCTGGTGACGCTTACACTGCTTAGTTCAGGGGCCAGCAAGACATACTTTGCTGCCTCTTGAACACCTGTGCGCCGACCCTCAAGAAACCTTTCTCAGAAGACTTCACCTCAGTGATGCTAGTCTCTTCTAATTTCTCAGCTCCAGCTGACTAGCATCTAGTAACACAGGTATATTACTTTTTAGTGATTTTACTGTCTTGTTTAGCACAGCTGATACTTTAGCTCCAGCTAAGCAGACACCGCAGATTCTCCACCTAAAATACCTAGTAGAGTCTTTGCTTCCCTCTGAAGTTTTACAAGCCAGGGCTCCAGCATCCGCCAGGTACTCAACATTCTTATCTTCCCAGCTGCTATAACAACAACTAACCAAGCGACAAACACTCAGTGTCCTTTCGTGCCCAAAGGTCCAACGTGTTTCCACAATCCTCCTAAAACCAACACCGTAGGAACTTCTACAGCTAAAATCCAATTCTGGTAACAACTTCTGCTGACTTGTCCTACTTAGAGTTCCTGTTGATATAATAAAATTCAATTACCAAAAGTAAGGTGGAGAAAACAAGGTTTATTTCACTTACGCTTCCACATCAAAGTCCTTCACTGAAGGGGGTTAGGACAGGAACTCAGGCAGGCTGAAACCTGGAGGTAGGAGATGAGGCAGAGGTGCTGCTTACTGGCTTGCTCCTCATGGACTGCTCAGCCTACTTTCTTAAAGAATTCAGTACCACAAGCCCATGGGTAGCCCCACCCACAATAGGCTGGGCATTTCCCATCAATTACTAATTAAGAAGATAACTTATTGGCTTATACTATAAACCCTATCTTATGGGTACATTTTGTCAATTGAAGCTTCCTTGTCTCTGATGGCTATAGCTGATGTCAAGTTGACATAAAACTACTTAGCACATTAGCTAAATAAAGATAATAAAACAGAAAACATATATGAGAAGAATGAAATTTCAAGGCAGCTTTTTCACTAGTGCTTATTAATCACAGTGTTTACAAAAGCGATTCCATCTAAATGAATGTATATCAGATACTTTAATCCTAGGAGGAACCCTAGGAAAGTAATCTCAAATGTACCTTACTACTATTTCAGATCAATGCTTTCCATGTATAATACCATAAATTATTTAATTATATATTTTATATGTATTGATGGCCTCTCTTTTTTCTCTCTCTCTCTTTGTCTCTGTATCTTTCTCACTCTTTTTCTTCCTCCATACTTCCCCTTTCTGCTTCTGGAAAATTCCATAGGGAGACCTGTTATAGCTTTAGAGCTTACAATATAGTGAGCCTTCTGAGTCCTGTCTTTGATTTGACTCTTGGAAATATGTTAATATACTACTGATTAGTAAATAAAATAAAACCAAACATGTAGATCTCAAAATAAAAGAAAAGAAATGACTTATAAGTTCAATCATGGGATTCTCCTTTCAAAACATCATTTAAATTATAAGTAAGAGCAAAGTAAAACTTATAAATTATGAAGGCTTAAACTGAGTAAGTATAGTGGTGCAGTTAGTTTATACTTTCTGTTTATGACATTAGTCAGTACTTAAGTACAATGAACTAAGAAAACTGAAGCCTTGTTCTCACAGTTTAGAACAGTTACTGAGAGGGGAGAGTAGAATCAATTCATTGGTATTGGGTTAACATTGTCATTTTCAAACAGTATTATAAGCAAATAAAGCATATTTTTTTTTGTTTCTGAGGAATCTCCATTAGTACAGTGTTGACCACTATGAGGAAATACATTTCTAATTCTGTCCAGTGAAAGGGACTACAGGAGAAGCCAGACCGGTGATGATGAGGTACTTACCGCTCACTTAAGGAAATGAGGCCTTCTTGAAATGACAAATTTCAAAGCTGGGGCAGAAAATATAAGACTAAGCCTGAAACACCATATGCCAACAATTATGTGTGAAAGTAAAAGTGTTTAAAAGTGTTGGAAAAGTGTCAAAGGACATAGTAATTAGACCGAATGTGCTCTCCCTTGCCAAATACTGGCCAATTTGAACAATTAATGACAGTAACAGGTTATTACTCATTTAATGAAAATATGAACACTTCAGTTGGTGCTGGCTTACAAATTAATATATACATATAAGGAGACATGCTAAGACTTTAAATTATTTTAGCATAATTAATACATCTAAATTAAGTGAGTTTGAAAATCACCTTTTGCAATCATCACAAAAATAATGCTGGCAAAAAACAGCAACAGATGTAATCCTAATGGGTGAAAATATGATGAGAAGCAAGATAATTTTTTTTTGCTTTTTAAAATATCTCCCTACAAATATACTTAATAATTACAAAGGTGAAATAGACATCTTGTACAGAAACCTGGCAGTCACTTCTATACTCAACTGATTAAAAGTTGCTTGTTCTGAAAGCAGTCAGAATCCTTTATCTTTTGATGGAATTCAGAGAGAAATGCACACTACCATCTCTCTGGTTTTCTTCTGAAATATGTAACCTGAATCTATTTAATCATGCTGAAATGTAAAACAGACCTCAAATAAAGCATAGTCTGGCTATACTCCTGAAAAAATATTAATACAATGAAAACCCCTGATAGATTTCACAATAGAAATTCAAGTATGCTAAAGGCATGAACTTCTTATATATGATGTTCTGATTACACCCCAAAGTAGGAGAATAAAACCCAGGGGGTTGCTGAGTAGTATTCCACTGTGTAAATGTACCACAATGTTAGGAAATCATGAAATTTGCAGGCAAATGGTGGGAACTACAAAAGATCATACTGAGTGAGGTAAAACTAGAAAGTAGGAAGACACACATAGTATATACTCACTTTTAAGTGAAATTAGACATATTATATAGGATAATCATACTAAAATATGTACACTTAAAGAAGCTAATCAAGAAGGATGACCCTGGGTAAGATGCTCAGTCCTCATTCAGAAAGGCAAATAGGATGGACAATGGAAGAGGGAGAAAACAGCGAACAGGACAAGAGCCTACCACATAAGGTATCTGAAAGACTGTAACCAGCAAGGTATCAAAGCAGATGCTGAGACTCATAGCCAAACTTTGGTCAGAGTGCAGGGAATCTTATGAAAGAAGGGGGGAGGATACAAAGACTTGGAGGGGACAGGAGCTCCACAAGGAGAGCAACAGAACCAAAAATTATGGGCCCAAGGCCCTTTTATGAGACTGATACTCCAACCAAGGACCATTCATGAATATAACCTACAACACCTGCACAGATGTAACCCGTGGCAGCTCAGTGTCCAAGTGGGTTACCTAGCAATGGGAACAGGGACTGTGACATGAACTCAGTGGCTGGCTCTTTGATCACCTCCTCCTGAAGGGAGAGCAGACTTACCAGGCCACAGAGAAAAACAATGCAGCCAGTCTTGATGAGACCTGATAAGTTAGGGTCAGCTGGAGGGGGAGGAGGACCTCCCATATCAGTGGGCTAGGGGAGGGACTTGGGAGAAGAGGGAGGAAAGGTGAGATTGAGAGGGGACAAGGGATGAGGCTACAGCTGGGATACAAAGTAAATAACTGTAATTAATAAAAAAATAATTAATTAAGGAAAAAAAAACCCAGATGGTGACAGAAATTCCTGTAGTTTCAGAACTCGGGAGGCAGACTCAGTAGTTTCAGAAACTTAGCGTTATCCTAGACTACATATGAAGTTTCAGGCTAGATTGGAATACAGTGGATCATGTCTCAAAACAAAAGAGAAAACATAAAAGAAGTCAATGACATCATTTTTAGTAAATATAACGCTTTTCTGAAAGAACTCAGTAGCAGCCTTGACCTTGCGAATACGATGGTGTGCTTCATGTCGCAGCCCTTAGAGTTAGCATTAAGTAATGAAGATGGCAGAGATAAGCATCAAATGAAAATATAACTTATGACTGCAGCAGTACGAAGTAGATGCATAAGTCTGGGAAATGAGCCAAGATAAAGGTTATAGAAAGTGTATGTATATATATATATATATATATATATATATATATATATATATATAAAATGATAGACAGGTTCAAGAAAAATTCAGTGTCAAGAAAGCATCGTGGCATTAATTCTTAATTTATGACTTTATATCATAGAAACTACTTACAAAAAAAAAACACAGTTGGCTTATACACTGATTTAAAAACTCTCAGTTAATGTAACTACTTATTTAATTAAAAATAATTATAATCTCATGTATTTTAAACAAATATGTTAACAATCTAGCATCAATTAAATTCATTTAATGTGTTAATTCATATAAGCAGCACTTTGAATTTACATTTTAATAACTGTGCCTATGCTGGACTCCTCTAGAGGATTCTAAGATAGTCCGTTTAGTAAAGAGTGGGGGCATTCATCTTAGATATGAGACCTGTGGATATGTTAAGACATCAAGACTTGCAGAAAAAAAAATTATACCGTCATTAGCATATTTTACAAGGAGAAAATTTGTTTTAGCATCTTGTTGCAGAGAAGTGTCTTGCAACCTATGCAACTGCAAAACAGTTTAAAACAACAACTGAGATTGTCAAACATTCTATGATATCTGTATTATAGTTAGGTTTAGCATTCGAAGATAAGAATTGATTTAGACTGTTAACACTGTTCAGTTTAAAATGTTTGTCTAAATATGAAAAAGTTATTTTATTTTCTCATTTGGATTTAAAATTGAGTGGGAAACGGGTGTGCGGCAGGTGTGAACCGATCACCGGAACCACCACAGAATGAGTGGATTGGGGGACTGTTTTGACCAGTCCACACACTCCGGGGGTGCTCGCCGAACACTTCCGCCAGCAAAAATTCAGTCAGTGTGTGAGTCCGCCAGCGGATCTGGGAGGAACCCGAGTTCTGTCTCAACCCACAGCTGAGAGGATCCTGGGACCATCTTGACCAGACCGCACACTGAGGGCGAAAGCTGCACGTATCCATCAGCAAAAACACCAGTTCAGGTGTCTGTCCACGGGCCAGACAGAGAAGGCCTCTGGCACCATTTCAGACAGCCCTGCATACAGTGGATGCACACTAAACCAAACCCACTGTGTGTGCCCCAAATATCATCTCAGACCGTGGTGCACAGCCCCTGGCACAGAAGGAGGTGCCAAATCTCCATTCCAGGGGAGAGCCCTTAGCAGCAAGCCCAGGGCGGAGTGCACAGTCCCCAGCTGAGATCTCAAAACTGGACACTCAGACTCTAGCACAGATTGAGGAGTAAAGACTCCAGACCAGAGGGGTGACCAGCCTGCAGTGCTCACAGCTTCTAGCACACAGCAAGAAGCTAGGCACACAGAGCCCACAACAGAGTTCAACTGAGACAAAACACACACCACAAACCACCAGAAATCCCTGATCTTCTTGAAGAA
>CM053753.1:84969768-85029108 GCA_028658305.1 Pachyuromys duprasi | reverse complement strand
ACTAAGAAAGTAGGGGATTCACTAATCTAAGACAAATACATGGAGAAAATGACATTAATATACATAATCTGCTTTAACTGTAAACTAGTTGACTTGCGAATAAGAAAAGGCATCTAGACTCTGTCAAATACTGTGTATAATATTTGATCTGTGTGCCTTATGCTGCTGCTAATAAAGTATAAAAGGGGTTTGTCTATTAAAAAAAAAAAAGAAAATGCTTCATTATTGTTTCTGTATTTTTCCTATATCAATTGAGTTAGTGGTTCTATATCAATTCAGTTAGTTTACAGTGATGCCATAGTGTTAAAAATTAAATATTAAGTGTTATTTGGGGTTAAACTCAAATAACACTTAATATTTAAGTGGTATTAAAGTTGGATGATTAGTCTCTCCTTGTGTTCTTAGGATAAATAAAAATCAGATTCTTTGCCAGTTACTTGATATTTCACACAAGAGTAGACATAACTGTAGTTACCCAAAGCTCCCTAAATAGATCCCATTTCTAAGTAAATATTTAATCAAGTATTTAAAATTTCTACCTCAATGTTCACAAATCTACTGTGTAGATTAAAATTTTTTCATAAGGAAGAGCCCATACTTATGAAAATGGAACCTCCTGGGCACATAAGGAAAGACAGTTATGTAGACTCTGTAAAGACGTAAATTTTCCTTTCTTCTTGATACTTAGGTAGGCAACAGTAGCCATTTTGTCTATTCAAAAATTTGTCCAGTGGCCAAGGTAGAAAATACTACAAGAAAATACCTTCTCCAGTTTTTATCTTATCACTTTATTTTCTCCCAAATTCCAAACCCATAACCTATATAAATCATAAATTCTATAGCTATGCTAGATTTAGATCTCATAAAAGAAAATATAAGGTCCTAGTGTTATTCATGAGATTACACTAATCTTGAAGGAGTTCAATTAAAAGCTCCATACATTGTGACACATCTTTTGAGTGTTTGACTGAGCCAAATTCTTTGGCATGTGGAGATTGGCCTCTTTAAATATGACTCAAGGAAAAGAACTTAACACTATAAATATAAACTCAAAGTCAGAGCATGTTTTAGAAATTTTGTAAAAAGTGGAATGACATGAGAAAGCAAGTAAAATTGAGGAGTCTTTGTCATGCACTTGAAGAGATGTCTCAGTGACGGAGAACAGAAATTGCTCTTGCACAGGACAAGAACACAGTTCCCAGCACCCTCTGAAAATGGCTCTTAACCATCTATAATTCCAGCTTCAGGAAACATGACATCATCTTCTGGCCTCTATGTGCTTATGCATACCTGTATGGAAAGACATTTATACACATGAATAAAATATATTATTAAATGAAGCCTTTATTGGAAGGAGAATAGGGTATACATTCATGAACATAAGCTTGTTAAGTTAGTTATGTTACTGTAGATCAAAATCTTGCCATATAAAAATTTTGAAAGGAGTGAAGAATCATTTAATTGGGGGACCAAAGAATTGTGTTGGTATTTTGATGGAAATTTTATTGAATCTGTAGATTGCTTTTGGCAGGATGGCCATTTTCATTATGTTAATCCTTTTGATCCATGAGCACAGGAGATCTTTCCATCTTCTGATATATTCTTCAATTTCTTTCTTCAGAAACTTGAACTTTATTTTGAACAGGTCTTTCACTTGCTTTGTTAGAGTCACAATAGAGTACTTTATGTTATTAGTGATTATTGTAACAGTGTTGTTTCCCTAATTTCTTTCTCAGCCCTTTTTTCTTTTCTATAAAAGAGGGCTTCTGAGTTTTTGAGTCTAGCCACTTTGCTGAAGGTGTTTATTAGCTGAAGGAGTTCTCTGGATGAATTTTTGGGGTCACTTACATAGACTATCATATAATCTGCAAATAGTGATACTTCCAGTTCTTCCTTTCTGATTTGTATCTCCTTGATCTCCTTTAGTTGTCTTATTGCTCTAGCTAGGACTTCAAGTACTATGTTTAAGAGGTATGGAGAGATTGGACAGCTTTGCCTTTTCCCAGATTTCAGTGGGATTGATTTAAGTTTCTCTCCGCTTAGTTTGATGTTGGCTATAGGCTTGCTGTATATTGTCTTTACTATGTTTAGGTATGTGCCTTGTATCCTGATCTCTCCAAAACTTTAAACATGAATTGGTATTGGATTTTGTCAAATGCTTTTTTGGCATCTAAGGAGATGATCACCAACCCTATATATGACAGAGGGCTAATATCCAGAATATATAAAGAACTAAAATTAAAAAGCAACAAATCAAGCAATCCTATTAAAAATGGGGTACAGAGCTAAACAGAAAATTCTCTGTAGAGAAATATAGAATGGCAGAGAAACACTTAAAGAGGTGCTCAATGTCCTTAGCCATCAGGGAGATGCAAATCAAAACGACCCTAAGATTTCACCTTACACCTATCAGAATTGATAGGATCAAAAACTCAAGTGACAATACATGCTGGAGAGGATGTGGAGAAAGTGGTACCCTCCTCCATTGCTCATGGGAATGTAAACTTTGGAAAACAATCTGGTGCTTTCTCAGACAATTGGGAATAGTGATTCCTCAAGATCCAGCTATACTACTCCTAGGCATATATCCAAAAGAGGCTCAAGTACACAATAAGGACATTTGCTCAACCATGTTTGTAGCAGCTTTATTTGTAATAGCCAGAACCTAGAAACAACCCAGATATGCCTCAATGGAATATTGGATACAGAAATTGTGGTACATTTACCAAATGAAATACTATTCAGCAATTAAACACAAAGAAATCATGAAATTTGTAGGCAAATGGTGGGAACTAGAAAAGATCATCCTGAGTGAGGTATCCCTGAAACAGAAAGACACACATGGTATATAATCACTAGTCCCTAGGCTCCATGTACACATCAAGGATGGCAGAGGTAGGGGTCATCGGGGTACAAGAGCCAGAACATGGAGGCCCAGGGCAGGGAGCGAGGAGTCCTACTCCTGCAGGTTTCAAGACGAGATTTTGGGGGGGGGGTGGACATGCTTGACCTCACTTGTGTTCCAGGCCAATTTCCTAGGTCACTCGGCTCTCCCCAGCCTAACAAATATCCAGCTCCGAGAAGACATTGATAATCAAGTCATAAGGCATCACCAGAGCTTATTTAAAGGGTCAGTGTATTCAAATGTAAGTACATTTTTAATGTTGTGTTAGCTTCATTTCCAGTCTTTCTGTCTAATTTTAATGGGGAGAAAACCCAGGTCTATATCGTCTCCAGCCAAAAAGAACAAATGAGCACTAATATATTGGTGTGGAGAAATGTCAGACATTAACATAGCTATAAAATTTGGTAAATACCTATCACGTATTTCTTTAATTACCCATTGCAGCTTCTGTAGTAACCAGATGGGTCCTATGAATGGCTTTGAATAATTTCAAGCTTAAATATCTAGTAACACATACTTAGTTCCTGGGTTTGGAATGATACCTTAGTAAGCAGAGGCTAATATGGCCTCAGCTGTATGGCATGTGCACAGTGATTAAGTAAATGTGTTCTTTTATCTTTTCTCCAAGACAAAGAATGACGATTAAATTGCATTAAAAATTCATGCATGTTGATATTTTGTCATGCTGTTTTCCAAGATATGTGAAATATGTACATATATATATATATTTACAGAATAGCCTGAATATATTTCCAACATTGTTAAAATTTAGTGATTAGACAGAAAGACCAATCAGTGGCTAGGTGAAAGAAGGTTCAATATATGGCATATGTGGCCTTAGGGATAAAAAATAAATTTTGCAAAGATTGGACTCTGTTCTTCTAAGTATTAGAGGTCCAAGGATGTGGGATATTCAAAGCAACTCCTACAATTAAAATTTCATATTTTTAACAACAATATGAGATATTGTCTTCTTTAAGAGTCCATATCACAATACTATAGCTGCCATCTTTCCATATATAATTGAATAAGACAATGTTTGTTGAAAGAGAGGCTACTGTCTCAAAATTGGTACCTGCTAATTGTGTATGAACATTGTCTTAATTTCTTATAGCAATCAAGGTACATCCTTACTCCAAATGGAAAAACACATTTTTTTTTTGCCTTAAAGGGCTGGGGTTTTGTTTGTTTGTTTGTTTTGTTTGTTTCTATTAAGACAATTCAAGATCAGTATGTGAGTTACTCCTTCCACGTAAACTACTGTGGCAATCAGAAAAGATAGCCAAGCTTTTTAAACCTTAAAACAGACAGAGAACTATCAAGGAAGGAAGATCAAGTTTGAAGCTCAAGAGAAGCACTGATTTATACTTCTCTCACCCATTTGGGTTTTTCCCTTGGGAAGGAGATCTTACCATGGAGAAGACCTTTTCCAAAGAAGGACCAAAGACTCTCTGTGACACATCATGCTCTGTTTTATTCATCTCTGTCTTCATTTACCATGTTCCATCCTCCTACCCTCTCTTGTTAGTCCCCTTCTTGTCCTTAAGTAGCTCCTCCTTTGTTTTCATATGACCTGTAAATCCTGGGCTAGACACTGAGAAGTTATGGATAATGACTTACTGTGTCCAACACATCTCCAATAGAAATTGTGATATGTCCGCTTAGAATGTTTCAGTCAGTATTACAACGTTCAGTAACTAAAGCTGTTAAATAGAGAGTTGCTCAGGAGGTGTCCCTCTTCTACTTCAGCATGCCTGTTAATGTTCTTTTCCAGCTCATATTTGGCAGCCATGTTGGTGATATTTTATGGGTGTAGCTGACATTCTGAGGACACACCAGCTCACAGCAAACTCCCCTTTCTCAGGCTTCAACAGCTATCTGCTTACTCTTCTGCAATGATCCCCGAGGCTTAGGTGAGGAAGCTGAGTTGTAGATATATCTTTAGTGTCTGGCCTCTACAACTCTGCACTTTGACTGGGTAAGGTTTTCTGTAATCATCTCCAATATGTTGTAAAGAAATGTTTCCTTGATATGGAATTTATCTGTGGATATAAGGACTTCTATTTATAATATAGTTAGATACAAAGCTGGTTTAGTAAACTTTAAGCTGTTGTTTCTCCTTCTAGGTCCATGACATCACCAGCCCTAGCTAATTTGCTAGGTTTTAAGTATCAGCCATTGTTTCCTTCTTATTGAAGTGGCTGGCTGTGTGTTATAGTTCCATTACAGAGCTGTTATTTACCATTAATGTATATGTAGCACTACTATACTCTTAGAATGATTGTGCCCATGCTGGTTACTTATGTTGTTCATGGCTATCATAGCTGGATAAGACTGTTGGTTGTGTCCCTCCTTTAGAAACTTGCCTCAACCATGCACAAAGAATGACGAGAAAGGTCGAGAGCAGGAGAAATTATCTTGTCTTCCTTAACCAACATCAATTGTTCAGCTATGAAAACATATACATACAAGTAACATTGTATATATACTGAGGTTGTAAATATGAATATATATGCATATATACATGTGTATATATACATACGCACACAAATATATGTGTGGACCTATATGTGTGCAGCAGCAGTTAATTTAACAGACCATGAATTTGTAAGAGAGAAAGGAGGGGTTACGGCAGGGTTTTAAGAGGGAAAGGGACAGGGAATACAGACACTATGGTTATGCTCCTAGAAATTTTAGCCTGTAATAATTCAAAGTCATTCATAGGACTCACCTGCTTTCTACAGAGAGTACAATGAGTAACTAAAGGTAAACATGATATGGACTTGACCCCTATCACCTTTTATACACACAAAGGGTATATGTCCTACTATTTTATAAAACTGCATGTCAAAAATCCATATTGAAATGCTGGCTTGCTGAAACCAAGGAGCACATCTAATTCATCTGAACACCGCCAAGTCTATCAAAAGAGTGTGTCATCGAGACCCATCACTTTTGCCAACATATCTACAACTGTATACATAGAACAAATTCTGAATGATGGGCCAATTTTGACTATGTATTCTGATTTTATAAAAACTAGGGCTGAGGATCTGGTGAGTTTACTGCTTCTGTCATCCAGGATAGCCTTACATATGAAGCAGTATTAAAATATCAAACTCTTCATGGCTCATAATAATGACTTGTCTTCTCAAACATTCCTTACAGCGCTCCTCTATCATGATTTTCAGGGATTTTTACACAGTGCAGTCAGTGAAAGCCCTAAGCTGATGGCAATGGCCAGTAATTTTACAAATGCTTGTTGCCATGCAAGAAAAGAAGGGAAAAGGTGCTTCCTCACATAATGGCTTAAAGGCTTCAACCTGCAGTGACTAATAGCACTTCATATATTTCATTAGCCAAAACAAATGGCAAGGCAAGACCTGACTCCAAAGGAGAGTTAAATCCAAAAGAAAGCAGATCATCCAACTACTTGGCAGAAAGTGCAACCATATTCTATTTTGCTAAAAAGTATTCAAAAGATATTATGAAGATAATATAGTGAATGATAATATCTCTCATATTGGCAAAATGTGTATAGAAGTGATGAGAGTAGGAATAGATACTTTCTAATATGAAATACTGATCATGACTTTAATGCTGGAACAATTTGAACCAGATGCAAAGATGGTTGCCAATTTTATAATAGACACCACATGCACTTTGGTAAATTGAAAATTAGCGTAAATGACGCATGCTCTATATATTCATTCTTTATGTTAGAGTTGGACTGTGGAATGATCAAGCATACAGATTTAAACATCTGAATCATATCTAATATCAAATCTGCACAGAGGAGGCAACCAGGCAGCACATGGTGATAAGGTTTTTGTTTTTCTTACTCTTACTGGTACACCAAATTTTATTCAGATATCACCCTCCATCTTTTGCTCAGTCTTAGAATAATATTAAACACAATTTTAGAGGTATTTTATTTGAAAAATCATGTTACTTTCATGAACACACTTATTAACTTAATATTCTTGTATTTCACTTCAGAATAAACTTAAAAATACGCGTACAGTAGTATATAAAAATAAATTTGTTTCAAATAGTAATTGCACCAACGCAAATATGAATATACATTATTAAAAATAACATTTAAACCATGCAATTTTATTAATAGTTATATTTAGACAATATGTTTTGTACTCATTGTACTTATATAATAGAGCAATTATTTCATTGAGTTGCTTTAAATTTAGAATGCTCAGGGTTCTGAATTGTGGAGTTGTCTTTATATAAGGTAGACCTGTGTGTGTAAACATCTTGCCAAAGTGAGCTACATTCCAGGAAAGAATTCTTAGGTCACATACAGGTCAAGTTCCTCCTGCATGCACCATTGCAGTCAAAATTTCATCATAACAAAGGGTTCATATAAGTCCTGGCTGTCAGCCTAAATTAACAGAGTCTTCCTGTCTTGTGACAGATAACATATCCTGACACTAAGATTAGAAGCATTTTAGTATCTTATTCAGTTCTTTGCCTAATAATTTTATTGAGCTATTGAGTACTTCAGTGTTTTCTGTATGGAAATATAGGTGAATTGCTTGATTTCTAGCATATCTTTCTTCTTAAAACAAACAAACAAAAATCTTACCCAGAGTCCTCCATCTAGCTTATCTTCTTTAGGTGTACAGATTTTAGTATGTTTATCCTATATTATATATCTAATATCCACTTATAAGTGAGTATATACTGAGTGTGTCTTTCTGCTTCTGGGATAGCTCACTCAGGATGATCTTTTCTAGTTCCCACCATTTGCCTGCAAATTTCATGATTTCCTTGTTTTTAATTGCTGAGTAGTATTCCATTGGGTAAATGTACCACAATCTCTGTATCCATTCCTTCGTTGAGGAAAATCTGGGTTGTTTCCAGGTTCTAGCTATTACAAATAAAGCTGCTATGAACAAACCTCACTCAGAAAGACAAATGGGATGGACATTGGAAGAGGAAGAAGGAGAAAACAGGAAACAGGACAGGAGCCTACCACAGAAGGACTCTGAAAGACTCTACCCAGCAGGGTATCAAAGCAGATGATGAACTCTTAACCAAACTTTGGGCAGAGTGCAGGGAATCTTAGGAAAGAAAGGGGAGATAGTAAGACCTGAAGAGGACAGGAGCCCCAAAAGGAGAGCAACAGAACCAAAAATCTGGTCACAGGAGTCTTTTCTGAGACTGATACTCCAACCAAGGACCATTCATGGATATAACCTAGAAAACCTAGAACCCCTGCTCAGATGTAGCCCATGGCCGCTCAGTATCCAAGTGTCTTCCCTAGTAAGGGAAACAGGGAGTGTTTGTGACATGAACTTAGTAGCTGGCTCATTGATCACCTCCCCCTGAGGGGGGAGCAACCTTGCTAGGCCACAGAGGAGGACGTTGCAGCCAGTCTTGATGAGACCTTATAAGCTTTGTTCAGATGGAAGGTGAGGAGGACCTCCCCTATCAGATGACTTGGACAGGGGAATGGGAGGAGATGAGGGAAGCAGGGTGGGCTTGAGAGGGAATGAGGGTGGGGGCTACACCTGGGATACAAAATGAATAATCTATAATTAATATAAAAATAAAAATGTAATTAAAAAACATTTTAGTCTCTTTTGTTCTCAGGGGAACATCGAAGGGCATTCAAATGCCTGTGACTTAGAAAATGGACAAAGTCTGTACATGGCTAAGCTTTCTCTTTAAGAGATTTATTCATTTCCTTTTAAAAGGTTTCTATCATCTTTATAAGATTGGATTCAAGGTCATCTTCTTGTGCTTAGGCTGTAATGATATCCAGGGCTTACTGTAGTAGGATAGCTGGGCTTTGGTGGTACCATATTGCCCTGGTTCTTGTTGACTGTGTTCTTATGCTGGCTTTTAGCCATCTAGTTGTCCCTGGTGTTGGCTGGATATTTCTGATGCTAGCAGGATACCACAGGGAGGCAGGCAGAGCCTTGGGCCTGACAACAGACCTCAGGGAATAGCACACTGCTCCCTTCTGCTGGCTGTACCCCAGGTGGACCTGAATGTTCCTGGGGTCCCAGAGCTTCCTGCTTTCTCAAGAAGGGAAGCAGAACCCTGGGCCTACACAGATTGCAGCTCCCCTCTCCTGGCTAAGACCAGGTGGACCAGGCATTCAGGAGACTGGAGATGCAGGGTAGCCATGTTTAAGTTGTATGTTTCTAGGGATTAGAAGGCCTGGGTGTTCCTAGGATCCTGCTGGCCTCCTCAGGAAGGCAGGTGAAGGGCCCTGCTAGGGTACAACATGCAGCTCACCCCTGCTGACTATGGCAAAGCTTTCTCAGTTCTCCATATTTCTTCCTATATTTGTGTTCTTATATCATTATGAATAGGTAAACAATGACAGACCTAAAATTATCTTATATTTCAGAGAAAATATGTGTTTTTCCTGGTGAGCAAAACACTAAAGATGAAAGCTTGGCATGAGATACATATGGGTTATTTGAGGTATTAATCACTCCTACATCTTCCCTTATGAAAATTATCTTTTCTGCCTCTGTCTGCTTGACCTCTACCCTTTCATGCACCTGGGAATTTGGATTCTCATGTATTTAAGGCAGTATTGTGTTGACATGAAATGCTCTTTCAATATGTTTGGTTCTAAAACAAGGATACAAAGAGAGACAAGAGAGCATACTGCTTGGGGAAAATATTTGGAAAGCAATTTTATTTCCTACTAATCAAGTTTTGTTTGTTTATTTTTGTTTTTCTGTTAACCATTTCATCTGAAATCTCGTTTTACTTTTATCTTGTCTTTCTTTACCATCTCTTTATAATTCCCACCTACCCATGAGTATACATATGATTCACCAAACAGAAAGAGACTATTGTTCAGGGTTCCATGGGAATTATACTGGTAATTCCCTATGTGTTTAATTGAGTATAATTAGACAAAGGATTTCATGAAATAAAAATTTATATTAACCAGACACATCACAAGACATTTAATCATATTTTATATGGTCTTCATGATAAACAGCCTGAAGAAAGCCCTTGGACACTGAAGATAAATGAATGTGTGTTAAGATAATCAGTCTCATAAAAGCGTCAATGGCTAGATCCAAGATGTGGGGCAAGGAAGGTAGGAGATGGGGGTGATAAAAGAATTTATGGGGTGGTTGTTTCAGAATTGGAAAAACTTCAAAACTCTACAAAATCATGAGTATGGCAAAGATGTATTTTGTGAGAATAAAGGAGCAAAAGTTCTGGAAGATCAGGCCCAGAAATGGTGATCTGTAAATGACCTCTACAGCAAGGTTGCAGAAATGCACGCATTCTACAGGATACCAGGGCAGCAGGGCAGCCCAGCAAACAAGAGCTCAGCAATGAATGATATAGAGAACACTGCAACTGGGCAATTGAGAGCTCAGGAGAATTGATGATTTAAAAAAAGGAAATCTCTGGGAGCTATTGTTCAGAGCAATGGTGAAGTCATTAAAGTAAATAGTGTTTGGAAGATAGATGAGAGTGGGAAAATTAGGCTGAGTAATTATACTCCCATAAACCAAACATAATTTGAAATGGTCTTAATTGTCTACCCAACATTAATTTCTATGTGCTTCCATTGCATAAGAACTGTGACTGAGTTTTGTGGAGCAGTGATCTAAGGTTCCCAGTTATATGGACTCACAGCTAGGCCTCTTGTACAGTTTGGCATGTGATTTAAGTCCTATCCATAGAACACAAATTCAACAAGCAATTGAGCATTCCTGAAAAGAAGAGGAAATGTTTTTCATTTTGTTTTTTAAGAGTCAGTGTTCCACAGACTAGGAAATGGAGGCTGAGCTGCTCAGAGAACTAGAATAGAAGAATATAAATAATAAATACAATTGTTCCTGATGATATTCTGCTACACTCATAAATCAGTGTCTTGCCCAATGTCATCACAGGGGCTTCCTTTCGTAGCTGATTGTTGCAGATGCAGAGGCCCACAGCCAAACATTAGGCCCAGACAAAGTCCAAGTTGGACACAACTAAGGCATCAACTAAGTGGAGTTCTTAGAAGCTCAGAGAGACTGAAGTGGCAACTAAGGAGCCTGCATGGGTCTGCATTAGGTTCTCTGCAAATCTGTTTTGGTTATTATCTTGGTGTTTTTTTTTCAGTTTGTTTTTGGTTTTTATTATTTTTATTTTTATTTTTTTGTGCAGTGGGGGGTGTCTCTGACTCTGCCTGCCTTTGGAATCATTCTACTCCTACTGTGTTGCTTCACCCCATCCTGGGTACAGGGGCTTGTGTTATTTGTAGCTTGTTATACTGTCCTCTGTTGATATACCTAGAGTGCCTGCTCTTTCTTGGAGGGCAGTGTAGGGGAAACTGGAAGACATATAGGGAGGGGAAACTGCAGTTGGGATGTACTGTATGAAAGAAGAATAGAGAAAAGAATATTGACCTAACTGGCTGCTATAGATTGCATGTATGTTAATCCACCTTCCATGTGTTTATGAGATGAGTTGTGCATTTTGAGTTATGTGGCTTTTTAGGAGGTGGAGAGGAATTTGGTGACTAAATAATGAGAATTTGTCTTTGTTATTAGCATTAGTTATACATAGAGCCTCGAAGGATGTTTCTTCATCATGTAAGGAGCTCACCTTATGATGCTGTTTTGAATAAGGAAGCCATTCCTCCTCCTGGCAGATCTACTCATCCCTATATCTGTGGCTTCCCTATGCTCCAAAACTGTAAGCAAAGATATGTACTGGTAACTTATTATCCAGTCTACAGTATTCTGTTTCAAAATCCTGAACAAAAAGAGTCAGTGCACTTGATTAATATTTCCTTTTATCTCTTATTTTCCCTCTCTTAACAATGTAATATCTAAACGAGAGGAAGTCACATTTTAAACATATAGATGAATATATACTAAAAATGTTTTAATTAGTATCTGTATGGAGCTCAGACTCTGATAATTAGAGAAACCATTTTAATTGTCCATTTTTTGCTTTCTTGCTATGTGACCAAATTAATTTGTATGTGATTAAACCCCATTAGGCAGATGCTTGCTATAGATAACTAATCATAACCCTTAAAAATATCTAAAAAACATCACATAGTTAAAATGTTTCGATGGAAAATTATAACTTAAGGAAAGACTGAAGTGACCTAATAATGAATTCACCAGTAAGGAAAGGCAGTCGTTGGCTAGTGTCCTACCATAGTAAATCTTCCTGTGCTGTGTGCAGGAATACTCATAATCAAAAGAATGTTAATTCATTTATGATAACCCACACTGTGCTATTCAGTTTTAGGAAAATGTTATTACCCTCAGAAACTAATCCTTAACTTAATTTACAGGCAAAGAAAGGCTTGCAAGGTCAAAGTTCAAATAAATCAGAAGGTAAAAGGCTGCAAGAGCTCTAGAAAATCCCAACATCAGTTACAAAGGCACAGTTAATTTAATTATCTGATCAAACTTCTTCAGTGTATTAATGCAAAATGACTATTATAATAAAATTAGTTCAAAACTTAGCCCTTAGAAAACATGTTGGGGGAAAACATGTTAAAAAACATGATAAAAATGATTTTATCATTTATTATATTAACTATAACTTTGTAAAATAGAATATATTAATTTAATAATAACCATCTGTTTATCCTAAAGTATTATAGTTTTATTTCTTTGGTGAAATCTACTAAACTTGTTTATTATATACCATTATATCACATATTAATTGAAGTGTTAAAACATATATGCAGGCCAAAGATACAGGTTCTGCTATGTAACTACAGGGACAAACAGGGTGTATTCTATAAGTGCACTTGAGACAAACAATAAAGTATGGTAATCCTGATAAATATGGTGTCATGTCTGGTATTTATTTTAATCTCATTATGTGAACTTTGGAAATGTATTACATATACATTACTTTAATTGTTTTAGAGGTTAAAGTTCTAAACATTAAATCTGGCTTAATATAAATTAAGGCAATGTGGATTTAAAGAGCAGATAAATTTTCCCAAATCATACAATGTTCAGGCACCAGTATATTTATCAATGAAATAGTATGTACAGAAGATTCTATTGTTCAACATGATGCAAAAGACTTTATAATTTGAAACCTATTTCTTATGGATTAACATGTTTTGCCTCTAATAAAACAATTGTATAGCAGGTGAGAATCATCTATGGTAACATCCTTTTAATTTATTTTAAATCCAAGTGTGGTTTAAAGCATTCCTTATAAATTCTCCTTGCCAGAATCTCTTATGAGTGATCAAATGTGGATCTTTTTTTAAAATTTTTCATTAAATTCTTTATTAATTACACTTTATTCACCCTATATACCCCTGTAGTTCTCTCCCTCCTTCCTTGCCAATCCCTCCCTTCCTCTTCCTTATGCACCCGTGTCCCTCCCCAAGTCCACTGATAGGGGAGGTCTTCTTTTCCTTCCTTCCGATCCTAGTCTATTAGGTCTCATCAGGAATGGCTGCATTTTCTTCCTCTGTGGAGGTGATTAAAGAGTAAGCCAATCAGTTCATGTCAGAGTCAGTCCCTGTTCCCATTACTATAGACCCCACTTGGACACTGAACTGCCATGGGCTACATCTGTGGAGGAGTTCTAGGTTTTCTCCATGCACGGTACTTGGTTGGAGTAACAGTCTTAGGAAAGAACCCTGTGCTCAGATTTTTTCATGCTGTTGCTCTCCTTGTAGAGTTCCTATCCTCTCCAGATTTCCCACTTCTTTCATAAGATTTTTTGCACTCTGCCCAAGGGTTGGCCATGAATCTCAGCATCTGCTTTGATAATCTGCAGGGCAGAACCCTTCAAGGACCTCTGTGGCAGGTCCTAACTTGCTCCCTATTTTCTCTTTCTTCTGATATCCATCCTCTTTGCCTTTCTAGATGGGGATTGAACATTTAGCAAGAGTCCTCCCTCTTGATTAGTTTCTTTAGGTGTACTGATTTAGTAGGTTTATCCTATATTATATGTCTATATGAGTGAGTATATACCATGTGTGTCTTTCTACTTCTGGGATACCTCACTCAGGATGATCCTTTCCAGTTCCCACCATTTGCCTGCAAATTTCATGATTTCCTTGTTTTTTATTGCTGAGTAATATTCCATTGTGTAGATGTACAACAATTTTTGTATCCATTCCTCAGCTGAGGGGCATCTAGGTTGTTTCCAGCTTCTGGATATTACAAATAAAGCTGCTACAAACATAGTTGAGCAAATGTCCTTGCTGTGTTCTTGAGCATCTTCTGGATATATGCCTAGGAGTGCTATGGCTGGATCTTGAGGAAGCACTATTCCTAGTTGTCTGAGGAAGCACCAGATTGATTTCCAAAGTGGTTGTACAACTGTAGACCTTATTCATTATCTCAGAATGTTATAATAAATTTCAAAAATCAGAATAATTTTAGCACATCACTTCACTTAAAAAATTTAACTGTTTTTTTTAAATACCTTTCTTTCCACCTTCTTTGTGAGTGTGTTTTCATGTGTGCACATATGTGATGGGAAGCATACCTGTATTCATGTGCATATGTGTAGGCACATGCATGCTGAGGTGTGCATGTGGACATCAGAGGGCAGCCTTAGGTATGGGTTCTTGCTTTCCATATTAAAACAGGAACATTTTGTTTTTAGAGGTCAGAGATTAACCTTTTCTTCTTTTCATGTTCCTGTAGAACACTGGGATTACAGATCTGTGCTAACGTTTCATTTAGATTGTGGAGATTAAATCTTAGGGCTTCCTACTTGTGTAGAAAGAACTTTTCTCTACTGAGTCCCTCCCTAAGACTGTTCTTTAATCTTAATGACTTCTTTCATTTGTTTGTTTTGTTTTGTTTTCAAGACAGGGTATCTCTGTGTAGCCTTGGCTGTCTTGGAACTCATGCTGTACACCAGGCCAGCCTCAAAATCACAGAGGTCCAGCTGCCTCTGCCTCTCCGAGCACCAACATTAAAGGCATGGGTTCTACTGCCTGGCTTAACGACTATTTTTAGTCAGATGATCTTTAATCTGTTATTTGTAAATTTGATTGAACAATTTCTAGTGCAGTTTTAAAATATACAATCATTTTTCTCTCAGTAGAACTAGTATGTGTGAAAAAAAGATTTCTCTGATTCTCATATTCACTGATTATAGAACCTAGAGGCATAAACAAATTCTACTCCTACTCATAAAAGATCACATGAATGTCAGGGACCAAGTCAAAATACTTTATAAACACCCTTTTCTTTCCTTAAAAAAATGTAGAAAAGGCTGACCTCAGACTCATACAGATCCATTTATGTTGGCCTCCAAAGTACTGAGATTAAGGCCTGTACCACAATATCTACTATGTAAACATTATGTCAGTAAGCATTCATTCTCATGCTCTGTATTAATTCATGTATCTCTTTTTGTGGATTTATTTTTTTAATTTTAACATTTTTATTTTATATTAATCACAGGTTATATACTTTGTATCCCAGGCATAGTCCTCTCCCGCATTCCCTCCCTATCCCACCCTTCCCTCCCTCATCTCCTCCCTGCCCCTTTCCAAGTCCACTGCTAGGGGAGGACCTCCTCCCCTTCCATCTAACTCTAGCTTATCAGGTCTATTCAGGCATGGCTGCAATGTCCTCTTCTGTGGCCTAGCAAGGCTGATCCTCCCTCTGGGGGCAGGGAGGTCAAAGAGCCAGCCATTGAGTTCATGTCCAAAATAGTACCTGTTACCCTTACTAGTGTACCCACTTGGGTATTGAGCTACCATTTGCTACATGCAAGCAGGGCTTCTAGGTTATAACCATACTTGGTCCTTGGTTGGAGAGACAGTCTCATAAAAGACCCATGTGCCCTGATTTATTTGGTCCTTGCAGAGTTCCTGTCCTCTCCAAGTCATACTAACTACCCCTTCTTTCATATGATTCCCTGCACTCTGCCAAAGGTTTGGTTATGTTTCTTAATATTTGCTTTGATACCCTTCTAGGTAGAGTCTTTCTGAGGCCCTCTGTGGTAGGCTCTTGTCCTGTTACTTGTTTTCTCCTACATCCATTGTCCATCCAATTTGACTTTCTAAGTGAGGATTAATCCTCTTATCCCAGGTCCTCTTTCTTGTTTATTTTCTTTAGGAATATAGATTTCAGTATGTTTATCCTATCTTATAGCTCTATATGAGTGAGTATATACCATGTGCGTCTTTCTGCTTTTGGGATACCTCAATCAGGATGATCATTTCCAGGTCCTACCATTTGCCTGCAAATTTCATGATTTCTTCCTTTTTAATTGCTGAGTAGTATTCCATGGTGTAAAATTACCACAATTTCTGTATCCATTCCTCAACTGAGGGGCATCTGGGATGTTTCCAGGTTCTGGCTATTACGAATAAAGCAGCTATGAACATAATTGAGCAAATGTCCTTGTTGTGTACTTTAACAAATTTTGGGTATATGCCTAGGAGTAGTATAGCTGGATCTTGAGGAATCACTATTCTTAATTGTCTAAGAAAATACCAAATTGATTTCCAGAGTGGTTGTACCAGCTTACATTCCCACCAGCAATGGAGGAGGGTTCCTCTTTCTCCACATCCTCTCCAGCATGTGTTGTCACTTGAGTTTTTGATCTCAGCCATTCTGACAGGTATAAGGTAAAATCACAAAGTCGTTTTGATTTGCATCTCCCTGATGGCTAAGGATGTTGAGCATTTCCTTAAGTGTTTTTCTGCCATTCTACAGTCCTCTACAGAGAGTTCTCTGTTTAGCTCATACCGCATTTTTTAATTGGATTACTTGATTTGTTGCCTTTTAACTTCTTGAGTCCTTTATATATACTGGATATTAGCCCTCTGTCAGATATAGGATTGGTGAAGATCCTTTCCCAGTCTGTGGGCTGTTGTTTGGTTTTGATGACAGTGTCTTTTGCTTTACAGAAGCTTTTCAGTTTCATAGAGGAACCATTTATTGATTGTTGATCTTAGAGCTTGTGCTGTTGGTGTTCTATTCAGGAAGTAGTCTCCTGTACCAATGAGTTCTAGGGTCTTCCTCACTTTTTCTTCTAACCGATTTAGTGTGTCTGGTTTTACATTGAGGTCTTTGATCCACTTGGACTTTAGCTTTGTGCAGGGTGATAAATACGGATCTATCTTCATTTTTTCTGCATACAGATATCCAGTTGGACCAGCACCATTTGTTGAAGATGCTGTCTTTTTTCAATTGAATGGTTTTGACTTCTTTGTCAAAAATCAATTTTCTGTAGGTGTATAGGTTCATTTCTAGGTCTTCTATTCGGTTCCATTGATCCAATATTCTGTTTTTATGCCAATACCTTGCAGTTTTTATCACTATTGCTCTGTAGTACAGCTTGAGGTCAGGGATGGAGATACTGCCAGATGATCTGTTGTTGTACAGGATCGTTTTGGAGATTCTGGGCTTTTTGTTTCTCCATATGAAGTTGAGAATTTTTCTTTCAAGATTTGTGAAGAATTGTGTAGGTCTTTTGATGGAAATTGCATTGAACCTGTAGGTTGCTTTCGGCAATATGGCCATTTTCACTATGTTAATCCTACCAACACATGAACACGGGAGGTCTTCCCATTTTCTGATATCTTCTTCAATTTCTTTCTTCAGAGATTTGAAGTTTTTTTTTTTTCATACAGGTCTTTCACTTGCTTGGTTAGAGTCAACCCAAGGTACTTTATGTTATTAGTGGCTATTGTGAAGGGTGTTGTTTCCCTAATTTCCTTCTCGGCCATTTTGTCTTTGGTGTACAGAGGGGTTCTGATTTTTTGAGTTGATTTTGTATCCAGCCACATTGCTGAAGGTGTTTATCAGTTGAAGGAGTTCTCTGGTTGAAGTTTTGGGGTCACTCATGTATATTATCATATAGTCTGCAAACAGTGATACTTTGACTTCTTCCTTTCCAATTTGTATCCCTTTGTTCTTCTTTAGTTGTCTTATTGCTCTGGGCAGATCTTAAAGTACTATGTTGAAGAGATATGGAGACAATGGGCAGCCTTGCCTTGTCCCTGATTTCAGTGGGATTGATTTTAGTTTCTCTCCATTGATTTTGATGTTAGCTATAGGCTTGCTCTATATTACCTTTACTACGTTTAGGTATGTGCCTTGTATCCCTGATCTCCCTAAGACTTTAAACATGAATGGGTGTTGGATTTTGTCAAATGCTTTTTTGGCATCTAGGGAGATGATCATGTGGTTTTTCTCCTTCAGTTTGTTTATATGGTGGATCACGTTGATGGATTTGGGTATATTGAACCACCCTTGCATGCCTGGGATGAAGCCTATTTGGTCATGGTGGATGATATCTTTTATGTGCTCTTGGATTCGGTTTGCAAGTGTTTTATTGAGTATTTTTGCGTCAATGTTCCTAAGAGAGATAGGTCTGAAGTTCTCTTTTTTTGTTGGGTCTTTGTGTGGTTTAGGTATCAAGGTGACTGTGGCTTCATAAAAAGAATTCGGTAATTTTCCTTCTATTTCTATTTTGTGGAACACTTTATAGAGAATTGGTGTTAGGACTTCTTTGAAGGTCTGGTAGAATTCTGCCTGAAAACCATCTGGCCCAGGGATTTTTTAAGTAGGGAGACTGTTAATGACTGCTTCTATTTCCTTGGGGGATATAGGTTTATTCAATCTTTCTATCTGATCCTGGCTTAATTTAGGTAGGTGGAATCTCTCAAGAAAATTGTCCATTTCATTTAGATTTTCAAATTTTTTGGCATACAGGCTTTTGTAGTAAGACCAATGATTGTTTGGATTTCCTCAGTGTCTTTTGTTACATCCCCCTTTTCATTTCTGATTTTGCTGATTTGGATAGTTTCTCTCTGCCTTTTTGTTAGTTTGGCTAGGGGCTTGTCTATCCTGTTGATTTTCTGAAAGAACCAGCTCTTAGTTTCATTTATTCTTTGAATTGTTTTATTCGTTTCTAATTGATTGATTTCAGCCCTGATTTTGATTATTTCCAGCCGTCTGCTCCCCTTGGGTGTATCTGCTTCTGTTTTCTAGGGCTTTCAGTTGGGCCATTAAGTTGCCTGTATGAGATGTTTCAAATTTCTTCTTGAAGGCACTTAGTGCTATGAACTTTCCTCTTAGCACTGCCTTCATTGTGTCACATAGGTTTTGGTATGTTGTGCTTTCATTTTCATTGAATTCTAGGAAGTCTTTCATTTCTTTTTTTATTTGTTCCCTAACCAAGCTGTCCTTGAGGAACAAGTTGTTCAATTTTCATGTATGTGCAGGCTTTTTGCTGTTTCTTTTGTTGTTGAGGTCCAGCTTTAGGCCATGATGGTCAGATAGGATACAAGGCATTATTTCAATCTTCTTGTATCTGTTGAGGCTTGTTTTGTGATCAACTATGTGGTCTATTTTGGAGAAGGTTCCATGAGGTGCTGAAAAGAAGGTATACTCTTTTGATCTGGGATGAAAAGTTCTGTAGATATCTATTAGGTCTAATTGATTTAGTGTCTCTGTGAGTGCCCTTGTTTCCCTGTTTTGCTTCTGACCGGATGATCTGTCCCTTGGTGAGAGTGGAGTGTTGAAGTCTCCCACTATTAGGGTGTTGGGATCAATGTGTGATTTCAGTTTTAATAATGTTTCTTTTACAAATGTAGGTGGTCTTGTATTTGGGGCATATATGTTCAAAATCGTGATGTCCTCCTGTTGGAATTTTCCTTTGATGAGAAGGAAGTGCCCCTCCTCATATTTCTTGATTAACTTTGGTTGAAAGTCTATTTTATTAGATATTAGGATTGCTACCTCAGCTTGTTTTCTGGGTCCATTTGCTTGGAAAATATTTTCCCAGCCCTTTACTCTGAGGTAGTGTTTATATTTTAATTCATGTATTCTTAAGAAGATATAATTTTTAATAGAACAGATCACTCTAATCTGCTTTAAATATCTATTTATCTATCTGCTAGCTATCTATATTTATCTATCTATATCTATCTATCTATGTATATAGTGGGCATAAATATAGTCTCAAAACCAATAGCTTCAGTGAAACATGTTTATATACAAGCTGCTTGAATTTGTATAAAGCATAACCTATTTATTATATATAATGTTATTGTATACTAATTTATATTTATCTTACTACTCAGTAATTAAGCACAACTCTGTTTACTTTATTTCTGAGATTATAATATAATTACATCATTTACCCATTCCTTTCTTTCCCCTCCAAACACTCCCACATACCTCTGTGACCTCTCTTTCAAATCAGTGGCTTCTGTTTTTCTTAAATGCTATTGCCTGCATATTTGTATATATATATATATATATATATATATATATATATGTATATATATATGTACACATATATATATACATATATGTGTATACAGATCTGTACATATGTGTATATGTGTATATACATACATATATATGCCAATGTATGTATGGATACACACATATATGTATATATATGGAGATGTGTGTATATATTTATATACACAAAGATATGTATATATGTATACATATGGTGATGTACATATACATTTGCATATATGCATATATTTATATAGGTATCCAATGTCCTTCTTTAATTTTATATTTATCTATATTTTTATTTGGGCTGTATATATTCCTGTTTTCCATGTGTGCTAAGCTGTTGCCTTTGGAGGCTAGGTGAGCATGTCAGATACCTTGGAGTTCAAGAGTGTTATGAGTTTGCATGAGGATTCTGGGAATCAAACCTGAGTCTTCCAGAAAAATAGCCAATGCTCTTAAGCTCTGAGTCAGCTCTCCAGCCTCTCATTTCTAAAATGGAAGAACTTAACATGTCAGAAAATCTAATTACAGAACATGTATTAAAATGTATCAGTGGCTGTATATTTACATTGTTTAAAATACCTCTTAGAAGGAATGGATACAGAAATTGTGGTACTTTTACATAATGGAATACTACTCAGCAATTAAAAATGAGGAAATCATGAAATTTGCAGGCAAATGGTGGGACCTGGAAATGATCATCCTGAATGAAGTATCACAAAAACAGAAAGACACACATGGTATATACTCACTTATATAGAGCTATAAGATAGGATAAACATACTGAAATCTATACGCCTAAAGAAGATAAACAAGAAAGAGGACCTGGGGTAAGAGGATCAATCCTCATTTAGAAAATCAAATTGGATGGACAATGGATGTAGGAGAAAACAAGTAACAGGACAAGAGCCTACCACAGAGGGCTTCAGAAAGACTCTACCTAGAAGGGTATCAAAGCAAATATTAAGAAACATAACCAAACCTTTGGCAGAGTGCAGGGAATCATATGAAAGAAGGGGTAGTTAGTATGACCTGGAGAGGACAGGAACTCTGCAAGGACCAAATAAATCAGGGTACATGGGTCTTTTATGAGACTGTCTCTCCAACCAAGGACCAAGTATGGTTATAACCTAGAAGCCCTGCTTGCATGTAGCAAATGGTAGCTCAATACCCAAGTGGGTACACCAGTAAGGGAAACAGGGACTGAACTCAATGGCTGGCTTTTCAACCTCCTGGCCCCCCGAGGGAGGATCAGCCTTGCTAGGCCACAGAAGAGGACATTGCAGCCATTCCTGAATAGACCTGATAAGCTAGAATTAGATGGAAGGGGAGGAGGTCCTCCCCTATCAGTGGACTAGGAAAGGGTCAGGGAGGAGATGAGGGAGGGAAGGGGGGAATAGGGATGGAATGCAGGAGGGGGCTATGGCTGGGATACAAAATATATAACCTGTGATTAATATAAAATAAAAATGTTAAAATTAAAAAAAACATCTCTCTTAGTGGTAGTAAGCTCTTTTAATCCCAGCACTCAGGCATCAGAGGCCACCCAGGTGTACAGAGCTAGTTTCAGGACATGGATACATAGCTAGCCCGTGTAAAAATTTTCCATTTATTGTTCCAATAACATAATATTTTGAAAATGTTTTCTTTTTGTCTTCTATATTTTTAATTAAAAATCAATATTTTTGTACAATATATTTCTGGTTATATTTTCCCCTTCTGCAGTTTCTTTCTGATTCTCTTTTTCTCCCTCCACACCCAAATCTATGGGTTTTCTTTCTCTCATTGTCAAGAATGGTTTAGACTTGTTTTCTTTTTCTAATTTTGTTTATTTCTTTTATCCTTGGCGTAACCCAAGTTCTCTCTGTGTACCCCTCTCTTGCTTTATGTTCAATATGTAAAGAAAGATAGCTTTAAATTCATTATCCTCCTGACAGTTTCCAAGAGTTAGGATTACTGGTAGGTATAAACATGGACAGCTTGCCTCTCTATTTCTGTTTCTCTTTTTTATGTGATACCAGGAATTGAACCTGGACATTGTGAATGCTTTGTGAATTCCATCCCTGATGTATATACTCACTCCACTTTTGATCATTTTGAGATAGACGCTGACAAGTTGCTGACTTCTGTAGAGAGCTGCGTGTGCTGCGCCTTAAAGATGGCGCCGGTTTCTGCCTTCTCCCACCCTGATGGCAAGTGTTCTTGTGACAAACAACTCCTTATTTGGCTGTGCTGTGTCTGATGATCCGCCTTCTCTTGCGTGTACCTATCCGCACTTCCCATGTGGCTATCCGGGGTTGGCTGGCTCAGGAGTACTTATTCCTGGGAAGGGCTCTCCTCGGGGAAGAAGAGGAAGAAGAAGAAGAAGAAGAAGAAGAAGAAGAAGAAGAAGAAGAAGAAGAAGAAGAAGAAGAAGAAGAAGAAGAAGAAGAAGAAGGAGAAGAAGATTGTTGAAAACTCCTGAATAAACTGCTTGAAGAAGAGCTCCTGTGCCCTGTCTTTCCTTGCTGGTCGAGGTGGACGCAACAGACTTCATTTGCTTTATATTACTATGATAAAACACCATGATGTAGACAACTTGACAAGGCTAGATTTATACAGAGAAAGGGCTTTGGGCTCAGAATAGGAACTAGAAAGCAGAAACAGTAGCAGAGACCTTGAGGAGAGTTGTTTGCTAGATTGCTCAGGCTGCTTTCTTTGTCCCTTTCTTTCATTTTTTCCTATCTTTCTTCTCATCCCTCCTCTTCCTCCTTCTTCTCTTAAGACAGGGTTTCTCTGTGTGGTGTTGGATGTCCCAATTTCATATCGTAGATCAGGCTGACCTCAAACTCACACCAATCTGCCTGCCTCTGCCTCCCTGAGTGCTAGAAATAAAGGCGTGCACCACTACACCTCGCTGCAGGCTGCTTTCTTGTATCACCAAGGATGACCTGCCCAAAAGTGATTTCACCCACAGAGGGCTGGACTGAACAATTCCACTCATCTAGGTTAACACAAACCTGAAGGAGGAAGTGAGGACTGAAAAGAGAATAACAAGAGACAGAAATCGGGACATTATCAGCAATTGTTGAGATGAACTTTATTTTCTCTGACCACTATTCCCAACAGCCCTTACATGAACTTCTTCTAGGCTTAAATTTGTTACAATTTGCTAGTATGCGCAAATTTATATTTCCTGTTAATTTAAGAACATCAGCATTACCTCAAGCTCTGTTAGTATTCATTGATGATTCTTCTAATGTTAATGCCTTCTCACCTTCATTTCATTATCTGTTCTTTATTGTCAGGTTATATCCAGAATGAGATCACTTCTTGACACTATCCATGTCTTTCATGGGAATGTGTGTCACTGTCTTATCTCAGATAGAATGTGCTAACATGTAATCTCTAATCATATTTTAGTCCTGCACAATACAAGATACTCATTCTTTATAAATAGCAGAAATTCCTTAATCCATAAATAGGACATTATTACTTCTTTTACAAGTCTCAGCTTGATTTTGCTAATGTGAAAGAATAACACAAGACCATGGTCTCTGAACTGATGTCGGCTTTTACTCTTTGTTTACCTATCTCAATGCAAAAACACTCAGGGATCTTTGTTCATTAAGAGTTCATGTTTGCCTGAAGTGAGGAAATAAGGTTTTTTTCTTTTACTAGTAAGAAAAAGAATAGATTTCTATATCAACTCAGAAGCATAGAGAGTAGAAATCTATTTTTTTAACATTTTTATTTTATATTAATCACAGGTTATGCATTTTGTATCCCAGCCGTAGACCCCTCCCACATTCCCTCCTTATCCCTCCCCATTCCTCCTTCATCTCCTCCCTGCCCCTTTCCAAGTCCACTGCTAGGGGAGGACCTCCTCCCCTTCCATCTAACTCTAGCTTATCAGGTCTATTCAGGAATGGCTGCAATGTCCTCTTCTGTGGCCTAGCAAGGCTGATCCTCCCTCTGGGGGCAGGGAGGTCAAAGAGCCAGCCATTGAGTTCATGTCCAAAATAGTACCTGTTACCCTTACTAGGGTACCCACTTGGATATTGAGCTACCATTTGCTACATTCAAGCAGGTGTTCTAGGTTATATCCATACATGGTCCTTGTTTGGAGAAACAGTCTCATAAAAGACCCATGTGCCCTGAAATATTTGGTCCTTGCGGAGCTCCTGTCCTCTCCAGGTCATACTAACTTCCCCTTCTTTCATATTCCCTGCACTCTGCCAAAGGGTTGGTTATGTGTCTTAATATTTGCTTTGATACCCTTCTAGGTAGAGTCTTTCTGAGGCCCTCTGTGGTAGGCTCTTGTCCTGTTACTTGTTTTCTCCTACATCCAATGTCTATCCAATTTGTCTTTCTAAGTGAGGATTAATCCTCTTACCTCAGGTCCTCTTGCTTGTTTATCTTCTTTAGGTGTATAGATTTCAATATGTTTATCCTATCTTATAGGTCTATATAAGTGAGTATATACCATGTGTGTCTTTCTGCTTTTAGGATACCTCACTCAGGATGATCATTTCCAGGTCCCACCATTTGCCTGCAAATTCCATTGCTGGTGGGAATGTAAACTTGTAAAACCACTCTGGAGGTCAATTTGGGGCTTTCTTAGAAAACTAAGAATAGTGATTCCTCAAGATCCAGCTATACCACTCCTAGGCATATATCCAAAAGATGCTCAAGTACGCAACAAGGACATTTGCTGAACTATGTTTGTAGCTGCTTTATTCGTAATAGCCAGAACCTGGAAAGAACCCAGATGCCCCTCAGTTGAGGAATGGATCCAGAAATTGTGATACTTTTACACAATGGAATACTACTCAGCAATTAAAAAGGAGGAAAAAATGAAATTTGCAGTAGAAATCTTTTAATAAAGGTGTAATCTATTGTCCCTAAAACAGAGCAAAGGCACTATAACTCAGAAAATTGTCTCAACAATCGAATTTTTAATAATTGCACATACATACACACACACACACAAAGCTAGTACAGACAGTGGCTTTTCACATTGTACTTTTTACTTAAAATATATCACAAACCTAAATATGAAATGCAAAATGTAAAACTATTTAACAACAATCTATGAGAATATTTAGATGTCTTCAGATGTGAGGTGACATATTGAATACAGCACTAAAGGCAAGATCCATAAGAAAAAATACAGACTTCATTCAAATTAAAAACTTTTGCTTTGACAAAAGGAATGCCAAAAGAATTCAAACAGAATCATCACACATAAAGAGAGAAAATAGTTTTAAATGGGTTTTTGATTAAAGAATGGTTATTTAACTTTTAAGCTCAATTAAGAAAATGAGCAGCCTGATGAGAAATATGGGCAAATGATCTGAAGACCAGCTCAGCAAGATTGACATACAGAAGGGAAAAAATTATAGGAAAAGAAATGCTCATTATCTTAAAATCATTAAGTGTAAATTCAAACAATTATGGAACACTGAAACATAAATTTTAGAATAGAGAAAATCCAGAACAGTGACAAAGCCATTTGTTGCTAACATGAGGAATGACAAGAATGTCCATACATTGTTGGTGCTAAACATGATATAACTACCTAGAAGTGCTCTTGAATCTTCTTCTAGATCTAAACACGGAATCATCACGAAATCTACTGATCTCTGCCCTTCATCTTTATCCCAACATGCTTAAACTGTGTGTCCACTCAACAACCTGATTATTGATGCTGTAGTAGCTTAATTATTAATTATATGATGTGAAATTAATCCATATTACTTTCAGTAGGTGGTTGGATAATCTACTTTATGCAGGCAATTTAACCTTATATAGCACTAAAAGGAAATTAGCTATTGGAGCCTGAAAATGATGTGGAACCCTAGAAACATGCTCATGGTAAAATCCAACCTGAAAAGCCAGTCAGTCTGTATGAGTCCTGTTCAATTATGCATCTGTCTAGAAGTTTTAAAACTATAATGCTAGTGGTTGCTGGGGGCTTGGCTTAAGGGGCACACCTTAGATGACTGTTAGAACAGTGAAGTTTTTATGTACAATAATTCTAGATATGCTTTGTATATTTATCCACATCTATAGATTTTTTCATATTAGGGTTGAACACTAATAGAACAATGAATTTTGGGTGATATCGGTACAACAGTTTATATTTACTGATTGTACAAAACATATGAGTCTGGTGCAGACAGCATGATACAAAAAGATAGGAAATATTTAGGCCATCTTTGTACATCTGCTTGATCTTGCTGGGAATTTAAAGTTTATCAGAAAATAAAACATTAAAGATGTCTCAAGACCTGTGTTTTGACCGTATACATTTCTTAGGAAAGTAATGATAAAGCAAAGAATTAGGGTTAAAAAAAAAAGGATGGTGCTGAAACCCAAACTAAGACTATATATTTTTTTGTTGCAGTAATAGTATCAAACTAAAACACAGGGTAGTTGAAAAAGAAAAGTTAATACTCCCAATGTCATCACTTGGGCTGTAATTACTGAGTCTATTGTTTTTTTTTTTGTTTTTTGTTTTTTTTACCACAGCACACAACAATTTATATTTAGTTATGTGTTGAAAGACTATCTTGTGTCTTCATGGAAACTTCACCTGTCTATAGTAAATCTGATGGCCTGTAGCTTAGGCATGAAATAAGAGAGGGACACTTGGAGGATAGAAATGATTCTGGGACACTACCAGGTGCAGGAGATTCAGCAGGCAAGATGTGGGGAGGAAAGATGCATTGTACCTGACCATAGCTAACCAACCACGTGGCAAAATGCAGAATTGGGTGTTTTAAGTTATGGGCTAGTCAGAGAAGAGACTAGTTGTATAGCCTTGGTATTTGTAAAAATATTTTGAGTCTAATGAGTCTTTATTCTAGGAGCTTAGGGTTGGGAGGAAAACTCCCTGCAACAGTAATGTTTCATTAATTTTATTGTTGGTGAGTGTTTTCTAAGTCACCAAGCAGGGAGGCCCATGCTTGTGGCAAGGGGAAGTGCAGGATGTTGAATATTTGCCACCCTCAGTCCCTGGAGATATCCCTGGGTGACTGGATCCAAACTCTCCCAGCTCATGGGTTGTCCCCTCTCTCCCAGGAAGCCTTAATGTGGATGTTCTGGCTTCAGCTGCCCCACCCCAACATTCACCAATTTTGGAGTTTCAGATTCTGTGCCCCTCAGTTATGGTATATGCTGGTTGTCAACCATCTTAGATTCTTCCTGTTGGAAGGTGTTTAAGGTAGATTACTTTGACACTTGACTTCGCAGAGAGAAACTTTCCAGAGAGCTTCTCCAGGCAATCCAATTGAGTCTTTAGGCAGTCAGTGTTTCATGTTGGCCTTTGGACTGGACTGTTGGTATCCTGAGGACTGAATCTGATAATCCCCTAAACACCCATCAACCCTAATCAGCAAGAAGTAGATAAAAGTAGATTACAGCCCTTTTCTCTGCTAATCTCCTACATAAGGTGTGGGCAAGTTGGAAGGGAGGTAAAGGTGCTTAATAACCCAAAATAAAGTAGGTTTGATGAAAAATCCAAGCCTACAGGGTGTCATCCAAAAAGAGCACCACTGATAAATCCCACTATCCAGTGATCAACATTGGAAGACATTTAACATCCAAACTATAACATGGAGCTATTTCTAATTTATGTTCTGTTGACATGTCAACAGTTTTCCAGGTATATAAATAAAAAAGAATAATTAACAACAGACTTTCTTGAGTTAAAGTGATCAGACATAATGCTGATCATCTTAGAGCCTCCTCTGGGATACAACAGTAATTAGAAATTGATGTTGAGAAAAATGATTTGATCTAAGGAGCTTGAAGACATTTCTTAAATTCAGATGCAAAGAACAACACTCAGTTTTGTCTTCCCACCATTTTTAAGTAGACACTTCGGAAAACATAGTGTCCCAGAAGGAAATTGTTTGGTATTATGAATGGCCTAGGAAAGCCAGAAATTAGGAAACAATGAGAGTTAGCTACTCACAGAAATAATTATCTGCAGTTCAAAAAAAGAAACCCTTATATTGAAACCTCGAAGGAAATCAACACTGGCAAAGCTCTATCTAATGTGAGACTTGTTAGATCTTATTCAGCCTGCCTAATCAATTTATAGTGACTTTGTTCACATGTAATATAGATGAAAATCTTAGCATGAAGTACTTTTATCTCAGAAGTAACAGAAAATAAAATCTGTAGTGGAAATCACACATTTTTATTCAAAAGCCAGTTCACACTTAGAGTATAAACGCATCAAGTTGATTTAAAACAATACTGCAAATTCTTACACACTAAAAATAAGGAACCTTAAGCAGGGTATATGGGATCTTAGTGCGGAACTCTGTGTTTTATGTTATTTATTTGGTTTGCACAATGGGTTTCAGGAGTAAACAAACAACTACAATTTCTGTATATTGGTGCCTATTAGAACTTAGGATGGTAAACGAGTCTTAATCAAATATGATGTCTACAGGGTGCAAATCGTATTTGGAATATTCTATTTGTTGTAACGTTAGCACCTGAGAAACAAGAGACCTTAGCTCACTATAAAATATTGCTGTTGGGGCAAAAGCACACTCACTGGAATACAGCATCCCCTGAGATATCAGTAGGGCCTGAGGAGAATTATTGCTTCCTCCATCAGTTTACTGCTCTATTACCCGAGGGCTCTGATGGATCCTAAGGTAATATATCAGAGCATTTAAAGCTGAATTACCCTTCACGAAATGTTCCAAATAGTTCTGCTTGGCCCAATCCTATGAGATCTAATGTTTTTCCAATGAATTATATCTTAATGTCACTTTTACCCACTGGCTTTCCAATGAGGGTTTCTGATGAATGTAATCCCAATGCTTAGACTAGCAGGCTAGGATTGGAATGGCAAGGGGTATTGTCTTCTGAGAAAGTCCAATCCCAAGTGTCTCACCCATCATCAGTAAGACAGAGGGAATTTAAGCGGAAGAACGCTCTACATGTTGATGAGCAGATCTCAAAAGGAGAGGCATGGTGGCAGCTGGACCTGGTAGTTATTTATTGACAGTAAGACTTTCAGTATTTATCTGGATAACTGAGAGTTAGGGTAAAGAGTTAATGCATAACACTGAGAGTAGAAATGCAAGAAATGTAAATGTCCAAATATTATTTTACAGTGGACATACATGGGAAACCTGAAAGAATGATTTTTTTTTAATGGGGAAAATGAAATTTCATACAAAGAATGTTTTTCTAAGGTGGGATTGAAAATTATTGAGCTATCCATTGACAAAGGGAATAATGAAATGGTACAGAGTCCAGGACTGGGTCCACATTCTTCTATGCATGTATTTAAAATCCACGGATAATTGTGTGGTTTTGAGTTTCCTGAACTATTCGCTTTTCACTTTTTCTTTTTGCCTCACTCTAGTAACTTGTATCTTGAAATTATTTTTCTGTGACTTCTTCCAAAATTATATCTCTAGAAATTTGACCAGTATTATTCTTTTGCTTGTATTATGGATTGCTGACCTCTTTGCTTTCTATTTATAGCAAGCAGTTTTAAGCGCTTCTAAGTGTTGTGTTCATGTCTGGGTCACTGAATAGCAAAACAATGGTCCTTGCCCAGTTAACAGGCAGAAGCAAGCCCACAAAGCTTATCAAGAAAGGAATGGATTAGAAGATAAAAGGAAGACTAGAAATAGTATATAGCCCAAGATGACTTGATGCAATAGCAGTTAAAACCCCTTTAATTCTCTGTCCTCAAAGTTCCCTGGGAGTAATTTTCAGAGTTGTGTCCTCAGAACCTTTGGAGGGAATGATTAGGATTAAAACAGTTTAAATAATGTTTGTGTAAAGCCATTTTCCTTTGCACTTGCTTCCTCTCATAGACAGAATGCATTTTCGCTGCCAGAGATGATCTATTATACCCTGCCAGACTGAAGGGAGAAACAAAAAACAGAAGCCTATATTACTGTACTTTTTCAAATATGAGCTATGCCACATTCTTAACCAATTTACCTAACAGAATGAATTTGAGCCCAATAATGTACATACAAAGCAGGGATTTGTGAAGTGAACTAAGAGTATTAGCACATGTCTGAGGCCATCCTCAGCTATACAATGAGTTCCAGGCCAGCTTGGCAAAGGGTAAGACTGTATCTCTAACAAACAAGTCAAATAGGCATATGTTACTCATATAAACATGTAAGAGCTTGAGTTGATTGCAAAAAATTGTTTGTATAGAAATGAATTTTGTGTCAGGTTTAAACATGTTTTGAACAAGCTAATACCAATGGATCTAATCCAAATATACACCTTAACTTTGGTGTTCTAAAATAAATAAACAAGAAAATAGGAGTATAAAGAAAAAAGTTCTGGGACCGAAAATGTTGAAAATTGATATTTTGTAGGATGCTTTGAGACAGTTTGAGTCTCAAAAGTCCCTAGAGGCAGAGAAGCTCTCCAGAGATGTGCACCAGATAGAGACCATCTTCATCCATTCAACATATTTCCAAGCATATTAAATCAACAAGATGCATGTTCTGAATTAGCTTAACATTGTCACCCTTTGTGTCCGTTCACACATTTAGAAGACTGAAACGGCTTTCTGTATTATCCCTAGCTCTCCCATATGTGAGCCGCTGACCATTGTAACTGAATTCTCATGTTGATATGAACACTTCATGCTTGCAGGGCTTGATAACACCATACAATAAAATATCCAATTAATTGTTTCTGCTTTATTCCCATAGTGGCTATGAAATTATATAATTATAATTAAACTTGCCTGTAGGGGAAAAATATTCTGATGAGTAAATAGAAATAGTCAGTCCTCTAGACAGCTATATGCTTTATTTAATAGTTATGTCTCAGTGGGTTGCCTTATAAATTAAACTGTAAGTGTGGTTAGCTTACTTTAATCCACTGGAGACTGATTGATTAGGGTGCATAAAGATTCATGTTTTGAGCCTAAAAATCTGAGTACCTTTGGGTAGACATGGAATTCCTGGCAGGCAAGAATTTATTGTAGAAAGCTAGCTTTCCCTTCTGTCATAACAATGTATTGCTTTGATATTTTTACTATTGAGTTAAGATTGCCTTTCCTTGGCTAGGAACCCATTAAGAGATAGCAAAGGGTCACCAACCTTTTTAGAAACAAAGATCAACCTGCTCCCATAGTCTACATTCAGTGTTGAAATATTTGTTTTCTAGAAAGATTTTCACCAAGTATTTTTTAGATTTCTTAAATACTATGGGAAACATACCATCATTCTTCCTCATATAAAAACAATAAAATGCAACTAAGGCATGAATTGCCCCATTAATCTCCATAAAAATGCTTTTAGGCTGTTTGAGCTATAAACACACTCAGAAGTATATTGACCTTTTGAGCTGTAATGTTGGATTTGAACTAACAATTTACAGCCAAGATTTTCAGCCAGTGAGATGAATGCTTCAAATCAGAAGTACCCAAACCAAACCAATACAGCAAAAACAAAGTTCACATTTTCACATTTCTTTCACATTTTCAGGTAAATTATATTATTTTCTTAACTGTGAAACAGAAAACAGGAAAAAAATATGTGGACACCTATGAAGGATGCTGTAGCCAACCCACTGTTGAATGGTTGCGTTTTATGGAATGATGAACTTGTGTTGAGGGTACTGTAATCTTCACAGAGTTGCCTCTCGATTATGTGTTTCATGGTCTTTCATCAAGATGGCTATGGCTACTGTTAGCCCATGCTAACAAAATAAAGACAAATTCTCTCAGTATCATAGAAATTATCTACTTTAAAAAATTAATTAATTATAATTTATTCACTTTTTATTCCCACTGAGCCCTCTCCCTCTTCTCCTCCTAGTCACCCACACTCCCTCTTCTCTATGTCATTTCCCTAGTCCACTAATAGGGGAGGACCTCCTCTCCTTCCATCTGATCCCAGCCTATCATGTCTCATTGAGGCTGGCAACAGCATCTTCCTCTGTGGCCTGGCAAGGCTGTGTCCCCCAAGGAGAGGTGAACAAAGAGCCTGCCATTAGAGTTAATGTCAGAGACAGCCCCTGTACAGGGGTTTCCTTTCTAGGAAACCCATTTGGAAACTGAGCAGCCTATGGGCTTCCTTTGAGCAGAGGGTCTTTGTCCTTTCCATGTATGGTCCTTGAAACAAGTATTGGTCTCTGCAGGACTCCCAACCCCATCCCAGGCCCAGATTTCTTGGCTCTGTTGTTCTACTTGTGGAACTACTCCTGTCCCCTCCAGGTCTTTCTATCTCCCTCTTCTTCCATAAGGATTCCTGCACTCTGCCCAAAGTTTGGCTATGAATCTCATCATCTCCTTCGCTACCCTGCTGGGTAAACTCTTTCAGAGGTCCTCTGTGGAAGGCTCCTGTAGAATCATCTTCTTCTTTTTGGGGGGGGGGATTATTATTTTTATTTAAATTCTTTATTAATTACATTTTATTCACTTTGTATCTCCCCTGTAGTTCCCTCCGTCCTCCAATCCCAATCCCTCCCTTCCTCCTCCTTCTGCACGCATGTCCCTCCTCAAGTCCACTGCTAGGGGAGGTCTTTTCATCTTCTTAATCCAACAAGCTAATACAGGCAGTTTACTTACCTATCACACGGTTGCCATCATTTTACCCAAATCATTACCTTTTTTCTATGCTGTCTGGATGCCTTACCGTTAGTGAAGTAAGTCAGAGTCATCATGATCCTCTAATTTTATCTCTATTTTCCCCGTTCAATCCCTTAGAAGCCATTGATCATATTTAAATGAGTTAATAGAGATCAAATATTTATTCTCAAAAGTGGAAAGATATCCTCAGTGGCTATTGAAACATGCGGTTCACTCAGGAATGCAATAATTAACCTAGAGATTTCTGTCCTGAGATGGTCAAATATACATGGGCAGTTGATGGCTTGTTCACTTACATGAAAATTTTGCAAGCAGTGAAAACATTATTGTGTCTCATGCACATGTTTCTGTGGTTTTGTTTATAGGAGACATTAAATTTATCAAGCGAAAATTTTTAAAAAGAAAAAAAAAATAAGATGTATGTGGCCACTAGACAAAGCCTAGGCAGGGTAGCTAATCCACCACTCTGCCTGGTGTCTATGGAGAGGGAAATCAACCCAGCTCGCAGTTCTCAGAGGGACTGAGAAAGCTCTACATTATTTGAAAAGCCGGAAAAAATTTCAAGTCAAATAGAGCTAAAGATAGTGATAGAAAGACAAGACAGCTCTCCACACAGATCACAAGAATAGCAAAGTCCCTCTCTTTCTGCCTTCTTCCTGCTCTAGGCACTTGCCCACAGCAAGTGTTAGGTATGGAAATCAAAAGTGGTATCAGGGCCTGGGCATTTCCATGTCATTTCACCGCATGTCGCTTTTAGTTATGGCGACATGCGGTGTCGCCATGCAGTGAAGCACCCCTTCACTGCAAATTTATCTGAATCAAGAGCCATCTTTTATATGATATATGCCTAATATATGAGACAGAGATGTCGCCTCATGATACAAAACATTAAAACAAGTGTTAGGTCTTTAGAGTAGGTAAAAATATTTCAGTGTAAAAATGAAAAAAAAAAAAACCACAGAAAATATACAGACTATTTTAAGGCCCGCAGCATCTGCTGATGTCTGTGGTACAGCTCTACCTGTGCTGCTCTAGTTAAAGTGACAACTTGACCTTTTGAATGTACAGGTCGGAAGAGAGAGACAATACTACATTGTCCTATGATTGTTACAATAATCATAATCTTATAAAAACATCAAAATTGTACACACACAAACTCACACATATGTTCACACACACAAGTTTAGATAAGCAATGTATTTAAATAATATTAGACCTTTACCCCTCTCACTGAAATAAAATAAAAATTTTCATTGTCTGGAATAAACAATTGAATAATATTACCTGAACACTTGTGTTGATTATATATTGAATATACCATGAAATTGATAATAACATAAATATACTTTGAATTAATAACAAAAACATAATGAATGATTTGAGCCACACACAAACTTTATACCGTTTACATTTTAGTCTGATATCCTTGGAATTTGCTTTTATCCAACTATGAGTGAACCAAAGAACTGGTCAATAGTGACTCTCCTGTAAAACAGTGCAGGGTTATTTCCTATATTTGAGGTATAGAAAAGTTTTCATCCAAACTGACATTTCTATTGTTTTTATCACTCTTTTAGTTTTCCTTTTTCAAAATAATTAATGAATTATAGCCTTGGAAATAACATGTGTGCTTTGCTTACAGTAAGCAAGTACTGCGACAACACTCTTCATCTTTAGCTCTTCTTTTATCTCTGAACCCATAAAAAGGTAAATATTTGAATTTCTGCAACATGGGTCATGTGTATTTGCTCATTTGACTTGTATGTAACACTTATTTATATATGTTTATGCTTTTCTTCTTGTGTCTTTTACTTTACTGCATCATATCTACTTCTTGTACATAATTCTGTACCCAAAATTTGAGTACCGTATAGTGGTATAGTATTGCATTACAGTGTCATGCCATTATTACTTTATTAATCTTTCTCTTGATAAGTTTCAGATGCTTGCATTATTATAATTAACTCCATGAACATTCATATAGTTAGCCTTGTTTAAATGTGCTACTTATTTTTATTAGATATTTAATCCACTATCATAACCAATAAAGGACACAGACTCCTGATAGATTTTATAGTTGTCTTACATCACCATAGGATGGACAGATAATTGTATTTACGTTATCACATATCAAACAGGCCGCACCCCATCCCACCATATCTGCTTTAATCATTTTTATCTGTCCAATCTCTCATCCATAATTCTCTAAATGCTTGCTTATTGTTCATCCGGGTTGCTTCCTCCATCCAAACCAATATTGGAGGAGTTCTTCATCCCAGCCCATGTGGTTCAGTATCCAACTAACCAATGGGGCCTTCCTCTTTCCTCTTCTCTTCCTTCCAGTGTCCTTCTCAAGATCCTCTCTGTCCTCCAAACCCAAGAACCTTAGCTATGCCTTCCTATTTCAACCTTGCCCAGGTACAGGCTTTTATTATTAAACAATTAGGAATAATGTCTTAGGCAGATTTACACAACACGGATAGGTGTATCTGGGTGGTAATCAGATCTTGAGGGTCAGTAATTAACATCAAAATACATAGCACCAGACCAACCTCCAATATCCAGTCAACTCAAAATGGCTTGTGAGACCACAAAATCCAAATGAAAATGCTAGTACTGCTGCTTTACTAATTTAATTTTTAAAATTTGATTCTAAATACTTATTCATATTCATATTCATCAAAGCTGCTGCCTTTTGTAAAAGGCAGAGATTACCAAAGAAATCCACAACTGGTCAAACTGCAAGGATCAATTGATTGTGAAACATTTACAAGATAACAGCTATACCAAAGGCTCACAGGCTGTATTGGAAGAGTAGGAAGAAAGGTTTCATATCCATAGGGCTACAATATTTGCAGTGAGATAGATCTTCTGTAAACATCAGGAATGTTGCGTCCATTGAATCTCAAGTACATGGTTACCTGAACAAGACCTGTATAATAATGACACCAACTGGCAAAAAGATAGGGAAAATCTTTAGATTACACACATACAGGGGTATAAAGAAAGAGAGGGAGAGGGAGAGAGAAAGAGAGAGAGTGATAAGGAGCAACTGTGTAATGTGGCAATAACACTTCTATTGGACAGCAAAGCCTAGCAAATGAGAATCCTAGGTCTGGAATAAGTTATATCTTTTGGAGTAGTTTCCCAGTGTGGTCTCATAGACTCCTAATTATTCCCTATTGCCACTGCACTGGTAATTACATTTAGACACTGGGTCATCATCTAGAACTTGAATTGATGATGTTAAAGTTATTGCTCTAGATACTCATTCTTGAGTTTTTGAACATGAAGAATTCATGTGATACTCATCTAGAATATTTTTTTCTTACTGCCTAACTTTCATAGTACTATAAAATGCTGTATGTGCCACCAGAGGAGAAAAGTGATAATCAGTTTTATGGGCTATGATGACTACCCTGGCAAGACATTCCCATTGGCAAGAGTAGCGCAAACATAATTGTGGTAATCTGTCACTTCTTCATTGGATTAAGTTCTATCATAAAGTTTATATGGGTCTTGTTCCTTACTTTGTTTTTTTGGAATTATTTTACTACCTGGGTTTAAGAGGGCACAAGTTAAGATGGGTAGAAATGGGACAGCTGATTTGGAAGGAGTCAAAGGAAGGGACACATGTGACTCAGAACACACTGTAGGAAAATCTGAAAGGGGGAGTGGATGAAGGAGGGGAGACTTGGAGGAGAGGAAGGTAGAGGCACCCTGGGGATATAAAGTAAATAAACTTAAATGAAATAAAAATAAAAAAAGAAATGTAACAACCACTAAAGGGCCAAGTCAATGACACCCTGGTTAATGTTGAAACACATCATTATACAGAAATATTAGGTTAGATAAATGAGCCCTATTTGATAAAGAAGTAAATTGTCTCTATTTTCATAGTTGTTTACAAGTTATGTTTTCAAAGATATGGTGGCCCCAAGAATTTTCATTTAGACACGAACTCTGCAGAAGATTCAATCACTTCCAGGACCCGAGTACAGGAGAGGTGGTGAGCTAGGCAGGATTACAAGCTGTCCATATGGCTGTTGTCCACATTGGTTAATATGAAGACAAAATGCACTACAAGTCCTGCAATGAAAGGAAACAGAAGTGGGCAAATTTCTTCCAGAAAACAGTCCAGAGCAACCAGACCCTCCCCACCCAAATTTACATCTTTTTTTCCCTCTCTCATTCTTTAAGAAAAGAAACAGACATCAAAATAATATAATAATAATAATAAGATAATAAGATAAAAACAAACAAGCCAGAATAGGACAAAATGGACAAACAAACAGAAGCAAAGTCCCCTCCTCTGAAACAAGTCCCCTTCTTGTTAGACAAGGTGATCAGGAGGACCAGCCTGTCCTGAGGACTGGGGATACATTAAAGAATCATCCAACAATGATGGGATTCTCTGACGCTTGGATTGGATCCCTAACTCAGAATATGGCTCTGCTCATTAATGGGCATTTTAAAAATTGAACACTAAAAATAAAAATTCTCAGTTCATCGATATGAATGGTACATACCCTGTAAATTCTGCATTATTGAACAATTCATATTTATTTTCAGTGTTAGAGTAGTACCTCTCTTTCTCAAGACAGTATTTCTCTGTGTAACCTTGGCTCTCCTTGACTTTGTAGACTAGGCTGGCCTCAAATACACAGAGATGTCCTTGCCTCTGCCTCCCTGAGTTCTGGAATATATATGCAAAGGACCTTTAAGGTTAAATATAAAAAGCCCTGACAAAGAAAAGGAAATTTGTTATGCATAAATGTTTGTTATGTAAATATTTTTTACATACTGGTTTTTTTTACAGTAATTTTACACACTGTTTTTTATATACCAAATGTCTGAAGACACTGTGACAACTCAAACAATACATAAGTTGCTCTGGAAGAAATGTTTCTTGCTTCTACAATTTATATGAAAATTAATATAGAATCTCTTAATAGTGTACACTGTACAAAAATAATTTCTCAAAATGCATCTTTAAATTTTTCCTTGTTCTGTTAATCAAGAAATAGCAAATTAGAATATTCTTCAAAATCTTATTAATGAACAGATTGAAATATTAATTACTCTAAAAATAGAACTGTACACCACAAAGGCTTCAGAAATTACTTTCATTTGCCCAAGAATATTATTATTCTGATTCTCTTTTGTACTAAATGGCAAATATTGTAGAGGTAACTACAATACAATATAGTAATTTTTCATTGAAACCAAAGAATCATGTATAAATTCTGAGATGCAGGTTATTAAAATACACAATATTGTAAGGGACTGTGCTGTCTATAAGAAGGTTTTGTAAAAACAAGATGGGTGGTCTTCAAAATTTGGCTGGAGAGATGATTTATAATTTTAGAGCACTGGCTGTTCTTCCAGAGGAGCTGGGTTCATTTCCCAACACGCATATGGAAGCTCACTACTACCTGTAAATATCACAATCTGTTTGAGACGATACTTTCAAGTACATGCACAAATACTCATATACATACACAAATATATATGCAGAACTGAACTGTCTAGGTCATATATTAATTCAATGCACATTTTTAATATTCTCAATTTCATTATTTTGTATGATTTTGAAAACAGCCATCTTTATGCATGTTGCATTTCCTTTGATAGATATTAAATATCCTCATTACATCTTATCTCCATTATCTCATTTCTCACAGAGTAATTGGAATGAAAATAATTTTATTCTTCTCTAATTTGTTTGTTACAGAACACTGGTGCCCACCACTCTTCTTAATGTTGTTTGCAGAAGATCTTTCTCTTATTTGTGAATTATCAATGCTTGCTTCATGGCAAATGAGAAATTGCAAATTTAAAAAATAAGTCTTCTTCATAGTTATACTTCAGGTACAAAGCAGTGAGTATTTTTTCTCAGTTATTTTAAGCATAAAAAAAGAGAAATGCTTCCACCTCACTGAAAGGTTGAATAATCTTAATTATTCATTTACCGATAAATATTGATTAACTATGACCTAATTTTATGTCTCTGTTTCTCAGATATAAAATAATATAATGTACATTAGGTAATATATAATATTATATAAACATATATAATCTCCACACATTTACACACTCACATATACACACTTAAAGAAATGTAAGTGATGAATTTGCGAGCAAGCAAGGGTGGAGTGGGAAGTACATTAGAATAGAGAAAAGGAAAGGAGAGATAAAAATTGCATAATTATAGTTCAATTTCAAAAATTAAAAAAATTAAAATTCTGTGATCTCTTCCAAATAGGAAAGTTTATATTTTTGAAATTTTTATTTGCTTTCTTCCAGATATTAGCTTATCTGTTTTTACAGTATTCCTTGTTTAAGGCTTTGATGGAGACAGGAGCTTTTCTCCAGTGTGACACTTCCTTTCCAGGAAGATAGACTATCTAGACTTACAGCTATTCCTTTCAGTTCTCACATGCTCCACACTCAACTTGATATTAACTCTCAGAACACTTACTCCAGGAAATCTTTATATTATGTTCAAGGCTGCAGTGTTAAGCTGTTTCATCTCATTGTGCTGGAAAAAAAGCAATGGAAGACATTAATCTTATGAATTAATAGTACATTAGTAACAGCTCTGTGTCTGTTGACTTTAAACCAGTTTTTGGTCATGTTGTGCTAAAGTTTCAACATTAACATGGGAAAACATTACAGCAGATTGTTTTTATTTGAAGTTCAATTTATTAAAATGAAAATTGAATTAAAACCATGAAACATATTTTTTTAATAAACTAACCAAGACTAACCTATTTTATTGCCACCTTTTAATATTTGAGAAAGTAATCTGGGGAAAGCAATCATTATTTGTGGAAAAGATATTTTTCCATAAAAACAAGATAAGAAGCCAGCACGTACATCTCAGGGATAGTTTCCATTTTCTTCTGGAATTTGTTATAACGCTCGTCTTAGATGAACTCTCATACACAGATGTGTGCATTGAATCCAGTGTTATTTGAGGAAAGCTGCTTCCCTATGAGAATTTGATGGCCCATCTAAACTCCAGGGGATTTTATACCTCAGTAAACATCAATACAATGCAAATGATGATTTACTGCTTTCCTCTTATCTGTGATCTTTTATTCATTGCCTCGTGTAGAGCAAACGTGAAATCCACTCTTTGTTCTACAAATAGAAAAAAGGAGCAGAATTCTTATATCAATTTTTTTTTCTAGTGAGTTGGCAAGCATCCATTTTTTTTTTAATTCAGGACAACATTTTTCAGTATTAAAAGAAAAAATACTGTAGAAAATATTTGTCCTTACAACTTGATTTTTACTTTAATGTTACTTTTAGGAATTTTCTTATATTTTTATTAATAAATGTTTTTGTCAATAAAATTAAGATGCTTTTTAAAGTTCAATTATAGTGTGCTTTACATACATAAAATCACTTTACATTTTCTTCATATGAGTTGTTATGGTGTGATAAGTGTTAGAGAAGCAACAATTAAAGACAAGAAAACAAGTATTGATGGTTTTAGAGCATGTTGCTCTGAAAGGTTAGCTCTTTTAATATCTAATTTTAGTATTTCACTGTAAACATGAGCTATAAGACAAGGATAAATTCTCAGTTGAAGCGATCCTTACTTATCGTAAAACCAATGTGCTTTTAGTGAAACTGTCTTGTCTTACACAGTATTCTCCGAGAAGGTTCAACCTCTCTCGTATCACACCTGAAAGGCCATTGTCTTCTTTTGCCGATGTCATCATCTCTGTTCTTTGCTTTTATGTTAAGGAATGTATACTTGTGATTTCTGACCACTCATCGCGTTTGTACTTTTCTGTGAGTGACTTCACACATTTTCACAGAGAAGGCATGTACGCATCCTGAACTCAATTTTCCTGTTTTTCTAATTTCTTTTTTAAATTTATTACAGTGTTCCAGCTGTAGCCCCTTCCCTTATCCCCTCCCAATCCCCTAGCCTCCTTTTTCTCACCCTCTGCCCCTCCTGAGTCCACTGATAGGGGAGGACCTCTTCCCCTTCCATCTGACCCTAGCCTATCGGCTCTCATCAGGACTGGCTGCATTGTCTTCCTCTGTGACTGCTAAGGCTGCCCCACCTTCAGGTGGAAGCCACAAAAGACCCAGCCACTGAGTTCCTGTAGGATAAATATACTAAAATCTGTACACCTAAAGAAAGTAAACAAGAAGGAGGGCCCTAGATAAGATGATCAATTCTCATTCAGAAAGGCAAACAGGGAAGACACTGAAAGAAGAAGAAAGCAGTGAACAGGACAGGAGCCTACCAGAGAAGGACTCTGAAAGATTTTACCCATCAGAGTCTCAAAGCAGATACTGAGACTCATAGCCAAACTTTGGGCAGAGTTCAGGGAATCTTATGAAAGAAGGGGCAGACAGAAAGACCTGGAGGGGACAGGAGCTTCACAAGGAGGGTCACAGAACCATCCTGAACTCTTAGTCCTCCGCTGATCATCTTCACATCCAGTCTTGTACATGCCCACTTCCCCTCTCTCCTCCTTCATTTCTTTCATTTTACTTTTTCTCCTATCTTGTTGTTGGTAGGCTGCAAACTATAATCTAGTGTTACCTGCAAGAAACTCTAATAAACTGCTAGTGAAGACTACACAGGTGATTATAAACCCACAAAACAATGGCCAGGGTAGAAATACACACATTGATTATTAATGCATTCAACATGTCAATCATAGTCTAGCAACTGAAAGTCTGATCATTTCTCTTCTTGTGAAGACAACATGTGACCTTTACAGAAGTACATGATAGAGTTATTATAAAAGTTCATGTTACTGGCATAAAAGATTATTTGTTTAATTAGTGTAAACAATTTGCTAAGTAGTGTGTATATAGTGTTAAGACTTATGCAAAACTTTAAAATGTGTTCTTTATGCTGTTGTCAAGAATAAAATGTTAAACAAGGTAGTATAAACTCATGCCGTTTAAAATTTCTTGTAGCAGTCCATTAGGAATAATAAAGGTGAACAGAACGTTCAACTGTTTAGCAAATGACCTTCAACTACATGTACAGGGAATGATGAATAATCAGAAAAATGTCGTTGGTCATTCTACATTGTTTCTGTTAGAAACTTTTCCACATGTAAGATGTGACATTCTGCTGTTTTGACATAATTCAGTGCCAAGGGAGTAATGTTTGTGAAGCTGTGTAAGGTTGAATCGCAGTGATTACAAAATAGAAGTTTCACTAAGCAGAAGTTGATGGTGCAATTTTCATGACTCTAAACTAATGTTCAGTTAATGTAATAAATATTTTTTGAACAGTACAGCAAAGAAAAAAGCCAAGTCGGGAAAAATAAAATCTCAACCTAAATAATATATAATATTTTGTCAGAAATATACTACTGAGCAATTAAAAATGAGGAAATCATGAAATTTGCAGGCAAATGGTGGGATCTGTAAAATAGCATTCAGAGTGAGGTATCCCAGAAGGAGAAAGACACATGTGGTATACACTCACTTATTTAGACCTGTAAGATATGATAAATATACTGAAATCTATACACCTAAAGAAGATTAAAAAAAAAAGAGGACCCGGGGTAAAGTGATCAATCTTTACTTAGAAAGACAAATGGGATGTAAGAGACCACAAATAATAGGACAGGGTCCTACCACAGAAGGCCCCTAAAAGACTATACCTAGCAGTGTATCAAAGCAGAAACTGAGACTCATAACCAAACCTTCAGCAGATGGCAGGGAATCCTATGAAAGAAGAGGGAGTTAATATGATCTTGAGAGGACCAAATATATCTAGGCATAGGGGTCTTATATGAGACTGTTTCTCCAACCAAGGACCATGGGTGGATATAACCTAGAACTTCTGCTTGCCTGTAGCCCTTGGTAGCTCAGTATTCAAGTGGGTACCCTAGTAAGGGAAATAGGGACTATCCCTGACATGAACTCAATGACGGACTCTTTGACCCCACCACCACCACCCAGCAAGGGAGGAGCAGCCCTCCTAGGCCACAGAGTACTTTGCAGCCAGTCCTGAAGAGACCTGATAAACCAGGACCACATGAAAGGGGAGGAAGTCCTCCCCTATCAGTGGACTTGGAAAGGGTCAGGGAGTAGATGAGGGAGGGAAGGTGGGATTGGGAGGGAATGGGGGAGTGGGATTCACCTGAGATACAGAGTTAATAAAATCTAATTAATAATAACAAATAAAAATTTAAAAAAGAAAAGGTAAAAAAAGAAATATAATCCATGTTTAAAGGTCCTAAGTTGATAATTTTAATGTAATAATTTCTGAATACTTTGCCTTCTTTTTTTTGCCTTCTTTCAAAGTTACTTATTATTAGCTAAACATCAATGTATCTGAGTTAATTTATATGTTCAACAAAATACAATATACAAAATAGGCTTGCTGTACATTGTCTTTACTATGTTCAGGTCTGTGCCTTATATCCCTGATCTCTCCAAGACTTTAAACATGAATGGGTGTTGTATTTTGTCAAATGCTTTTTCAGCATCTAAGAAGATGATCATGTGGGTTTTCTCCTTCAGTTTGTTTATATGGTGGATTATATTGATGGATTTCCATATATTGAACCACCTCTCCATGCCTGAGATGAAGCCCACTTCTTCCAACCAAAGACCATGCATGGAGATAACCTAGAACCCCTGCTCAGATATAGCCCATGGCAGCTCAGTATCCAAGTGGGTTCCCTAGTAAGGAAAACAGGGCCTGTCTCTGACATGAACTCAGTGACAGGCTTTTTGACACCCCCCCCCCACAGTTATGAGGGGAGCAGCCTTGCCAGACCACAGAAGAGGAAAAGGCAGACAGTGCTGATGAGACCTGATAAGCTAGGGTCAGATGGAAGGGGAGGAAGACCTCCCCTATCAGTGGAACTGGAGAGGGGAATGGGAGGAGATGAGGGAGGGAGAGTGGGATTTTGAGGGACTGAGGGAGTGGGCTACAGCTGGACTACAAAGTGAATAAACTATAAATTAATATAAAAATAGATATTTAATTAAAAATAAATTAATAAAAAATGTTAGACTAAAAAACAGATAATTATAAACATTGTTTATGGTAATCATTTTAATAAAATAGGAATAAAAATTATACAAAATAATTTTCCCTTATTCTGTTTGATTTAGATAAAAACTATTTCATATATGACTGTAGAAAATCCTTGCTTCCTAAGGAATGGTTTTCCACATCTTTTCACAACTAAAAGGAACAAAGTATTACAATCCCCCACACACATTTATAGTCATCATCTGAGTTTTATTAACTTGTGATTATGTAAAACTGAATTGTTGGTTATTTTTTTTAACAAATACAGTCTTGTAAAGTTCTTTTTAAAGATCAATTCACTTCATCACTAATTAAGTTTTTAAAATGGCATGAAAATTGTTTCTGAAAATGTTTTTCAACATAACCTATATATTAGCTTTCCCCTGCAATTTGGACGTAACTGTTTTCGGAGAATTAACACGACAGTAATCATGAATGTCATTTAATCTTCATGCCCTAATTCATGTATTCATCATATATATCAAAATATATACCCACTCTCTTATATGAAGTGATATACCTGAAAAGACAGAGAATAAGCAAGGTTATTTGCTGTTGTAGAACTGATAAAATAGAAGAGGCAATAACAGTTATTTAATAGTAAGTAGCTGCACATGTTAAAGAAAAACGGCTGTGTATATCACAAACAACAGAGCAGTGATTAGAGACAAAGAATGGCAGGACCGTTCTTTCAGATGTAATGACGTAGGTGCCAGAGAGACTTTACAGTGATAGGAATAAGGGTGAAGGCAGATCCACACGGAAACCTGGAGTGAAAGGTATACAGAAAGAACACCACTGAAAAAATATTGAGACAGAAAGGGTTACCTTAAATATTGTTCATGTGTCTGAAACAACATCTACAACCTGGAGATTGAGTAAGCATGCACGAGGTGGGGGCTATCTCAAGGAAATATGACTGAAGAGTGATGCATGATATTTTGGTAGAAACTTTGGTATTTATTCTAAAGATGCATTATATTCCTTTAAATCAAACACATACTTTAATTCGAATCAATGATTTTATACAGCATATTGAAGAATATACAGTTGATTAAAGGATCCAATTTTTCACTCTTAATGAAGACATTCAGAGGCAACATTGAAATAATGGCTCATTAAACTTTTTCTGTAATGTAATATGACCTTTGCATGTGGACACCAACTCCTTCTCTAATTACTTCATTTAATGGCACAACCCATCTGCCAAAGTTTTATTTCACTGATCTGTTTCCCCCTCACACCCTTTCAGCTCCAGCAGTAACTGTTTACTTCTTAATAGCTTAGTTTTGTTTGTTTCACAAGGAGAGGTGAAAATTAAAAATCACAGAGAAAGTGATTTTCCTTCCTTGCTGGAATCATGTGGGAAAAAGAGGCTAAATTGATGTCCATTAGCTGGTAAATTTCTGAATTAATGGATCACAGCTTGGTTTAGCCTTTTCCCAGTTGCTATGAAAGAATTCCACACAAGGAATAGTATTTTTAAAAAGCAAAACCAAAATGAAACTAAAACTATTTCTTACTATTGTGGAGGCTGAAGTTCTAGAAGTTCTGAAAGCTCTGAATATCACAGCTGCTTGCTGCAAAGATTTTGTTGCATCAGAGAGGCCAAGATGCAAATGTGAAGCAGCCTAAGAAAGAGTTGAACTTAAAAACAACCCTCACAATGAATCAACCACTTTCACTAAAGTAATTCCACTCTAGTGCTAAATTCATTAACACATTTGGAGGGAAGAATCACCACGATATATTCTCATCTTAAAGACATCACCTTCGAAGTTGTCTCATTGAGAATTAAATTTCAACATGAGTCCATGCATTCTGAAGGGGCAGTCTAGACTCAGCTAAAGAGAAGATCAGCAAAATCTTTGGAGGATGTGGAAAACACCATAGATCAACAGAAAACTCTAATACAGCAATGTGTCTATTTATACTTCAAAGCTACAGTCCCTAAGGCCAGATAGGATCGACAATTGTTCATTTATATGAAAAGCACAAAGTACAAGTTTTTATACATAGAGAAAGAAGCTGTTTAGATGATCTCATGACAGGTTAGAGGTAGGAGGTAAACCCCCAAACCAACTTGACATTTTTTTTTACTTCATAGAAAAAGCAATTGTTTTAGAGATGGAACATATGGAGGAAATAACAGGTTAAAGATACATGTTAAATTGTAGATAGAGATAGATTGAACAGAAGGAATAAGACAATCAACTAAGATGTGAGGGTGATGTGGAAGAAATTTGATTAATACCAAATGCATCTGTCTCTTACATTAAGGAGTATCAAAGTGTGCAATAGAGAAACCAAATCAATAGAAACAGAAATGAATCTGATATCAAATAAACTGACAGTTTGATAGACCACTGACAACAATTATTGCTATTTTTACAAAAGTACTCCTTTTATTAGTTAGATGTATAAATTATAATTATTTTTTCATGTTTAGTGCATTTGCTTACTTAATATGCTTTATGTATCTTTGTGTTGTTTAATTTGAGAAAGTTAAGATTAATTGTATTCCCTATGATGATCAAATAACTTTAAAAGAACAATTAATTACCTATTATTTCTAGAATAAAATATTGTACTATTAATTTTAAGAAAGAAAGTTTCTTGTGATTATCAAGGTTGACAAGATGTAACCTTGTGGGAGTATGATGTGGGTTTTACATAGTAATTGATTTGAAACACATGCTCTAATGTACAGAGCTGTGGACACATGATGATGAATATGCCAGGCATGTTTCCTGAGATCAGTATAAAACTATGATCACCTGGACTATTTACTTATTCTTTCAGTCTTGAGAGTACTCATATCATAAAATGAGCTAATGTAAATAAACCTTAAAACGAGAACACATTAAATGAATGATGATTATTAGAGATAATATCTAAATGAAGTACTTTAATTTTCACCTAATTTTAATTATAAGTGGAAGAAAGCTATTGAATCTGTGAATAAGCCTCAATATATTCCTACAGTTTGATTATGTAAATAGTTGTTTTACATAAAAGAGCACCAAATAATATAATCCAAATGAACATTTTAGTGAAAATATCACAAAATATATTCTTAAACAAAGTACAAAAATGTATCATAGAATAGCTGGGCATGATGTCTCATGACTGAAATCCTAACCCTCAGAAGGCAGAGGCAGGAGGTCTCTGTGTGTTAGAGGCCAGCCTGGTCTACAAAGCAAGTCCAGTAGAAGGATACACAGAGAAACCCTGTCTTGAAAACAAACAAACAAAATAAAAAAGAACCAAAAAACATATCATAGATATTAGTATTAATGCAAGTTAAGATAGCAAATGGAAAATGTTGAATATGCACATCATTTCTGAACTTCTGTTTTCTGGGAATTAATTTCATGATTATTGAGCCATATATTGGGGCACTATGAGTCTTTAGTACAATAATGACTGCAATTTTTAAATATATATATTTTATAATTGACAAATAAAATATTTTAAAAATTTGATATTTTCTTTGTTTATTACCTTACTACCAAATATAGGTATTATATTAATAGATAATGTTTTGATAAGCTATAATACTAGTAACTGAAAAATACATTAGCTTTAGAAATGTATTTTTCCATTTATAACTGTGAGTCTCTAGGATAAATTTCCAATAGAAGAGAATATGCAGTTAATAAGTAAAGAGTTGTTTAAGGATGTTCTGAAGATATGTACTATGATTTATTTTCATTAAAAGTTGACTTATTATTCAGCAACTAAAAACAAGGAAATCATGAAATTTGCAGGCAAATGGTGGGATCTAGAAAAGATCATCCTGAATGAGGTATCCCAGATGCAGAAAGACACACATTATATGTACTCACTCATAAGTGGATACTAGATCTATAATATAGGATAAATATAATAAAATCTGTAACCTATAGAAGCTAAGCAAGAAGGACCCTGGGTAAGATGATCAATCCTCACTCAGAAAGACAAATGGGATGGACATTGGAAGAAGGAGAAAACAGGAAACAGGACAAGAGCCTACTAAAGAGGGCCTCTGAAAGACTCTACCCAGCAGTGTCTCAAAGCAGATGCTGAGACTCTTAAACAAACTTTGGGCAGAGTGCAGAGAATCTTATGAAAGATCGGGGAGATAGTGGGACCTGGAGAGGACCGGAGCTCCACAAGGAGAGGAACAGAACCAAAATAACTAGGTCCAGGGGTCTTTTCTGAGACTGATACTCCAACCAAGGACCATTCATGGATACAGCCTAGATAACCTAGAACCCCTGCTCAGATGTAGCCAATGGCAGTTCAGTATACAAGTGGCCTCCCTAGTAAGGGGAACAAGGACTGTCCCTTTCATGAACTCAGTGGTGGGCTCTTTGACCACTCATCCCTGTGAGAGGGGAGCAGCCTTGCCAGGCCACAGAGGAGGACAATGCAGCCAGTCCTGATGAGACCTGATAAGCTAGGGTTGGATGGAAGGGGAGGAGAACCTCCCCTATCAGTGGACTTGGAAAGGGGCAAGGGAGGAGATGAGGGAGGGAGTGTGGGATTTTGAGGGAATGAGGGAGGGGGCTACAGCAGTAATACACAGTGAATAAACTATAATTAATGTAAAAATAAAATTTAATTAAAAAAGTTGATTTACAATTTATTTGCTTTGTAGCCCCCTCCCTCATCCCCTTCCTATTCCACCCTCCCTTCCTCATCTCTTCCTTATTCCACCCTCCCTCTCTTTTCCTCCCCTATCCCTCTTCTCTAGTACACTGATAGGGGAAGTCTTCTGCCCTACTATCTGACCTGAGCCTATCAAGTCCCCATTAGGATTGCCTGGATCCTTTTCCTCTGTGGGCTGGCTAGATTGCCCACCAGGGAGAAGTGGTCAAGAGTGAGGTATCCCAGAAACAGAAAGACATGCACAGTATATACTCATTTAGAAGTGGATATTAGCCATACAATATAGGATAAACATACTAAACAAAATCTACAGACCTAAAGAAGATAAACAACAGAAGGACCTTAAGGAAGATGCTTAATTCTCATTCAGAATGGAAAACAGGATAGACACCTGAAGCTGAAAGAGGGAAAAGAATGGGAGCCTACCAAGGGTGTCCTCTAAAAGGCTCCACTCAGCAGGGGATCTACGCAGATGCAAAGACTCACAGCCAAATTTTGAACAGAGAGCAGGGAGTCTTAAGGAAGAAGGGGGATGTAAAAGGACCTGAAGGGGACAGGAGCCACACAAAAAGACCAATAAAGCAAAAAAACAAAAACAAAACAAAACAAAAACCAGGGCCCAGGGGGTACTGCAGAAATTGATGCACCAACCAAAGACCAAGCATAGAGGGGACCTAGAACCCTTGCTCAGATGTAGCGCATAGACAGCACATTCTCCCTGTTGGTTCCCTAACAAGGGGAGAAGAGACAGTCTCTGACATGAACTCACTTGCCAAAATAACTTTTCAAAGAGGGAATGGATATTAGTGTTTTTTTAATTTCCGCAGATGGAATGTATGATTTTATAATTCACACATGGAGTTTCCTGGATCATATTTATACCTTTCACTGTGCCTTTTTTGTTAGCTCCTTCTCCCTCAACCACCTTGACCAGGTACACTGCTGTTTTCAGGCAGACCCTGTAACTCATTCCTTTATGTAAGCTATTCTTTTTAGTTACTTATATATAGTTATTGTGAATAAATGTTTCCTAGAAACATGAGCAGACCCAGTTTTATCGGGTGTTTTCTGTAGAGAAAATGTTTTCAAGATGGGGACCAGAAATATTCATATATTTTAAAACATATAGCACAGACTAGTAATACAATGGCAAACTTAAAAAATTGCATATTGTATAAACTTTGCTATTTTGTTAGTAGAAAATATGCTTTAATCTATTGATTTAAGCTAATCATCCCAAGTCTATGTTAAAAGTAGTCTAGAGCTCACGTGTTTTGAATGAAGAACAGGTCATTTGGGAGGGTGGGAGAAAGTGTCATCCTTAGAATTCTCTATAGATTTGGCTTTATACATCATCAGACACTCATAGTGACCTCTAAAATAGTAGAAATTTCCCCAAACACTGGTAAATGAACAGGATGCCAGATGTTTTATATAACAGACTTGAAGCTAAAACTCAATTGTGTTTTCATTCATTGCCCTTTTGAGGATTTAAGGAGAAGATAAATCAACACAAAAGAGAAAACAAAGACACAAAGAATATTTATTTTAAATTAAATGTAAAATGGATATTCACATTTATACTCTTAAGGTTGCAAAGCATTTAGAAAGAAGGGAATGTTACTACATATTTTTCATAGTACTTGTGTTTCTGAGAATGTTTTTTTTTAACGTAACTGACCACCTAACTGCAGTTCACCTGTCATTTTTCTGTCAATCACAAAGATGGCTGACCTTGTCCTTTGTATTGAATTACTCTGTGTTGTAATTACATCAATGCCACATATATTCCATGTATGTTTCTCTTGTTGACCCGTGGTCATATCATGTGTTCCCATGAGAAGGAATTCTGGAATCTGTAGGCCCAGACACAGGAGAAAGAAGGTTAGGACATGTTCTTGTGTACTTAGAGTACCTTCAGTTACAGGATCCTCAGCAGAATGCCTGTCTTCAGTCATCTCAAGGATGTCTTACTCTGATCCTGGGCAATACCAATGAATAAAAAATGCACTCTTGAAGAAAGGAGAGAATAACATGTAAAAATGATCTTATATTTCAGGTGTTCACTCAGATATGTATGTTCATTTCTTTCCTCTTCTTTCTTTTCGTTCTCCAGTCTTCACTTCCTTCTTTTTGCTCTTTTTGTTAATTTTTTCATTGCTGTTTTTTTGCAAAAGTACAACCCTGAGTAAAGTATATTATTACTATGGAACTGGCTATCAAAGAAGGAATAATTTGGTATATTAAAGTTGTTTCTATTAGCTCTAAGAAAAAGTGTGTTCTCTAGTTTTTCTTGTCACCACAGTTAATTAATGCACTTATTTATTATTTTTGCAATCAACTTGTTGTTATGAGGACAAAATACAAAACGTAGTTAGAAAGGTAAGAAAGACATCAAATAAAGAGTAAAACGGACAGTCAAATATGCAGCAACTGGCTTGAACTGCCGTTACTTAAAAGAGCCAATTGCAGTCTTTTTGCCTTCAAAGTTAAAAATACAGATAGAACGTACTTTCTGATTCAGTCTAGCTGGCTACCTTCAGAATCTGCTACTAGATTTGTTTTTACGCTGATATATCATAAACTTGGACTGTGAGACAAAATAAACCCATTCTCCCCTAAGTTGCTTTTATTATAGCAAGAGGGGGAAAAAAACAACTAAGACATTGCTGATAAATAAAAGGCACCAACCATGCATCTCTGAAAATAATTTTGTTGTTGATGAAATATCAACAGTCCCAGAAGCCCCTGTTCTGAGCAAGGTCTATCAAGAGCAGCTGGTAAGTTCTTTTAGAGATGAATCTAATCACAAGCAATGCATCTGTGGCATTTGTTCAGAAGTAGATCTTAATATGATAAATGACATGACTAGAAAATAACACCTTCCAAGTAGTTTTGTGCTTTTTAACACTGTGATATGAAGCCAGCTTTAGGAAGGAACAAGAAATATCTGTCATCATTCAGAATGAGTAGTTTAGGGCCTGGAGGTTTTCAGGAGTGCTGCTTGTACTGCCACCTGACTGGTGTCTCAGATAGCTCTTGTGAGCTCCCTACTGTGTGCAGTAGACTTGTGCAAGTCACTCAGGAGTTCAGTGGAAGAAGAATTATACGTATGTGTTACAAGGAACAGAAGTCGTGTGAGGACCGGAATAATGCTGCACAAATCACTACATGAGGAAACATAAAATTCTTTTAAGATGTCATTTGGAGAATTCAGGCAAGCCTTCAGTAACTCAGCTACATCATTAAGTATTTACAACTAAAACATTATTACTTGTTCTAAATTAAGAATACTTAAATGTTTACTCAAGCCAAGAAATATATATCCAGCATATAAAGGACCATTAAGTTGATGGACAGTTTGAAAGGAAAAAATAAAATATTTTTGAAATAATTGTATTTTAATTGGCTTCATTATGGAATTACAGAAATCAGCAGTGCTTTAAGTTATGGAGAAAAAACATTGAATACATTATTGTTCATTATCAAACAATGAAACTGTAAATCTTCCTCAAATAATGGGCAGTAAATAAAATGTGCTTAATATATACAAACTAAAATCATAGATTTAATCCAATTAGCTGTTTTTAAATAACTCATTAGGCAAAAGAAAAGAATCAAACACTTTAAAATCTTATTCAAAAATAGTAATTCTGTTTTGTCTAAAAAGTTTAATTGATCACAAAACGTTCTTTAAAGGAAATATTACTTCTTAGCACACTGTCATATGATATTGTGACCAACTCAGTTCAAGCGAAGGTTTCATTCACAGCTTTGGTAAACATGTTTAATAATTCACCTCAGGACATGTGCTGCCCCAGGGGCTGTGGCATTCATTCCTCTCTCCCCTGCTTCGCTTACTGCTCTTAGTCCTGATATTTCTGTGACTCCATTATGGACAACCAAAGAGATTATTAGAAGATTGTTTCTTCAATTTCCAGCATCTGAGCTTCCTGCAACCAGTTTTACTTTATAAAGCAGAGATCAATGCGGGGAGTTGAGGAATCCTCAAGATAGGTTAATGCCCTGTGAGAATCGTTGCATCTTATCAAAATCAGAGTCCTTTCCAGATCTTGGTCTCTCTCTGAGTATCTTTAGTGTATTGATGGATAGCCACCAGGGTAGATTAGACGCTGCTGGTTATTTAAATGCAATAGCATTTCTTCAATGACTTCACACTTCTAAAGCAACCAGTAATTTATCTGAAGTCCAGACTTTTTCTAAGTTAAGTCTGTGCATGATGCTTAGTTATATAGTCCATTGTTGGCTCCCTCAACCACCTTAAGGAGCTAACAACACAGGGAAGAGAGAACATGAGTTTTAGTAAGAAAATATTTTAATAATTCAAACATCATTTAGTAATGATTTAAATGAATCATCTAAATGATTTAATGTTTAAACGCAGTCACAATAATAGTAAAGTATTAGTAAAGCTAACTAGCAAAACTTTGTCTCCAGATGCAGAAGAATAAGTTTCATTCTAAAGATCTTTGTTTTTTTTAGTTTGTTTTTCTTTCCAACCAAATGTCATCTTGAGTAAAATACTCTTTAATCAGAGGTGATCCTGCCTATTACCTGAAGAACATCAGGGCCAGTGCAATTTAAGAATGCAACTGAGAAGCCTTAGCATACTGCCCTGGCTCAGACCTTAATTTTAGGCTTTACTAGGATATTCATTACTGACAGTCTACATTCTGATTCCAAAAGTGTTTGATGTCAGTTTTACCTCAGAGGTATAGCCCTGGTTTTATAAATAAAGTAGAGCAAAGGAAAAAAAAAGAAAGAAAGAGAGAGAGAGCAAGCGAGAGAGAGAGCGAGAGCGAGCTTGGAATGTGGAAATGGAGATATTGTGTTTACATGCTATAGTAAGTATGCCATTTGGGATATAAGCTATCTTTTCACTAAAAAAAAAAAAGTAAGCATAATCTTATTCTGTATTTTGTTGAAATCATAGACAAATGCCCTGACAAATGCCCTGACTTAAGAAACATTTACCTGGATGCAGTGAGAAAAAAATTTATTCTGAGTGAGGTAACCCAACATAGCAGACACCCATGATAGGAGCCTAGCATAACTGTCTTCTGAGAGGCTACATACAGCGAACAGATGCAAGATACCACAAGAATACCTACAGAGTAAACTAATTTGGGCCCATGGGGCCTCACAGAGACAGAACCCCCAACCAAAAAGCATACATCGGGCTAGAGTCCAACAGGTATGTAGCAGATGTGCAGTTTGGTCAACGTGTGGGTCCTGTAACAATGGGGGTAGGGACTGTTTCTCACACTGTTGCCTGTCTGTGAATCCCTCTCTCTTAGCTGGGCTCACTTGCCAGGCTTCAGTGGGAGAGGATATGCTTAGTTCTGATGTGAATTGAGATGCCAGGATGAATTGGTAGCCCTTGGGAGCCTAGCCTTCTCTGAGAAGGAGAAGGGAAAAGGGGGAGGAGGCCTGAGGCTAGGGCTGGAAGGAGAGTCAGGAAGGGGCTAGGAGCAAGCTGAAAAGTGATTAAATAAATAAATACTGGGAAACATTAGAAATTTTTTTTCAGGAGTATAGACTTTATGTAAACTGACCCTTGTTCAATCCAAAGAAGCACTATTTTATCTCCTTTGTATTATCTGTGCAGTGGTTTTCATACCTGGCATCAAACATCTATTAAGTAGATAAGCTTATGTGTTTGTACACTAAAGACAGTGGAGAACTAACAGGGGTTTGTATCTCAGATCATTCTGACCACGTGTTAACCTTAATGATCAAGTTATACCACTCCTGAACATGTACTCAATGGACTCTTTATTTTCTATATCCTGCTACATGTATTTGTTCATATTTCTTCATTGCTGTTCTTCTCTCAATGACTAATAAATGGATAGAGCCTAGATATCTATCAATTGACAAATGGATAGTAAAAAAAAAGTACTACATATTTTCAGTGGTATTTTATTCATTGTCAAGTATGAATGGGTTGTATAAAAGGTACTACATATGAAAATATGAAACTCTGTGAGGTAACACAGGCCCAGTAAATCAATGGCCACATGCTCTTCATCTTATGCAGATCTAAGCTTAGAATTTTCAGATTTCTGTGTTTGAGCTAGAGAACATATAGCTGTTAGGAAACTACAAAGCAAACACTGGGGGCATGAGGTTCGATGCAGCAAGGAAGAAAGGATAGTCAAATGGGAGAAATAAAGTGGAGGGTGAGAACTGGACATCCACGTATTTAAATGGGGCAGAAAGCCATGTAAAACAAGGGGATAACGACAATGGCTGACCAGTAAGAACGCTACTGTTTTTAAGCCTATGAAAACATAAGTTAGAGGGAAAAGAGTTTGAAAAGAAATATCTGGAATGGCTGGATAATCCTTTAGAAGAAACCGGCTATTAAAGGAAAAAGCCCAGTTTCAATTTGGGCTACTTTCTGAAATGCTGGGTGTCCCTCAACACCAATACAGACTTTTTAGTTAGAAACTTCTTTATTGCTGGCTAATGAGGCTGAAAGGTGAGAAAAGACATCGCCAGTCTTACCCAACTATGGCCCATGTGAACTATAATACCAACCTTACCCAACTATGGCCCATGTGAACTATAATACCAACCTTCGAAGAAAGTAGGCAAGGCTAGTTCACCCATCTTAAAACAAATAATAATAAATGGCATGAGTGTTGTAAGAGAAACCAACTAATGTTTGGTACTATAAACTTGGCCAATACTGATGAATGAGAAAGTCATAGATCCCAGGAGAGAAACTCTTGTTGTTTGGAGAAGTGGGTATGTCAAACTTCTCCATAATTATTTGTTTACACCCATAGATTAGTTCTGCTCTTTGTCTTGGTCAAGGCATTACTGTTACTCTTAGGTGGAGGTGAATGCAGATACTTAGACTAGTAATTGGACAATATGTTAAGAACATGTGAATATTATGCTCAGCCCTAAATGAGACACCTATCTCACTCCTCGAAAGTGCGGGAAACATTGGGGAAGAGTGGGCTAAAAAGAATGTTAAGTGTTGGCATTTAGAACAGAGCACAGAAAAATGCCATCTTCCATACCTGGCACTATTGCTGTATCAGCAAGCTTACAGTAGCAGATGCAACCTGCACAGACCTCCTTAAGACGGAGTCTGTCAGCATTCTATCATGGAGGCGGGAAGGACTCATAAGAGTTCACCTTTCCAGAACATCTCAGACAGTTTTCAGGGAAGTTTATATTTCTCAGTTGTGTAGCGAGTAGGACTGCTCCTGCTGAAGCATCTACCCCCTCACTGATGTTCATGTCCAAGGAGAGGAGCTAGGCTCTACATCGTGAGCACCTCCGAGGATGTAGCATCACAGTTTCTGGGTTCTAGGCTGTTTTCCATGCCTTGTCATGTTCCTTTACTGTGTGTACAGAAAAGAAAACCAGAAGCTGTCTTTTTCTCTTCCACTGTCCCCACCATCTGTCCTAGTTCCTGCACAACTAGGGACTAGAAGCCTGCTGAGAATGAAATCCCAGACAAAACCACAGAATTCCTAAGGCTGCCTGAACCTAAGGAAAACCCCACTGAGTTTTTAACCTCTGGCTGTGTTCACTTTCTTTTGGCTGCTCACATTTTCTTTCAGCATGTTGGTTTTATTCTTGGTCTTATTACTTTATTATTTCTTCAGCCACATAGCTTCATGGCAGAGTTTTTCAGTCTCAAAAAAAAAAAGAAGAAGAAAAGATTCTGTCACTGCTTTAAAATCCTCAAAAAATCCCAGCACCATGCATTTTCCTTGTCTGTTTTCTTGTCAGCTTTCTTCAAAATCTCTGTCTTTTTTATGTATAACACTTAGCATAATGGCAGGCCCTAATTACATACTTGGCAGGATGATAAATGAATTACTTAAAAATCTAAATCTTGAATATTTTCCTTCTCTCTTGTGGGTGAAAAATACTAAAACATGTAGTCATGGACAAAACAGGAAAAAAAGTGGAGTCAGAGATCTTGTAGTTTATGTGCTTTAGAGTTTAATGTTCACCTACTCTCTTGATGCAGACACTGATTTCCCATCGATGATTGTTTTCCCGTAGAATTTATTAAGAATCTATGAAATCATTTTCTAGAATGATTTCTAAAAAATGCTTAGCACATCATCAAAATACATTTTTAAGAATTAAATACTGATTAGGGAAATTTGGGGGTTATTGCTTAAAAGCAAAGAATTCAGTTCTTGAAAATACCCCAGGACCTTCTGTTACATGAGACTTACTTCAGAAGGGCTGGGATTGTATGATTTGCAGCACATATTACTGTATAGAACAGACTATATGTGATGTAAAGTTTAAGTGACACTTGCATGTTTGAAGATGTGTCAGAAACTCAGATTTTGTTATTATTAGTGGAGGAGAAACATGTGCATAAATATGTGAGAGAAAATGCATTCCATAAGAACATGAATGATTTACACACATATTGTAAATGTATCCTTGTATAACTAAGATTACTGCCATGTTCTCTCCTGGTGCAGGCCACTGTTAGACCCACCACAACTCAGACTCACACAATCATATTCATAATGATCTTTATAGATTTAGCTCAGCTTTATTTCTGTTCAGTTAAATGCAGCTTAGGGCCTAGAGAAATGTGTTTAGTTACACAAGCATTCTCTGTGGTAAGTGCTGACTTGCTGCTGCTGTGAATCATTTTCATGGATAAGATGATCAACTGGCATCCTACCATTATATTATGAAAACCTTTAAAAATTTTTTTGACAGGAGAATTATATTTTTCAGTGTTGTAACAAGTCATACTTTGCTCTTCTGGAGGGCAATCAGTGGAATGACAAAAGCCTGTATTGTTTTGCTGACCCTTAACAGTGTGGGCTAGATTGTGTGTATGTGTTTTTCCATGCCAGGCTCTATCCAAAACTGTGGTCTTTCCAGAGGCAAAGATGGCAGCCCAGTTATTATTACCCAGCACACTGAGGGAAATAGAAGATGAAGCTCGTGTGTGTATACATGAATAAATGGAAAAGCTAAGCCTTAGCTAATAAATTTCATACAGTTTTACATTCATGAATTCAAATATTTAAATTTTACACAGTTTTTAGATATTCCTTGCATTCAATTTATTTGTGCTCACATATATATATATATGCTCATTTGCACATGCAAATTCTGAATTCTTACTCTTTGCTAGGCATTAGATCAGTATCACAGGTATTAGATTATTCTACCCTACTTGATATTTGAGAGAAGTGACCCATTTGGTGCACAAAATAATTCTCATTTCACACCCTGAAAAATCACATGCATACTGGGCCTTTGGGATTTCCAGATCTATGAAGATATTTATTACACAATGATACAAAACAGCAATATTCTCTAATATTATGCACTGATAAAAACAAGAGTGAATGCTGTCTTTCATTTACCTCATGTATATTAGGCTTGCATAGCAGTGAGCTTCAGGGATAGAACTATTGCTATTTTCTCAGATCTGGATTCACAAGTTCAAGGCATTATTCCCTACATTTACATGAGTTCAAGGATCAAAATCAGATCCCTATGCTGTTTGAATAACTATTATAACAACCTAATTATCTCCTCAGGAATGATTACTCTTTTAACATAAAACTGAACACAACTTATTGATTTGTAGATAAGCATCCATCATCATAGGTTAAGAAATGTGCTGTGAAACTACCACCACTCTCAAATGTGAAATATAAACATCATTTCCCAAAGTGTCTTCCTTCCCTAGGTGCTCCATGGTATTTTCTTACATGATGGTTTGATTCTAAGACCATTTTCTTTTATTACTTATTTTATTGACTGAAAGGCACTATGAAGTCTAAATAAACGTGGTAAAGAACCTATAAAGTACAGTCTTACAGCTACCTTCATAAACTTGAGAAAACTTTTGTAAATAACTACTGTAAATTAAAGTCTAATTTAAAAATATGTTATAGTAGTGCTAATTGAACAGAGAAATTCTTTGTACATCAAAAGAAGATATGTATCAGGTAGATATGAGTTTACTATTGGAAAGGTGATATGACTGCAACCCAGTCTCACATAATATGTTATGCAGATGGAAATTCAGACAGTGTTTATGTTCCAGAACACTCATACATACATACATACATACATATATATATATATATATATATACTGATGGCAAAAAATTATACAAAACACTGTTTTAATGATTAAATTGGGAGCATTTAATAATGGGGAAATACAACCAGTCCATAAAATAATAAGAATTTGTGAAGATAGTTCAATTGACCAATAAGATGAACCACAACAACAAAAAAATCTTAGGAAGTAGAAAAACTGTATATTCTTAATGCCAGGATTATTTTGAAATCTAGATAACTGACTTACTTTAACTTTTCTTAGTAAAGACAATATACAGCAAACCTATAGCCAACATGAAACTCAATGAAGAGAAACTTAAATTAATCCCACTGAAATCAGGGACAAGGCAAGGTTGCCCATTGTCTCCACATCTCTTCAACATAGTACTTGAAGTCCTACCTAGAGCAATAAGACAACTAAAGGAGATCAAAGGGATACAAATTGGAAAAGAAGAAGTCAAAGTATCACTATTTGCAGATGACATGATAATATACATGAGTGACCCCAAAAATTCTACCAGAGAACTCCTTCAACTGGTAAACACATTCAGCAAAGTGGCTGGATACAAAATCAACTCAAAAAAAAAAAAAATCAGGAGGCCTCGTGTATACCAAAGACAAAGGGGCCAAAAAGGAAATTAGGGAAACAACACCCTTCACAATAGCCACTAATAACATAAAGTACCTTGGGGTGACTCTAACCAAGCAAGTGAAAGACCTCTTTGAAAAAAACTTCAAATCTCGGAAGAAAGAAATTGAAGTAGATATCAGAAGATGGAGAGACCTCCCATGCTCATGGATTGGTAGGATTAATATAGTGAAAATGGCCATTCTGCCAA